>PIJE02000741.1:61621-214121 GCA_002895965.2 Coryphaenoides rupestris
ACCTCTCCTTTACGTCTCTAATGGCCAGTGTCTGCTTGACTGCCATGGCAACACTCAGCTGTTGCCGCGGCTATGCCAGTAGCCACGGGTTCAACAACACACAAACACACAAACACACACACACACACACACACTCCGGTTGACACCTAGCTCTGTGACCCGCAGAACTGACTTCGACACAGGGCACCCATGGCACCATATGGGGAGTGAGACACATACGCACGCACTCACACACACACACACACACACACACACTTATGTTTTGTTGGGGTTCAGGCTAGGGCTATGTTGCACAGTTGAGGACGGCTGGAATTCCTGGCCTTCCACTCAGTATCTACTTTGAAGATGAGGAATAAACTGGAGACAAATATCGTTGTGTGTGCGTGTGTTTGTGCGTGTGTATACCGTCACATGGACATTGTATATACAAATATACGTATAAGTACATGACAAAAGCATACAGCACAGCTAAGTGTGCAAAACGTTGATGGGCTGCATATTACATTCAGCTGTGGCTCACAGCTGAATGTAATTTACACTGAATGAGAAAGAGACAGCCAGAGAGCAAGAGAGTATTTTCTAAATAAAACAAGAAATAATAAACTAAGACTAGGAACGAGACAACATGACCATAGTCACCGGACCATCATACAAAGTACATAGAAATACCATGCAATACAAATATTGACCAAACATTGCGTTTTTGAAAATGCAGCGGCTTCACTATAAATAGGTAGAGTTCCACATATGGGCCCAGTAGGCAAGGTCAATGGACTGTGTGTGTGTTTGTGTGTGTGTGTGTGTGTGTGTGTGTGTGTCTTTGTGTGTGTGTCTATGTGTGTGGGTGTGTGACTAAGAAGTGTCTGTGCCGACTTCAACCGCTTCATGAATCACGTCGGACACACACAACCACAAATTGTAAGGAAGGTTGCAAAGGTTTTTTCTCTCTTTCAGTGCCGCTCCTGGAGAGGAAAACATGTCCATGAATGATTAGATAGATGGACCTGCACCCTGACCTGCTCCGTGAGGTCTGGGACACACTGAGTCATTATGTTCAGGACCAGGCACACACACAATTAAATACTAACTACTAACCACATTATCCGACACTATCATATTTATAGTACATATTTATATAAATTAATTCACGTAATACATGAATGTATATGTTTGATTGTACTTGCAATTCAGTTGGTGAGAAAAACTTTTTTTAATTCAAACAAAACCGTGTCAACTGTTGAAATCAGTTACAGTACAAATATGCAGCGTTCTCTAATAAGAACCGTGTCGGTGAAAAACGATCTCATGATCCGTCATTTCACCAAAATATCCTAGGTACTGTATTTAGAGGATTCAATTATAATGAGAGTTTCACTTTTTAATCCAAGAGTAAAATAGTGTCGTGAACGGCAGTTCACAGTTGGTTTATCTCAGTGTGCATTTGGAGTGTTCTTTAATACATCCACATTTTAGAGACATTTTGGAGGTTCGTTTCCCTGTTGGATGACTAAAAGTAGTCGAGATCACTCTTTTAGAGAAAGTTGGTATCCAAAATGAAACTGTTGTGCCACTGCATACCGTCATGTTATCAAAGGCTTGGAACGCTGATTGCTATCAAGACTAATGATCAAAACATAACCGTTGGCAAGAGTTGTAGGTCTATGGATATAGTTTATCACTATGGATGCAAAGAGGACTGTTGAGAAATGTAAATAGACTATTTAGTGTCTATAATTGATATTAAATGAACATGTTATTTTGACAACCCTTAACCAAAATATAAAATATACAGTATATAGATAAGATATATACAGTCTATCGATATATTTACTTTTTGCTTGCGCCGAGCTTGCTTGCTCCAAGCCCTCGTCGTCCTCAGCTGGTGAGACGTCACCAAACATGACTTGCACTGCGACCGTCCGCCTCATGGCCTCTGATAGGTCGATGCTTAATTAATATGTGCTGCGGCGGGCGGCGAGGGCGGCCACCGCGAGCAGTGAGTCACCTGGACCGGCCCCTCCTCCGGGCGGCCGGACCCCTGAGTCCACCCCATCCCTCGCCCTTTATTATTCTTCTGCTCCAGGAATATTCTTCATTCATGTCCCTCAGGCGGTAATAAAATACTGAGGAAAAAAAAAAAAAAAAAGGTGAACCAATAAAGGAAAGAAACAGTCAGTGTGTGTGCAGTGAAGCCAGCCAGCCAGCCAGACTCTGGAGCCTTTGAGGACCCCTGCTGGGCCCACCCCCCCCTCACTGGTCTCTGCTTCAGGGGCCACTGCCGACACAGAGGAAGAGAGAGAGAGACGTAGAGAGAGCGAGGGAGAGAGAGATATGAGATGTAGAGAGAGAGAGGTAGAGAGAGAGAGAGAGAGAGAGAGAGAGAGAGAGAGAGAGAGAGAGAGAGATGTATAGAGGTAGTGCGGTAGAGAGAGCGAGAGAGAGAGCGAGGGAGAGAGAGAGAGAGAGAGAGAGAGAGAGAGAGAGAGAGAACAATGGGAAGCAGTGTGTCTTTGTGTGTTGAGAGGAGAGATGAAGGCTGTATCTGGCATCTGAATCAAATGGCATATCTAGGGGTGTGTGTGTGTGTGTGTGTGTGTGTGTGTGTGTGTGTGTGTGTGTGTGTGTGTGTGTGTGTGTGCGATTTGGGGGGAGGTGTGTATATTATATATCATCATTACAGGTCAAAGGTGATCACTAGCAATGAAAAAAAAGTGTATAAAAGTAGAATGTGCGGACTGCCAGAAGTGTGTGTTTTTTTTAGTTTACATTTCACAGCAGCAGGCATCAAATCCCTCGCCTGCACACCTGCACATTACACGGCCTTACACCCTCCCCTCCCCTCCCTCATCCACACACCTCGGCTGCTGGAACCAACTGCAACCGCAACTTCACATATGTGTGCAACTTTGTTTCGTTGCCTGGGAATACAATGGAGGAGAGCTCCAGGGACCCGCGCTTGTCAGTGTTTCGTGCGGGAATCCCCATTACCACCGTAGGTACAGGAGTACTTCTCTGCTTGTCTGAGTTGCTCGGGTGTTTGTCTTTGGAATAAAGTTTGGACTGAGCAGACTTTTCTCTCTGCCTTCGGGGGAGCATACATAGACAAAAGATCCCGCCTTTCCCCTGAAGCTTTTGCAACACCTCTTCTGACACGATCGTTTAAGTTAATGAGACCGAAAAAATAGGGGCCTTCATCCACCTAGGAATATGGATTTTCTTTTTTTCCTTAAATAAATGAAAATAGCTTGATTTGGCATTCGCTATAAATGCTCCACCCTCCAGCTCTCGCTAATGGCTTTAGTTTTATTCAGACGAGTCAAATATGTGGAGGTCTTTAGCTGCTCAGCAGGAAGCTTGGACTGCCAGCGGAGAGTGGATGTGACTGCATGATAATGGAAAGTCTAATGCAATGACAGCTGAGGTTTGTGCTATGCAAAAGGTCATGGCCCGGGCAAATTCATAATCAGCTCCAAATGTCAGGAAACTAACCTTGGGTCCAAATAAGGGCATTCTCCGGGCGTTAGCAGGCTGACCACGTTGACATTGGTGAAACGATGTCCCAGTTGGCCGCAACGGGAGGGGAGTGGGAGCGGGCGGGGCTGGATGAGGACATGTCTGGCTTGCAAACAAGACGGATCAACTTACTTTAAATCTGCAAATGGGTCTCGATAAGAACGCCATCAGCCATTTCGCGGCTTGGAAGGTTTAATTTAAGTGGAGCCATTGAGAGGTCGCCAGAAAGTGTGTAAGCACAGCGGTGCCGGTCGTATAACAGAAGGATGGGATTTCTGATCGTATCTTTTGGCTCCCGTGTTACTCCACACATTTTGCTTCCCCGTCGTCGTGGGATTCGGCCCTGCGGGTTATGAGGTGAGACAGTAGAACTGGCTCACGACATAGGCCTGGACCTCAACTTGTCAAACACAGCTTACGGGACAATCGGAGAGGACTATGAACTCTGAATGCCCTCCAAAATCTGGACGGAAACTCGCGATAACGTCTTAATTTGCCCACACTTTTGTCCTAGCCTCGACCTAGCCTTGCATGGTTTTTTTTAAACGTCTCTCTTTTTTTACGAGCAGCAGGTTCAGCAAGAGAGTGTGAAGTTAATGAGGACAAAATAATGCCAAATCAGACATCATTACGCCACTGTAAACTGTATAACCCTCACACACTAAGCCCCAGTTGTGCTCATCCAGTCCACCCCCTGCACAGGCTTCCCCGGCTCCAACAGAGATGTCATTTCCCTAACGTCAATGCTAATGGACTGTTTACATATTCACTCATGCACACGGTATCCTTGGCAGCCAAGACAACTGACGTAAACGGCATTCTCGTGAGCAACCTATGCTATGTGCATGTGATGACAACGTGAGCGTATATTCTGATGTGTGCGTGGAGACCGGGCGCATCTCAGTTTAGCAGCGCGGCGTGGCAGGCAGGGTCCTCGCCTGGCTGCACACTAATCGTTTCCCTTGAGTCCGCACGGCTCCGTTAGCCTCCTTGGCCTGACTCCGCCACTTCTCTCCCGAGGAACAATTATCTGCCATTAACCTTCCCAGATAGGACGACAGGAAGAAATAACAACTAGTGTTGTGTAACGGCTCCCTCGGCCCATGCTCCAGCGCTGCCAACGACCGTCACCTGATCATTAACCAAAGCCAACAACTACTCTGGGATGAGAACTTTTCAGCTTGGGATCACGTCATATAAATCGTATCGCAGGTGGAAAAGATGGACGTTTACACCTGTTGGGTTCAGACTCGGTTATTCAGATCCAGACGCTGGTCAAAGATATTTTGAAGTCCCGCCGAGTATTCACATTCTTCTCGTCAGACTTTGCATTTCTACCCAATACGCGAGTTGCAAGCATGAACGGCAACCTACAATCTGTTTCCATAGCGCTGTTCAAAACACACTTGTGTTTGGCAAGATGGCTCCCGCAAATTGTTCACTTGTCGGAAAAAGAGACTAGATTACAGAAAATCCCAACCATGGGTATCCATCTTTCAGCATGAACTTCGACCTGAGGGACACCAGTTGCCAGGATGACTAAATTCTTCTCTCCCAGTGTTGCCTCTGATGTATCGACTCAGAAAAAGGGGTCAACTGCTTTCCAAAGGCACAGTTCAGACAGAGACAGATGTTCACCTCTTTGTCAGAGCACACATTCCACAAGTAATTCCACCGGTTCAGAACCGAGAGTACAAGATAACATCACAACACAAGAGTTTCTGTGTACAGGTGGGATATTGATGGGAGAGTACAGGCTATCCTGTCAACACGCTGGCTCTTAGGAAGCCAGGTGTACCTCTGCTCACAACACAGCCAATGATTTACAAACCAAAAATGAAATTCCGTCAGTGTTGATTTCTGTATTGTATTCTTGATTTTAGGATTCAATATGCATGAAAGCAAACAAAAAATATATATATATCTAGAACAAAAAAAAACTATTTTATTTCTTTTAATTTGTATACTACTACAAGTGAGGGGTCTTTGTTAAATTAATTAATGGATGCATGGATAAAGTGCCAACACTTGAGAGAATATTAGTAATTGTTTACATGACTAATTCATTGTACAACGTTGTGAATAAAAGTTGAAGGCAAAGTTACTGTGAACGTCTTTTCCAAGAACAGAGAAGGATGAAAGAAAACTTCAGTCTGTCATAGTCAATGCAAAATCACAGAAATGTCTTAACAATGATCAAAGCCCCATGGGATATAAAATAATGGTAAAGATTGGAAAATGTCTGTAAGATACTTTGAATTGAACATACTGAATAATTCAGGTTATTTCCCCAAAGTCCCTTAGCAATGAAAACAAACATCAACACATCTAAGATGTATTGAGTGTTCAAACTGCATGGTATAAGAGCAGAGAGGAGATTGAACAAAAAAACAATCACTTCATTGAACTTGAACATTGCCTTGAACACTGGACTGCCTTACCTGGTCACCTGTTTCTTTCTGCGTATTGGCTTCACCATTGGGACAACTAGCCAGTCAGAGAGGGAGGCCTTCACAACAACAGTGATAGCTATGGTGTCATTCCTGCATTACTCAGGGCTGACAGTCAGTATATCACTCCATCCTGGGATTATCCCACCTAGTTCCTCCATCAAGAATCTAAGAAAGATAAATACTGTATCTATAGAATGCAATGTAAATGATCGCATATCTGTTCACAGATATGGTCGCCAAGAAGTCACAAAAATACCAAGCATCAAAAAATGTATTTCATTCTTATAGGATGTGACAATGTGCTGTCTACTGAATTTTTACACAACATTTTTTATCGCAAAGGCTGTCCGGGCCATCACATTTTCCTTGCTAAATAAAGGAAGGCTTATGCTATTATATACTATTATATACTACAGTATGCAAAGGCGAGAGCTGAGACTTTTTCCATTCTCCAGCTTCAAATCAATTTACAGGTGAGGTGGTCATTCATACAAGACACCCCTGGGCCTTTACCGTTCAATAGGAGGATCTGAACATCCAGCAGGCCTGCAGATACGGTACAATATAGATCTGCATTGTAGAATGCAGATCTATATTAGATGTTCTCATATATTCTGTGCAATTAAGGAAATAAATATTAAAGTGGAAGTCAACATTTCTATTTTGCTATTGCAAAAGACAATCTACCGTCACAAACCCAATCCATTTTGTGTGACCAACAACACAAGATGTGTATTTGTTTCCACATTTCTGTGAAGAATGTTCACCGAAGAGGTAAAGTGAAATTGTCAACCATGGAACTTAGTTTCTGGTTGTTGGCAACATGGCTAACCACTAGCAGCATGGCTACCGTAAATATCCCGGATCTCACTGCTATGATGAACACAGAATAAAACATCCAGTAGTATTAATACATTGGCAGGTTGCACAACTTACTGATCAAGAAGAAATAATGCCAACTGGTTTAGAACCCCTTCAAGCCCTGGAGCCTCTCTCCGTCAAGTGAATGGTGAATGGTCCACTTTGGTGAGGGTAATTTGGTGTGAAAAATCACAGAATTGCACAGTGAAATAGAGGCTTATAGAGAACAAAACTTATCGTGGATGGTGTCATTATTCTATAGCCTGTGTAATCAGCATTTACTTGATTTACATGATTTTATGTTAAAGCAAAAAAGTTGACTACTTCAATTTTAAATACATTTCAATAAGTAAGTAATCAAAAGCACATTGTTTTCTTAAAAATCGTAGACACTCAATGTATCAATAAATTACAAGAGTTAGTCAGCACTCTGACTAGCACTCTCATAGACCCCAAGAATTATTGCAAAATGATCCAAAGAATTATTGCTGTTTATTATTGTTTTGGGGTATTTTTTGTATGGCAGCTTTTAAATCGCCAAGTTGACTCATCTTAATTCTGGAATGGTCAATGTTAGGAAATGTGGAGGTTAATGTAGAGGTGGTTGGAGTTACATTTTACATTTATATTTTATACATTTTATAAAGACATAGTACAAACAAGTCACTATGATATAAAATTGTAGTGCCGGAGGAAAGGAAGGACGTAGGCAGTATAAACTAACTGTTTTTAATCCAAACAACAGGTAACACTCTCAGTGAAAAAGGCAGAATTCGTTCGCATGCGTGAGAGACAAGAACAGGAAGTGCAACCACAATAAATGTCCCCTCTGGCCCCCAGTGCCAGATCTGGTTCCCCCCCACTACACAACCCACAGCAAGAGGAGAACATGAACCCCATTATGTAGTCACTACAAAATTATATTTTTTTCACTTCACTTCACCAAATTATTAGAATATCACATATTCATGTGCTACAGATGTGATACTTTACCTCCTCCTCAGCTCCACACAGCTGGCATGATCATAAAATTAAATCATAAATAAAATCATAAAATCACACTCTTTCTACCTTGAGTCCTGTGCTAGTAGTCTGTTGTACCTACAGAAGTAAGATATACCTGAATGTCAATGGACATGTCTTTAACGTGAGTATGTTCCATTTGCCTCTTTGTTAATATGTCAATTAAAGTGGTGTTGTTTTTTAAACATATATACACAGGATATAGAAATAACAATCTGTCACACAGATTATTATATCTGTCACACAGAGTGCTAAGCTATCCATTGTACACAAATGTAACCATGAGTGTAGCTGCCCCGAGCGAGCACACGCACACACACACACACACACACACACACACACACACACACACACACACACACACACACACCTTATGACTTGACATTTCCCCAGGTACAACCATGGCTAATACCCCGCCGCCAATTGATATGATTAACAGAGATTTCCAGATCTTCGATCGAAGCCGCCCTGAAAGCTTATCCTATAAGCGGAATCGATTAACCTCGGATCGCTGCGGCCGCAAGTCCACGCACCTCGAGGCGGGCCCTTGGCTTTTTTCCCAAAATTCTCTTCACAAGAGGGAAATATAAAACGCTGCACACACGGCATTGAATAGGCCGGGGGAAAGAACGGAAAAAAAGACGAAATGGCCGTGATACACACATTAGCTAAGCCAATGGTTCTCAACAGGCCGGGCTTTCAATAATTTACCTGTGCGCGGACAAAGAGAGTGCGCTCGAGGGAAGCCATTACGGCCCCTTTGCACCCCCGCCTGTTCTTTCTCTGCCGTCAGCCTGCGTCGGGCGCCGGGGGTCTCGGGTGACCCTGATCAGTTGGGTACATAAGACCTCTGGGCTTTATAGAAACTGTATATGCACGCAAAAACTGTAGACAGCACATTCATATGGTGTCTGTTTTTCTTTTTCTTTTTTTTTTTTGCTCCATTTAGATTGCCATTAGCCTTTAAAAACCACCACCAGATGCCCCCCCCCCCCCCCCCCCCACCACACACACACACACACACACACACACACACACACACACACACACACACACACATACCTTACACCCAAGAGCTTGATGTATTCCCTGGTTCCGGTCCAAGTTTTTTTACAAGCCGGGCCTCTCTCGGACTATTATCTTACCGCCTGTCTCAGGGAAGATGAGCTATAGCTTGTTTTTTTCTTTTATTTTCTACTTCAGCGAGTAAGAACAAAAAAAAAGAAAAAAAAGAAAAGTAAAGAATACAGTCAGGATGTCAGGAGGACACGGACGTACCAACAGCCAATCGCTTTAACCAATAGCTTTGAATAGGACGGTTACAGCATGTTCCCCCCGTGCAGCCCCGTGTGCTGCCCTGCTTCACCTAGCGACCCGGCGCGCTCCGCTGCTATTGGTGGAGAGGGAAGCCACAGGATGTTTTAGAATCAGGTCAGCCTGCGATTTATTACCTGCACCACAGTCATGGAGGTTCATTGCACTGCCATGACTTTACGATTCATTCTAACTGTGAGTTTGAGGCATAATATGTCGATAACACAATAATATGTAGAATTAATATGTGGATATTCAGACATTATGAGATGATTCATATCGTAATTTAGATTTAGATATTTCCTCAACAAACTTCCTCAACAGAGACAATAAATATATGATGGGGATGAATGCTTGGTAAGACTTATCCCGATATCAGGTTATCATGATCATCTTCATTTCACATAATATTGATATTTGCCGACCACAACATCTGCTTCCGAATGCAATATGGCAATGTCTTGTTAACAGCCCGCCTGAGGTTTATTTGAGATATTATATGACAACATGTTTATATATATACTGTATATAAATATATATTAAAAAAATAACATTATTACAATGTATTACAAGTGTTATTTAAACACAGTTTATTAAGACTACTAAACTGTGTATTAAAATATGACGTTCATGTATACTGTACATACATACATATATATATAATATAGTATATATATATATATATACTATATATATATATATATATATATAAATCACCAGTGAAAGGCAGCCGAGCAAGGTCACACTAGTGTAATATTTCAAGAGGCCTATCTGACGGTGATGGATAGATACATTCACTGTTTCAAGTTAAAAAAAAAATTGCATCAAAGAAGACACACAAAGACACACACACACACACACACACACGCACACACGCACACACACACACGCACACACACACACACGCACACACACACGCACTATCACTGTCACTATCGGGCATATGCTCGTGTCCAGACATATCCATTGCAGATCCCTGGGTACATACTGCGTGTGGAGCATGGCTGGGTTTACCAAAGCCCCTGTCGAGCAAGTGTCGCTGAGGCACTCTCTCTCTCCCGGGGGACAGATCAAGTGGCTTTAGGAGCCACCGGAGCATACCCCACCAAGCATAAGCCCCCCGCCACAGAACACAGACCTTAAACCACCAGCAGAGCTCACATTGTCCCAAACAGCTGTGCCACAAGTCCCCCCCAAAAAAAGGATAGATATACATGCAATATGGGCTCAGCAGACGGAATGAAGTGCGGTGGGCTTTACCGAGGGGGTCTCCGTCACGTGTGGCTGTTTGCCAGAGTGCTTCTTCGAGGGGTGGGGGGGGACATCGGAAAAGGTGCACCATTTGCGGAATTTCTCGCAAATCGGATCAATTTGCGAAAGCGGTCCAACGTTTTCCGTTGATGTTGCACACTCCACTCCAATTGTGTGTATTGAAGTATTTCAACATGGCCGCTCGTCCGCACTTCTGATCTTTTACACGACTGCACCATGTAGACACAGCGACATGTGAGACAGAGAGAGAGAGAGAGAGAGAGAGAGAGAGAGAGAGAGAGAGAGAGAGAGAGAGAGAGAGTGCAGTTTGTTCATGTGTGATTAATATTGTGTGATTACTATTTGTGCGTGTGTGTGTGTGTGTGTGGGTGTGTGTGTGTGTGTGGGTGGGTGTGGGTGTGTGTGCGTGTATGTGTGTGTGTGTCTATCTGTCTCTGAATAAACATATGTCACACACAGCTGTTTGCCAATATGAATTCTGGGCGTTTGTTGACCATCATATTAAATATGTATGGCCCGAGTGACACTATACACACACGCTAATCATATTTTATTTTACCATTATTACCAAGCCCAAGGGCCTGGACCGGCACGGCTTGATAGACTGCCTTTTACTCACATTACGTCAACCCTTTCATCTCATTTGTTTTAACCTTCTCTAGTGGTGTGTGTGTGTGTGTGTGTGTGTGTGTGTGTGTGTGTGTGTGTGCGTGTGTAGCCTATGTGTGATGGGGAACTACTCTCCATAGTTGGACATAAAGGATGGCTTGGAGAGTGTCATTTGTCTTCATCGACACACACCTGGCACATATATTACACACACACACACACACACGCACACACACGCACACACACGCTCACCCCCCACACACACATACATATATCCACTAGCTGATGGGCAAGGTCTTTGTTTGAAGTCTACATACACTGCTGTGGGGCTTCTCTGCGCTCCCGTGGGCGTCCGTCTTGATAGGCTGCCAGGGAGCAGGTAGCTCTATAGGAGACGTCGGCTGGGAGTCTTGGCACCATCAGCCAATCAAGAAGGATCCCCTCAGCGCCTGTTGCTGTCAGTGGGGATTAGTGACTGCTGCTCCCACCGTGAAGTATGGATGCTTCAAATATTTACCCCTCATGCTGAGCTGGCTCTGGGATGATGCAGGCAGAGGCCCATATGAGGTGCATGATATGCAAGGGCAGTCGGGAATCACACTTAAGCGCCGCATGTGCACCCCCCCCCCCCACAACACACACACACACACACACACACACACACACACACATGCTCACAAACACACACACACATACATAAACTCATACACGTGCTCACATACATACACACGCACAGACACACACACACACACACACACACACATGCATATGCATATACACACATACACACACACCACACACACACACACACACATATGCATGCTGACAAAAACACACATACACACACACACACACACACACACACACTCATACACGTGTTCATACATGCTCACACACACACACAGGTGTTTGTAGGAGGGCACTTGATATTCTAAGTGCAGCACCATGTGATCTCTCTGCATTCTATTGCAACCTTTTTAGAGGCTATTGTCAGAGCCAACAAAATGTTAAAAGCCTCCTTAAACACCAGAAGTTCTTGGCGAGCCGTCTGCGTTGCTCGTATTTTCTGGGAGAAATCTACATATTGTCAGAACAACAAGAAAGCTATTTCCTTATTTGGGCTACAGTTTACCCAAAGTGTTCCAAACTGAGCTTTTAAACTCTGTGTGTATTGTGTTTGGTATTGTTGGCAGCTGTATTTGTTTACTTCAAGCTTTTGCAGAAAAGCTTTTGTAAGATTACACAGACACAAAACGCCACACAAAACGCAAACTTTTTTGAACTGATTGCCATGGCAACATTAAACTGAACTCCTAACTTAAAAAAAATATGTAAATAAAATTATATATAAAATGTGTAAACTTCTTTATGTATTTTTATTTATATATATATAATAGTCATGTCATATATCTGTACCTGGCTCTGGTCTGATCATAAAAATGTATTTATATTTTTCAATTCTTCATGTATTTATTCATTTATTTTGTACTTTTATCAGGGTGGGCACTGTGACTTTATTCCTGTATTACCATTTTGATTTATTCAGTTTATTTATTCAGATTTACCCAGTTTACACCCCTTGAAATATGAACATGTACGTTTTCTGGGGAAGTTATACAACGTTATAAAGTGATAAAACATTGGGACAATGTTTCCATTGCTGTGTAGATAATGTATTCATGAGCTCTCACAGTTGAGAAAGGGCTCGATGCTGTGGTACAGGTGCTATGGTCACGTGCCTCTCCAGCTCACCAGCCAATGTAATGTTCCCAGCATTGAAAAAGACATTGCTCATCTATTAGAGCATTTACGTCCTATTTTCAGGTGCACTCTGCCATCGACAGTGTTCCTCACTTCACTCTCCCTGTGGCTCATCTTCCCCCGTAATCCCATGTGAAGTGTCTCTTGTATTTTATACAGAACATGGTGTTTTCTCATTACGGATCAGAGCTACTTCCACATTTGTTTCCAAGGCACATGTATGCAAGCAGGTGAACACTCACGATAGAATGCATTCTAAAGCATCGTTCAGAGAAGCGGGAGGGGCTTGTTGTCGTGGTGACGTATTTCGAAACAGATGTGTTGCAATCATTCATTTCTTGGTGGTGGAAGGTAACCGAGTACATTTACCCAATGTGGAGTGGATGGCCCAAATCGGAGGATGTACTTCACTTGAGTATTTCTATTTTCTGCTACTATATACTACTCTACTCGACTACATCTCAGAGGCTAATACTGTATTTTTTAATTCATTACATTTTAGTTACTAGTTACTTTGCAGATTAAAATTAACAAACACAAAATGTAATCTGGGAAATTCACAAGTTACCCAGCAGTATGGAAACTAATATATAAAATATAAATATATTACAAGTTGCCAGCTGCAACAATAAAGTGATGAACACATGAATGCACACAATAATTATCATCCAATGATATATATTATTGTGAAATGGGCCATTCTGCATAAGGAGTACTTTCACGTATTTGTACTTTAAGTATATAATGGCAATACGTTTGTACTTTTACTTTTACTTAAGTAACATTTTCAAAGCAGGGAAACAGTATTCCCACAGTGTATGACCACTTTTACTGAAGTCAAAGCTCTTAGTGCTTCTTCTTCTTCTTCTTCTTCTTCTTCTTCTTCAATATTAACATGATTACATTGATGAGGGGTATCCCCCCCCCCACCACCTGACAGGATTGATGGGGGGCTGGGGGACTGTTACGCTCTCTGGGTGTTTGGTCCGCTGCCAGTGTTCCCTCCCTCACTCTCACGTCGGCCAGGTGATCAATAACACACGAGCCTCGCTCAGCGGCGCCTCGCACAGACTTTAGCCGGCCTGAGCACATTAATCATATTTGGTTTTTTTTCCTCACATCCAGGTGTACTTCTGTTTCAGTTTTGGTTTTTTTCATATTCTCGGCCGACTGAGATGTTATTTTTTTCGTAAGAAACCACACTGTTGTTGTGACCCTTGAAAACACTTAGAGGCGCGATTGGTTTTTGCACTAAAGGCGTGCATGGCTTTCACACTTAGAAAAGGCGAGACGCGCTTCATTTCACGTTTATTCACACCGTTGTGTTTTACTCCGAGAGGCAGTGTGAATATGTGCAATTACACAATCAAGCAGATGCATTAAGCTTAACTGAATAGATTTTAAGTTTCAGCCTCTTTGTCCACTATAAAGATTCGTCGGTTGAGGGTCCACAAGTAGTAGTAGTAGTAGTAGTAGTACTAGTAGTAGTAGTACTAGTAGTATTTGTAGTAGTGGGAAGTTAATGTCCCAGAGGGGCAATTTGTCTCACAGACAGCAGTCGGTAATAAATAGCCACAAATACAAATACAAATACGAACCATTCAAATGTGCATACAATATACACATACATACAAATACATAGACATGCGCTAATTGTCAATGGCAATTGTCAACGTACTGAAGTGACCAAATCAACAGATCATAGTGAATGTTAAGACTGACTCAAGATGCGAAGTGTAAAGTACTTTCAATAGAGACTTATTAACATTGAAACTTCTGAGTTTCCTTAAGAAGAACAATCTTTGGTTTGCCTTTTTTATAAATGAAATCAGTGTTGGCATCACACACACACATACATATAATGTGTGTGTGTGTGTGTGTGTGTCCGTGCTTGTGAGTGAGGGATTGACGTGCTGTGTCTTTGTGTGTGTGTGTGTGTGTGCGAGTTTTGTAATGCAGACAGTGTTGAAGTTTGTGCGCGCATGCATGTATGCGCGCACAAACTGTGTGCGTGTGTGTGTGTGTGTGTGTGTGTGTGTGTGTGAGTGAGATCGACAGAACGACCGAACCAATACATGCAGAGAGGTTCAGCTTCTCCCTCCATCCCCACTCTAAGGTATATCTGTTGCCTCTAACAGCATGCATGTATGCATGATGTATTGTGGTGGAAGACAGGGGAGCGCTTCAGCACTCCAGGAGCCTCCGGAACGCCGGAGCCCGGCTCTCTCTCCGTGAGAGGAACGACGCGTCAGGCCTACAAAGCGTCAAGAGCAGAATCAGAAATTGCACTGTAGGACCTGACAGGTTGAATGATTTGAGCTGGATGGTTGCCTTCAGGATGAGGCAGGTGGGTACAAACACAACGCCCCCCCGCCCTCCATAGGCCCACCTGCCGGGCCTGTTCCTGTTCTTCCTGTCCTCTTTGTATTCTTCTGACTGTTAGCTAAGCCTTTTGCTGTCTGGATTCTTTGTCTTTTCGGCTACACACATATTTCAAGTACAACGCATGTCTCGGCGGCACGACTGAATGCCGATCCCGCGTACCTTGTGGCTCATATCAAGAGGTTGCAACAGAATCTAAACGAAATAGATCAGTGAAAATAGTGTATAGACCTCCTATCTCCACTGCTTGAATGCAGTCAATACTATATATATATACAGTATATACAGTACATACAAAGCACTGTACGCATCGCAAACACACCGTGCGCTGCTCACTGCTCAGTTTGCTTTGTACAGATTGCCCGTTCAGATTTTAGTCAGATTTTATGTCATTTTTCAGGGCTGTTCATTAAGTGGTTGCTAGGCCATGAAACGCAATCCCTTCTCAACGGAGAGCAAAGCTGTGCAAATAAACGTGATTCAATACCCTCTGAGCCGCTGAATCCCCCCCATGCTCTCTGGTAAAATAAAAATGAATATGTTTATTAACTTCAGAACTTTAATCTCAGCGAGCGGCCAAACACACCCGTAATCCAAAACTTTATTGCGACCAACGGGAGTCGTAAACGCTCTGAGTACACAACTCATCTGGTGTGCTTGCCGCATGTATTTCAGGCTGAGTCTTTGCTTTTTTAGACCTGTGGTGTGTGTGTGTGCCTGAATGTGTGTGAATGTGTGTGTGTGTGTGTGTGTGTGTGTGTGTGCTTGTCTGTCTGTCCGTGTCAGTGTGTGTGTGTGTATATGTGAGCCTGAATGTGTGTGTTTGTGTGTGCGCACACCTGAATGCGTGTGTGTGTGTGTGTGTGTGTGTGTGTGTGTGTGTGCGCACACCTGAATGCGTGTGTGTGTGTGTGTGTGTGTGTGTCTGCACCGCTGAATATGTGTGTGTGTGCGTGTGCCTGCTTGCCTGCCTGTCTGTCTGTCTGTCTGTGTGCGTGCTTGTGGCTGGTAAGGTGTGTGTGTGTGTGTGTGTGTGTGTGTGTGTGTGTGTGTGATCAATGGCAGGTATGTGAGGGTCCCTTTAACCTCCGTGGTCTCTATAGGAGCCTGAGCAACATCAACAGCAGTCGATACCTGAGGCCCCCCATCGATCGCGCCTGACTGGTCCAAGAACCCCAGAAGTTCTTAGTGGCCTCAACAGCCCCCGGTGAACCACTCACTACAGCTGATTAATTAGTAAGCTTTCAGACCACTGTGTCCTCCACACACGCACGCACACACAATTATACACACGGACACACACATGCAGAGAGAGAAAGAGCGAGAGAGAGAGAGAGAGAGAGAGAGAGAGAGAGAGAGAGAGAGAGAGAGAGAGAGAGAGAGAGCTGTGCAGAGAGTGCGAGAGACAAATGAGATCTCAAGACAAAAAGAGAGAGAGCGGTGGAGAGAGAAAGAGAGATGGAGAGGGAGATAGACATTTTGGAGTCAGTAGCGCTCTCCTCTGATACATAATGTATAAATAATGCATTTGAAATTCTGGACTGAATTGGGAAGGAGGAGAAACTTACATATGTTAACTTTGATTACATTCCTCCTGACTCGGTCGACATTATCAAAGATGATTTATCACCAAAAATGAAGAAGAGGGCTTTACAAGTGTTTGGGTTTACAAGTGGATGTCCAGTCAAAACGAATTGGTTTGGTAGTAATTTTCCAGACATATTATGCAGAGGGCTGGCCAGGAATACATGCAGAACTATTGAGACGCCCTTGGACAGCGATGATGGATGCAGTGAATCATTCCGTCATATTTCACATGGGTGGATTTAAAGGAAAACATTTTTCATGTACATCTTGTTTTGGTTTCTTGACGATTCTTTCTTACACGCGTTGTGCAAAATAAATGACAAAGTAATAACTTAGCAGCAGTGGTCTTTGTCACACACATGCACATGCGCCGCACACACGACCTACTACACACACACACCTACACGCAAACACAGACACACTCCTCTCCTGTCACCACCACACACTCACACCGCACACTCTCCACGCAAGTGTTCGCTCTTTCCCTGTCACACACACACACGGACACACACACACACACACACACTCACACACATTCTCACACAAACCACTCCTCTCTCCTCTCTGCTCTCTCTCTCCTCATCCGTCTCGTCTTTCTCTCGTTCTCCTCCTCTCCCTCTCATCTTCCGTCTCTCATCTCTCTCCTCTCCTCATCTCCTCTCTCTCTGTCACATACACCCACACACAGATCTTGACAAATAATCACCCCTGGAGGCTGCATGTGTGCACACCTGGACCTCAGGAGCAGTCACAGCCCGCCAGGTGCCTGCCACTACCCCCCCCCCCCCCCCCCCCCACCCCCCTTGCCCCGCCTCCTACCCAGCACCTGGATCAGGACGTGGAAGCACAACAAATACATGCATGAGTGCTGCTGAAATGGGGTTAGGGGTAAGCATGATACAGATACAGCAGATCCTCGTGCACCAAGGCAAGCACGAGCAGCACGTGAAGGGGCCATCGTCCGCCTCTGGAGTCAGGCGCAGCACCTTATAGTATGCAGCAGAATCAACGCTAGCTAACCTCCAGACAACGCTCGTCCAACTGTCAGGTAGGCTATGAGCCATGACCCCAGTTAACAGTCCCCCCCCGGAGACAAGATAAGGTACAATTTAGACAGGGAGAGAATACATATGGAGTTTTTTTTTGTTACACAATTTGAGAACAGCGATATCTGAAACATGCAGCAGAAACATGAATCGTGGTTGTGACGTTTTGCAGGGGTCTGGTAATGGTTTTGTATTTTTAGTTTTGTATTTCTTTCTGTGCATCGTGTTCCCTGTCTAGTTTGTTTAGCTCTATGTGTACCATTTTTAGTTGGAAGAGCTCTCTTCTCGTTGTTTACCGGTGTTATATTAAACACGTAACCAAGCCAAAATATCGCTCCAACCAGCTCTGTTTCACGCGTAGGAACAGGGTTAGGCACTAGCAGCGGCACAAGTGTGTGTGTGTGTGTGTGTGTGTGTGTGTGTGCGTGCACAGTCCTTATATTATGACAGCGTTGACCAAAATAGCATAAAACCCCATTCACGCCCCTGCCAGCTCTCTGTCCAACACCTCCCTGTCTAGAGACCCACTCTCTGCGCTGACTGCCATAGAAGGTGTTAACTATGGAACGCGTGAACTTAAAACAAAACAAGCTTGGGTCTGGTTGAAGACCCTGGTCCCCTGACACGCCAGTGGGGGGGCTGTGGTGCAATGAGTGTTTAATGAAAATGCTGAGTGAGCCCCCTTCCCCCGCCACCCCACACCACACCACACACACACACACACACACACACACACACACACACAGTGAAACAAGGTCAGGCGGTTGGTGTATATAGGTGTAATGTATTTGGCGTAGGGCTTGTTGCCACATTAGGTTTTGATCACTTCTTAATGCATTATTCACACTATCGTTGCCTGCCACTGATTGAGCCCATTTCAATACGTTGCCAAGGTTAGATCATTCATTAAGCGGCAGCCCCCGCGGATTAATATGGGATGACGAATAGAGCTCTGTGTGTCTTTATGAGCACGCAGCCAACAGCCAAAATACATCAAAAACCTGTCAGACGGAATACACAAATTCGTCGTTAAAAATTATGGACAGAAACATATTGCGAACATCACCGCACTGCAATTTCCCCCACACCTCCTGATCCCTAATCCATCTGTAATTTACTTCACGCCGACATCTTGATGAATGTAACTCTGCGTGAGGCGAGAATGGATTTAGAAAAAAAACGTTTGTAGGAGTGTAACAGTGACTAATCTCCTTTGTATTGAATAACAGCTTTGCCCCGACTGTTCACTGTGAAGCTGTCAATCACGGCGGCAGTAAAGTGCATACATCATACATGGTGAACCCCGGGCCCTGCCCCGTGACCACCATTCGTTATATCCACTCTGCGATCGCTCGCCTGATGCTAAACGCTGCCAACCCCCCATCACTAACCCAGCTTGAGAAAGCAGAATGAGAGTCAACTCCGTGCGACGATGAGCCGATAAGCAGAGAGCCACCGTCGTTACACGGGAGGGGTAATTATCGGAATTGAAGGGCAAGAGGGACACTTCTGCCGTGGACTTGGCTGTTTTTGAGGATGCTAGCTGCTGTACGCCGATGCTAAAGATCATCATCGTCGTCATGATTCGCTTGATGTTTGGTTTTATACGGAATTTGCAGCTCAAAGTGTTTCACAAAACATTTTAGAGCAACAAAAATAGTGTATCCCGATAACACAAATAGTTTCAGCACAACTAACCAAGTCATAATGTAGACATAATAAATAATAGCACCAAGGTGCAGATCAGTCCTTCAGATTGTCTGACATGTTGAGGAACGGTGTCAAAGTCTGAGTCCGCGTCACTTTAATGACCACATGACGGAGGTCGCTGGAGATTGCTTTGGGTGCAGCATGGTCGACGGCTCTGTTTGAGGTCAGCAGCGCAGCAGACATGACAGACAACAACAACAACAACAACTTTACAATACATTAAAAAAGTGTCAACATAATCAACCAGCGGAACAACCTCATGAACCGGATGCGAAAGACCCTCCCTCCACCTCTCCTGTTCTGTGCAGTACTTCAGATTGTCGGACATACTGTATGTGGTGTGGATGAGGATATGCATACAGACTCTTTGGGGCAGAGAACAACAGAAAGTCTGAAACATAAAGTGGGTTTTTATCATAGATTTTAAAAATAAGTAGAGTGCCCAAATACATCCATTTTAAAAGAGACTTGCGTTCAATGCAGTGAAGCTAATGAGACTTGGCTATGGATTCTTTCCATAGAAAAACGGACAATACAATGCTCCAGTCGCAAAGCATGGATTATTTTCCAAGCGTCTTGCTGCGTTAAGAAAAGCACGGACACCTTGCCCCACCATGATATCTATGAACTATTAAAAATGACTGACTTGGTGTAACTAGGAGCACCTCTGCCTTTTCTTCGTATGATTATCATCATTCATCATTGGTCGGTATTCAGGGAACAACCCATTCCTGGTGATTTGGTGCAATTCATAAATGTATAATTAAGCTCCGATTATTCAGAAGAATGGCAGGCAGTTAATTGTTATTATCCACAACTGATGACCTTCCTCATCATTGTATATAGCTGCTTTTTCATTTAGATTCCTACTGCTTCACTTTTTGCTGAAGTGCAATGTTATTGAGTCATGACAGACAGATCATGTGTAAAATGCATTATTGAAGGGACACATTATCCCAACAGCCAGTGAACCTGATTGAGGACAAGTTTTAGTGCTTGTGTGAACATGTCCTTGAATATTTAATATTTTCAGTCATAGGCAAGTTGTTAGTTTAGTTTAGCTTAGTTTATATTTATTTAGCTTACCAGGGCCTTCACGGGGAGGTTATCATGTTGCTGCCTCTCATTTAAAATGACACATCCACCAGAGAAGTGACGTATGTTTTCTTGAGGAACTGATTAGAAAAAAACGAAAGAGTTACTTGTTCCTTCAGGACAGGATATACCAAATGTGTTTGTCAGAATGCTAAAATGTTCACACATTGCCTTCGTTTTAACGTTATGGTCCATAGTGGGCACATTAGCTGAAGTCATGATGCCAATCCCGCATTTCATTTGAATGGTTGTTAAATTAATGCAATTAGCTCAAGTGTAACGTCATTCCAATATGAATCCTATGTTAGACATCCAGATAAGACTCAATAAATGTGTTATGTTTGCACCATAATCCCAATTACTTTTGTCACATAAAGACTTGAGCAGCGTTGTCTTCGTAAATCTTCATTAGCAACAATAAAACATTAATTCACACTTAATGATGTGTCCCAAATTTGGACCAACTTAATACCCAATCATTACCACAGGAGATTAGGGGTGTAAATGATACAAAGATACATTAATGTAGCAGAGACATTTCATTAGTGCCACTGAATCCATTTAAATACTTTTAAAACGCTCAGCCTTTTTACAAGTAAAGAGACATTTTTATTATTATGGTCACATTGAAATCAGTAGTTCACCTTCCATGTGAGGCCTGAACAACAGTATAAGGCTGCAGTCTAACTATATCGTCATGTCCTTTCATAACCTATTGTCTTTGACTTGGAAAACATGATGAAAATACATGAAAAAGACATGTATTTCTTTAAAGCATAATCCTTGTGACATGTTTTCATCTGGTAGTAAACACATTTGACATAAATTTCCTGTGGCAAGACAGCAGCTGGGCTTAACAACACAACAGCACAAATCACATGTTCTGATGATGTCACAGCAAAGACAAGCTCCGCCCCCTTCATCTACCACTTGACAGAACTGTGCAACCTCTCTGTGCTCCTAAATTATCTCCCATTGGCAATTCGTCTTTTTTTAATTTCAACTCGTAACAATGGAACAAGGCAGTTATCGCTTTATTCTGATTTGTGTGGCGATACGGCACGGCCAATAAATTAGATCGCGGTAACGTTCGCCAGCCATCATGGAGTCACACTCATGCATGCATTCACACACACACACACACACACAGACACACACACACACACACACACACACACACAAACACACACCAAGCGTCAGTCTGTCACTTATGTCGCTACGTCGAGACACACAACATACAGTTTGCCATCGAAGGCACTCGCTCCACGCCGCGCTCCAATGAACGACTGCCACGACAGCTACTGTACATACACACGGCCATTTGTCTTGTTCACGCGCTCGGCAACACCTCCTTACGTCTGCGCCGGTTGACAAATGGCCTTCAAACGCGCCCGCCCCTCAGTGGCAGGTGTGCGTTATTAACCATCATCACCAGTCATTGGAAATTAGCACGTCGTCAAATGCTAATCATTTTCACCCGCGACTTTGCAGTCAAGCTGGTCCCTACAAAGGGGCCATGATTAACCGTTACGAACCACTTCTAAATGTCATGTGACTAAAATGTCAACGCAGTGACATGACGAGTGGGTGTGTCCGCACAAAATGATCGATGTATGATGGATTTGAGCATAGATACGCCCGGCAGTTGGTACAGGCCACTGGCCAGGCTGGTAGACTTATCATACTCGTCATCATACTGCTGGGCGGTGACACTCCCACTTGTGATGTCACTATGTCACAACGACAATTCTAGTCACTTGACTATGATTTGGGAATGGCTTGTAAAAGGCTAAAAGGCTGTTTCTGTTGTCATGTTCCTCTCAGCAACCGACGCAACTATAACACATGGACAGTTTGGTCCGTTTCTGGGGGTTGGTCGGTGTCTGTAAGCGACAGAAGACGGGCTGTTCATCGAGGGCCGGGAAATCAGCGCCATCAGGATGATTCGCAGACGTTGGCCGTTTCATCCGCCATGCACCATCACCTCACGGGCTAAAGCGGGTGCAATGAAGCTGAAATGAGAGCTTGGGGTGCGTGTGTGCGTGTGTGTGTGTGTGTGTGTGTGTGTGTGTGGGGGTGGGGGGGGGTTCTTTGCAAAATAATATGCGGCCACTTACCTCATAAATGTTGGTTTTCTAACAGTGTAACCCAGTGTAAGAGCTCACTCCACCACAAAGTACCCAATGCAATATGTACATACAATTTCCAACGCTATTACGCTCACTGAGCTTCAATACGCCCCCGCTGACATACCTGCTCCCATGCTACTTCCCAGCTGGGTTAGATGCTGAAATGAATGTTGTTATGCTCGCTCATACTTGTACTCTTTGAAATGACAATGAATTTAATTTAATCAACTCTGAATACAAGGAGAGGCTTGTTTTCTGTGGGTTTTATGTGGTGTTCTTGATGAAACCAACCGATCTGTTGATCAAACCAGCCGTCTGTCTCCCTAAATGTGAATGTAGCTTGTTTGTCAATTTATTTCAAGGAATGCAATCGGCAGAACTGTTTAAGTCTTTGAAAGCGTGGCCCCATGCAACCTCAGCTACTACTTAGTTACTACTCCACGACGAGAAGGAGTAATTACAGCAAAAGTTGCTAATTCATTTAAACGGGCACAAATTATGCATCCCTGGCCATTCAAAAGGGAGATCGTTTGAAGACAAATGAGATGTGGACAGAATTTGGACCTAACAGCCCCTAATATCCCTGATTATTAGGAAGTGTTATTTCCCAGCCCTCCGAGGCACCCTTGAAAATCATTTGAATTCATATGTTATTAATCAGTCTGGGGCTCAGGACTCACGCCGTGAAGCTTTTCTAACGGCTCCAATTAATCAGCGCTATTAAACACCCTGACAGCCACCCACCTGCTCACCACAAGCTCACATTTTCCAACCAGCAAGACGCTTACACGGAGAAAACTTGTGGTCCCGATGATGTTTGCACCAACATGGATATTTATGGACTTTTTGGGCCAGAAGCAGCTGAAGGAGATGCCTCCCGGTGGCCGTAGATCAGGAGAGGAGGGTCGTGGGCGAGGTAATGCTGCCCAGACACAAGCCGGGTCATGACCAATCCTGGCTAGAGCTCCTGGGCGAGGTTGTGACCCGAAACACCTGATGACGACAACACTGAAGATGTGTTCAGGTGCATTGCATCCATTAGATGTATGCTGCAAAGTCAAAAACACACTGGACTTTACACAATGGACTCCCACATCCTCCTAGATTAGATCACCTCTCGCTGTTAGATTATCAAACTGGCTAACACCACAAACATGATGACTTATGCAGTATTCAGTCATAATTTATGATAGTTATTTGATTGTGTTTGTAGTATGTTAATATCAGTGCAGCAGAGCCCTCAGTGGAGATTGTTTTTTGTTCATCATAGGCCGTCATTAGTTTTATATTAGTTACTTGAGTTGCTGGAAATATTGATCAACATATATACCCGATTCATACGTCTAGTCACCAAGATTAAATAATTACCATGTTAATGAGATAGTGCTAATGAGTGCTACGTTTTGATGTGAGTGATACTGTGTTTTGCTGCTAGCAATGCGCCAATGTGCCAAAGTGCATCAGACATTCAGTATTTTGGATAGTTTTAACATTCTTGTTGAAGCTACAGAAAATCCTCTTTCCCATCGCCGTCAAGTTTGTTCTGGCCCCCAGCCTGACTCCCCGCTAGCCGAGGCCTGTCTTGGTTACCATCGTGGAGGCATGCCATGTGTCCACACCTCTGTCCAGCCAACGAGACCTGGTGAATAAGTCCACAATTCGGCCTAAATCGTGACTCGGTGGTGCGGCCCGGCGTCAGCCCGCCTCCCTTCCTTGTGTAGACTATAGTCACAATGACCACAAAGCGGCTTTGTAGAAGACAACAACCGAGCAATTCAGCTGAAGAGAGCATCCCAGGTATGTGTGATATTAAGCTGGCATGGATCAATCGTGGTGAGGTTGAGTTGTCCTGTTTTTATTTGCATTCGTTTTTCTCTGAGAGCTTTTCCGAGCGAACGCCAGGCGGGCTTGGAAAACAGCTGCCTAGCAACGTGGATCGGAGCGCCCGACATCCCGGCTCCTATGCAGCGCTCGGCTGCGGCTGCGGGTTCCTTGAGCCGAGCGTTGGGAAGCCAGACACTAATCCTCCGTGGATTTTCAGCCAGCTGATTAGAAAGTCAATAGCAGTGTATCCAATCTGCTGTTCAAGGTTTGCCACTGCCTTTGCAAGTGGCAAAGACGCAGAAGAAGGCAACGACATTTAATGCTTATGCAGGTAAAGGTAGTCCACCTGGATTTCTGAGTGGCCAGATGTTTTTATTGGCATTAATTTACCAGGGCTAGGCTTTTCAGCAGTGTTAAGTGATGAGGACCCCGACCTCGGCATAATGTAGATGGTGGAAGGACACGGGATCACAATGGAGGAAATCTACTTGCAGAGGCTACGCATGCAGAATATATGACGAGTGATGAAGATGAATTTCTCCCCCAAGCCCTGGTGGCTCCCAAGCCCTGCAACATACTCAAAGAACTGAGAACACGCATCTAAAGACAAATAACGGACCACATCAGTTCATTTCTAGGTTCTAACACTTTAAAAGTATAATAAATGCTAAATGTTAATGTTGATGTATGCACATGTTCTTGTGATTAAAATAAACAAATAAAATGTACTGAACTAGTGGTGAGTCGCATTTTAATTAGTGAACTGCTCCTGACGTGTTGGTTGTTACCTTGCATGGTTGACACCGCCATCGGTGTATGAATGGGTGAATGTGAGCCAGCTGTAAAGCGCTTTGGATAAAAGCTATATAAATGCAATCCATTTTCCATTTACCATTCAATGAAAGGCAATTGGTTTTCTGTTCCTATACTATAGTCAAGGGAAAACACACACACACCACACACTCACACACACCTAAAGCATTTACATGTAGCACAGTATAACAGGATTATTTGAGGACACCCAGCCCAAGATCCTGCCTTCATGTGACATAGAGATTTGTTTTCACAGAAAATCTATATGAAGCATAGAGCTGACAGCCAGTAGATCTGTTTTTATATTGTTATCTGGACATTACACAAGCCAGAAACACACAGGCAATACCTCCAGAAAGCACAAGTCCACCTTTATGACTCGGCCTACACAGCGCCTTGCTCTTTCGCGGTGCTTGCTAAACAATTTTGAAACCCTGATGACGATGAGTATTTAGCCTCTGGAGTAAAGGGCCAATTTATCGGTCCTTTCGGTGTAGCCGGTGGATATCCGGGCCATGGCTTCCTCTTCCGAGCGCGGGCCATTGTTTACAGTCCGATTAGCAACTTGAGAAGCGTGAACGCAGTTGGAGGAGGTCCAGACAACATTTTGGCTCTATAAACTATCTGCATAAGAATGGAGATACAATAAAAAACTAAATCGTAGCGACAGGTTCCAAGATTGCATTTCGGGCCAATGCGTTCCGACTCTTCTGTTCTCCACACAAACTGTTTGTAACCCAAGCCACTCAAACATGATTGGTCAATACTAAGTCAGACTCCAGCACAGACAGTGTAAGGTGAAGGGCTGCTCACAAGAAAGCAATGAGAATGATCCATTCCAACGCCAGCATTTGTGTGTAATTCACTCCCTGGGCAGAGCAGGGAATGTGTTCATATTGAAAAGTACAGTATATCTGCCATTGTTGTGTTTTCCAATGTGAAGGGAAAAAATATATTATTCTGGTGCCTGGAATACATATTTGCTATACCCTGTCTAAGAAACTGGTAGCAGCCTTCAAATATTCACTCCCACTGTTTTTATAAGGAGTACGTCAAAATATCAGAGTGTGCCTAAAACAAATATTTATTCATCGACATTCCATTAACTTCAATACACTGTCGAACACACACTGCTTTCAAAGTCATCTGAACAACGCGCAAACAAACAGAGGAACCCATGACGGGACTACAACACGGAGGGAAACACTTGAGTTGAGTTGTTACGATACCACGTTAATGTATGGGCCGAGGCAACACACACACACACACATACGACGAGGGCCTGATTCGAGGTACTCATCGAGGGCTCCCCGTGACGGACGCTCTGTGAGGTAACGGAGATGAATTATGTGCTTTTCCCCTCCCTCTGTATGTCTAGCCCCCTCCAGGGACAGAGGCACAGCGTCGTCTCAAGTGAATACACACTTCAAACCTTTACACACAATCTTTTCTTTTTTTTTGTGCCTGGTCATTGAGAGAAGAATTCAGGGCCCATGTCGGTCGGAGAGATGTTTCAGTCCTTCACACATAAGCGCACCTCCGGGGGCTATAATCAACCTCTTGTACAGCTCTTCAAGGGAACACTATTTCCTACACATTTTTGCTCTTTGACAAGAAGTTGTTTTTTTTAAAGAGGGTGAAACTTTAGATGTGAAGAACCCGGGGGGACATTGTTGTATTGTCATTCTTGGGTTCATTCTGGGTCACTCAACCATGCGTTTGTGTTATTAAATTTGAATAGAACTGAAGACAATTCAATTAAAACTAAATAATTATTGATTTAAAATAATAATTGATGTGTGAAATGAATTATTTGGAATAAAATGTCATTTTACTTTAAGGAAGTGTCCATGAATAATTTGAAGGTCATTATCTGTTTGTATCTAAATTAAATGTTTCACCCTGTGGCACAGGTTCAGTCTTTGAAACCTCTTCTGCATAGAAATGTATTCTCATTTTAAGGCCATTTTTTGTTTGTATCTAAATTAAAGAGGCAGTAAACCCAACTTGTTATTTTCTTGTTTTAAACGTGGTAATAATATAGATTAGACGATCAACACAGGTCATTTTGTCACTGGTACTGAAAATAGACCTTAATTTACAGAAAATATGTGTCATCAGACGTTTTGCCATTGGCCTCGAAAACGGTTTGCGAATGATCTATGATGCTCAAATGGAGCTCAAAATGTGTTATTTCTGTGTGCAAAGTCTACTTTCTGACGTCACCACCATAGCGCCACCTGATTGGTGCATATAGGCCAGTCAGCTATCTGATTGTAGAGCCACCAGGACACATCTAAACAGTGATTCTAATCCATTGCGGACATTTTGAAACGTGTTGTGTTTCAGTTAATCCTTTAAGGGACGGGTACTTTGTATTTGCCCATTGTGTAGAAATACTAGGAAAGCGATAGCTCTGTAGAGAGGAGTGCTGCTGCCTGATGGCTTTCCTGGGCAGGAATACACCGCTAGACATAAGGGACTCATACCATCTCCTGGGCAGGAATACACCATTAAGACACACAGGACTCATACCGTCTCCTGGGCAGGAATACACCGTAGACATATAACAGACTCATACCATCTTCTGGGCAGGAATACACTGTGAGACATAAGGGACTCATACCATCTCCTGGGCAGGTAGACACCCTCTAAACCAACACAGGACTCAAACCATCTCCTGGGCAGGTATTACACGCTAGACCACACAGGACTCCAAACCGGTGAACGCATCGTTAGTTCACCGCAGCCACATTCCCTTTCCAGTGTTAATGGGGTCCGGGAACGTTGCTGGTGGATGGTCATTATTGTAAAACTATTCTGTGTATCAGACACTACACGTTGCAGAACAAACCAATGTTATACCTTCATGCCTCAACAACAACAATGGCGATGTGGCAGTCAATGTTGATATTGTGGCTAGCAGCCACAAATAAGTCAATGTATAGGAAGCACTGGTAGTACACAGTGAACAAATATGTATCACAAAGTCAGCGTGGGCCGTTACCATGGGGACAACAGCTCAGTCTCAATGCAATTCCCCTTGCAAATATTTTTTGGATGTTTTTTTACATTTTCCTAGCGTTCTAATTGCAGCTGAAACCAGAGGGTTACTTACACTTTAAGTATTTTCCCCTGGGTAAGTGTTGAGTCTTCCAAACTTCTTCTGCGTAAGTACGTTTATTCTCAATAAATGTGTTTTGCAGTGGTTATTCACTAAGCATTTTATTTAAATAAAACATATATGAATAAAATAAAAAATATTTTAAATGTAATTGTTGACTTATGGGAGTTGATGTCCCAGATATGGAAGTGAGCCAATGACAGTAGAAACTCCCAGCAAAGATCTGCCCATGAGGGGATTTTAAAAGGTCACATTTAAAGTGTCACATATTTCTGCTGCTTTAATTGCTGAAAAAGTATTCTATTGTACTGTACATATATCAGACCTATTAACATTATGACCGGTACAAGGTGTTAGCCAAAGGTTACCTTGTTTTTTTTCTTCAAAGTTAAAGTCCACACTATGATTCAAACGAATGAAAGTCACTGGATTTGCCTCGGTCAAAAAACTCACTCACATTTCCTCTTCTGGTGTTTACATGCCAAACCGGAGGCCTGCATGTGTTTACTGCGTGGACCGTTGACGGAGACGCGATTAAACGTCAGGCCTTGTGGAGAGAGTCTTGTAAAGTTTTCCTCCTTTGGCTGAACCTATGCCTTCGACTAATCCCAGCTGTCTCTGGTGGGTTTTTTCGTGGCTGTGGCATTATGCGTCCATGTTTGAGTAAACCCCACAGATAAATCTCCACTCCTCTCCACGAGGGTTTGACTTTTATTGCAGGCCCTCTCCTTTGTCTGCCTGATGGATTAGATTGGAGAATTTATGCACAGCCGGCGTATAAATCTCGATCAGGTGCTCTTTAGAGAACATGAATCACTGCTTACATTATCTGTGTCTGAACTAATGGGAACACTGGAGGAAAAAAATCCAGGGGAAGGCCATAGCCAACAAGCCGAGCATGTTATACTATTCTCCTATTCCTGCGGCGATAACTATCTGTATCTGTCCACGACAAAGAATCTATTTTTTTTTTATACATTATATCCAACAGATCCTCGCCGGGCAGTTCAAAACAAAACTGTTTGGATGTTTGTTGGTATACATAAGTTATTGGTGAGCTTTGATTTTCCTACATGTTAGTTATGGGAAAACGGCAACCTCAGCAAGCCGGGGGCCCGCATCCAGAGTGAGATCACAGTGAAATGGATCTCTATGTGGGGCCAACATCTGTATTTGTCCTGGCGGGGAGCCCAGAGTTTGGGCCCTGGCTTCCAGCATAACACACCATTCATATTAAACCCACACTCCCCCAGCTCAGATTAAAAGAGAAAGTGCCGTTGACGGGGAGGGGGGGAAAAAAGTAAAAAAAGAAGTCTCGTATAGAAGAGACGCTCCGGCAAAAACCATCAGCTGTCTTCCTGCGGTTGCCACGGCGCTCTGTCTTCCTCCCCCAAAACTATGTGCCATGTGCCGCGGTGTATTTGGTTTGGCAGGCCGTGTTCCCGTCGCTCCTTGACAGTACATGTATCCTGGAAGATAAAATAGCGGACGGCTCGGCCAAGGTTTAGAGGGCAGGCTGTGTTTAGCGGGAGAACATGGTAGCTGCTCACCCTGCCCCCCTAGCCGGACTGACTGACTGACTGTTTGTTAGAGATTTTACGGTTCAGCGCGCAAAGGATATGACCGGAATCCTCCGTCCCCCAATAAAAGAGGGCCATACACAGAATGGGAACGGGGAACAAGAGGAGGAGGAAACATGGCTCCAAAATGACTGGTGGAAAGTTTAGAAGTTTAGAGTCTCAGTTTGATTGTGGTTTTGGTTCCACAGTCTCTGAAAAATGTTGGCTCTGGGCTCGAGGACTTGGACGATGCTGAAGGGGAAAGGCAGATGCAGAGCCTGTTGAAGGCATCGTAAGATCCTGTTCAGAAAGAAAAAACACACAGTGTTATTCCCAGGAAACCATGCTCGAACACACGATACGGGAGCGCTTCCACTGGCTAATTAGTCTCCCCAGCTTCCCACGGCTGGATTCTGCAGCATGATGTGTTGTTCGTGAAAACACCTTGGACGCCCTCCTCAATCTAAAAGTCTAAAATGTCTCTAATAATTAAGTTTGAGTTGTTTTCATTCATACTTCCAGATGTCCATTCATGTCCAAAGGAAAATATGGGTTAAAGCCTAGACATCACATAGACAGCATGGCAATGTGCCTATTGGTGATGTACTGTGGATTTCACGCTGCCATGCCAAAAACGCGATTTCCTTTTAGACAATCTGATATTGCAAAGTCGCATCGCCAAAGGAGGCACGCCACATCATCTTACTGAATATGGGAGCGTGTCCTCAACTAGCCGCAGCAAACATAAGTGTCAGATATTGTGCTACTTTCTCTTTACCTCAGAAGTCGGAGCTGGGAACAACGCCACACCCGAGTTGACCGCGTTCCAGTACAACAAGTTAGAGAATCGTTCGCAATGCCAATTCTCGACAAGTTGACCAATGTTAACGATATCAGTTTATCAATGCATTACGCAGTATTTTGCACATGCAAACACTGTAGCAACATGCCCACACACTCATTTAATAAGACACATATAATAAACAGTGTGCTACTACAGTTACAACTTATGTTGACACGCAGAACAGCCATCTTGGATATTGAGGTTGGGGTTCCAAAGTTCTTCCAACCTTGTCTGGAAATCCGACTTCAGAGGGCCGTCCAGTTGACATTTCTGGGAATTCTGACGGTGTGTTCTCAAATGGAACACACCATAAATTGAATCCGCATAGAAACACAAACTCATGGATTCTGCATTACTGTCGATGAAAACATACTTTTCAAGGATGAACATGGATGTTCAAAAGGACACTCCGATTTTACACCCGTCTTTCACAAAAGCGAGCAAAATACATTCTGATTAAGGTATGAAAAGCACACTGGAGCAGAAATAAGTTTGGCAGGATAGCATTTGACGAATTAAAAATAACTACAAAATGTGATATTACACATACGTAAAAAATAAAAACTAATTGGATATTGATTGGTAAAACTTTCCATTACAGTGTCCTTACGTTGTTACAGTGTAATTACAATAAATACTAAGTAATGTAACATCATGCAATGAATGATGGAACAACCTGTAACTACACAGTGTAATTTAAGAATGCATTCTTCCTTCAGAAATTCACTGCAGTGCAAGACACAGCTATTTTTCCACCCTGGTGAGTCCTAATGTGTTTGGTGTTGGGTCGTTAGCCAGAGCCTCTTTCGTTCTCATTCTCATCATCAGAATCAATGAGTGAGCCTGATTGGCCCATGTGGGCTTAAACTGAAGTCACTTTCCTGCACAACTACAGATATGACAAGTTGGAATGGACTAATCTGTTTCATGGATGCGATGTCATTCATGTGAAAGGGAAAAGCCTTTGGTTAGACAGAGAGAGAGAGTGAGGCTGACAGATAGAGAGACATAGACATAGAGAGTGAGAGGAGATGGGTTGTTTGTGTCTATAGGGCTGAATCTGTGGGGCGTCTGATAAAGGGCCACATTAGGCATGACATCATCTCTAAATCACCACTCATATCGCCATCAAAACCACTTTGGGGTGACGAGTCGCAGACAGAGCAGGGATAAAGAGTGATGGGTGGTGTGTGTGTGTGTGTGTGTATGTGTCAGCGGAACTACCCCTAATAATCTCCAAGCATTAGTCAGACCCCACGCCCCAGCTCGAGCGCTTCGCTCAACAACTTTGGCTAGACGACTGGCACCACCTTCACTAAGAACAGGCAAACATCGCTCTGCCAAGACCCAACTCTTCTCTGTTCTGGCACCACAGTGGTGGAATGAGCTCCCGGCTGACGTCAGGACGGCAGAGTCTCTCACCAGCTTCCACAAGAGACTCAAGACTCACCTGTTCAGAGTTCACCTGGACCTTCTCTCCTTACGCCCCCCACCCCTATCTTGCTATCTTGCTGTCAATTATGAGCACTTGAAACTTGTTCTATTAACCTAGTAATTATAAATGCTTGAAACCTGTTCTATTATAACCTTCATGTACCATCAACGATATATTGCTGTCTCACTCTTTCGGCAAATGGACTTATTGTAAGTCGCTTTGGAAAAAAATCCCTAAATGTAAATGTAAGTGTATGTAAGAGGATGTGTGTGTGTGTGTGTGTGTGTGTGTGTGTGTGTGTATGTGTATATGTAAGAGAATGAGTGTGTGTGTGTGTGTGTGTGTGTGTGCGTATGTAAGGGGATGAGTGCGTGAACATCGAAATAGCACAATTTGTCAATCAACGCATGAGGAAAATGAGGGCCTTACACCCTCGTACGCCCTCGTATGCAGCAGCAGCACCAGCAGCACCAGCAGCAGCAGCAGCAGCAGCAGACATCTGCGCAACGCCGCCAGCCCAGCGTCTGCAGCTATAGGGGCCGCTCCGTGTCACCCCAGACGTCTGTCAGCGCCTTCCGCTCGCCACATTCCTGCATGTGCAGCAGCCCAGCGCCCCGCCGGCAGCCACGTCCATGCGCTCCAGTGTGCACGCCTCTCGGAAAAACCCCAATCACACGGGGGGGGGGGGGGTCTGGGGTCCATACCCACACACACTATTATTTGTGTGTGTGTTCCGTTATTGTTTCGCGGATGACCCCTGGTCTAACGTCGGTTCCCTGAACTGGTGCCCTGCCTGCTTATTTATTAATGTTCATATTTTGTGTTGATTTTCAAAAACGGCGTCTTCTTCTTTCCTTCGAGGTCATGCCCCCGCTGGATATGTACAGGGCTGGGGTGAGTGTGTGTGTGTGTGTGTGTGTGTGTGTGTGTGTGTGTGTGTGTGTGTGTTCCTTCGTTCTCGAACTCCGGGTGAACTCACACCACACGTGCGGGAAGACAAATAGAGTGTGCGTCTATACGGACACTTTAGGTTGTATATGGTATAATCTGTATGCGTGCACGCCTGCCCCCCCCCCCACTCAAACCCCGCCAGGAAACAGGCTAATTAGCTCCCCCACCCCCTGAAATTACGATTGTTTGAATTACTTCTTTTTTTTCTCTATAAGATTGGATGTGTTTCAAGGCAGAGGATATCGTAGTGAGAGAAAACGCTGCACTTTGTCACAGTAAAAAAAACCAACAACATTATTCTCGAAGAATCTAATAATCTGTGTTATGTCGAAGACCCGGTCTTAAATCAATTCCAGTGATTTAAGAAATGTCACAAGGCCAGTTCAGTTTTCCGATTGTCTTTATATGTGTATTTCATGAATTAGGTTTGATTTCTTTTGTCATAATTCTTTGCATAATATTCAACTTCACATGATGAGATCAGAATATTAATTGTGTTTGGGTATGCAGCCGGTGTGTGTGTCTGCGTGCACGTTTGTGGCTGTGTATGCATGTGCACAAGCATTGTGTGTGTGTGTGTTTGTTTTCTAACAATTCACTAAACTCAGACGTTGGATCCAAATTGGCAGCATTCATAGATCATGGACACGACCCAAGTTTTACTCAAATTGATTATTTACAAGAATAGCAAACACACTAACAACTAATACTTCTATTTCATTCTTTTATCTGTCCTAATTGACAAGATTTCGGCGCCGCGGCCCCCGCATGTGGGCAGCAGTAGCTCAGGAAGAGCGGTTGTCTGGCAACAGGAAGGTTGCTGGTTCGATCCCCGGGCTCCTCCCCCTCCTAGCTAAGTGTCGAGGTGTCCCTGAGGAAGACACCACCTAACCCTAACTGCTCCTGACGTGTTGGTTGTTACCTTGCATGGTTGACACCGCCGTCGGTGTATGAATGGGTGAATGTGAGGCAATACTGTAAAGAGTTTTGGATAAAAGCGATATATAAATACAATCCATTTACCATTTAACATGATGTGTGTATGAATCCACATTGGATATAGTGTGTGTATGGAAATGACAGCTGCTGCATTAACAATCCTCTGATCCCACTTCTCAAGCCAGATATGATGCATCTCTGGCTTCCTGAATACCATCTCTGAGTTCACCCTTCATCAGTCAACAACACCGCAGTACAGTACGGTACGGTACAGTACAGTACGGTACAGTACAGTACGGTACGGTACACACATTTCACTTCCAATGTATCATTGAGAGCTTTGCAATTTGCGGAGGGTCCTGCACATGATAAACTGCACTCCCTCCACGTCTAACCCCACATGTACAAGGTGTGTGTGTGTGTGTGTGTGTGTGTGTGTGTGTGCGTGCTGATAGGCCTGTGAGGGACTGGGAGTCCATTTGGTAGATATTGGTTGATATACTGCCCCAACTCTTTGACACACAAAGCAAAGCTATCAAGGAAAAATGTAATACTTCTATCAACTGCAACAGAACTTATTCACCATATGTCTTTCACAAGAGTTATTGAATGCGGCCTTCTGAGCCGAAGTGAATATGTTCATTCAGGGCAGGGCCGCACTGATTTATCTGAGGGAACGACCACACCAGAGTGAGTTCTGCCATATATATAAATATATCATTATATATCATTATATATCGTGTTCCAAGTCAAATACCTTGCGGAACACCAACACGGGCCCCGCCGGAGCCCACAAAGCCGTGTAATCACAACAGAGCACAATTCAACTTGAAAGAACCCAGACACACACACACACACACACACACACACACACAACTAATCCCTGCTTTGTTGTGTGTGTGTGTGTGTGTGTGTGTGTTTGATTTTTTTTATTTGTTTGTTGCTGACTTCAACTCAATGTTTCAAATCATAAAAGGATGCATTCTCGGCTTGTGTAAACATGATCAGAACAACACAAAAGTGTGTGTGTGTGTGTGTGTGTGTCAGAGCACAAAATCAACCAACGGTTTGCTTCCTTGGTTATTTTCGGGGTTTTTTTATTTTAAGAATGCATTCTTCCTTCAGAAATTCACTGCAGTGCAAGACACAGCTATTTTTCCACCCTGGTGAGTCCTAATGTGTTTGGTGTTGGGTCGTTAGCCAGAGCCTCTTTCGTTCTCATTCTCATCATCAGAATCAATGAGTGAGCCTGATTGGCCCATGTGGGCTTAAACTGAAGTCACTTTCCTGCACAACTACAGATATGACAAGTTGGAATGGACTAATCTGTTTCATGGATGCGATGTCATTCATGTGAAAGGGAAAAGCCTTTGGTTAGACAGAGAGAGAGAGTGAGGCTGACAGATAGAGAGACATAGACATAGAGAGTGAGAGGAGATGGGTTGTTTGTGTCTATAGGGCTGAATCTGTGGGGCGTCTGATAAAGGGCCACATTAGGCATGACATCATCTCTAAATCACCACTCATATCGCCATCAAAACCACTTTGGGGTGACGAGTCGCAGACAGAGCAGGGATAAAGAGTGATGGATGGTGTGTGTGTGTGTGTGTGTGTATGTGTCAGCGGAACTACCCCTAATAATCTCCAAGCATTAGTCAGACCCCACGCCCCAGCTCGAGCGCTTCGCTCAACAACTTTGGCTAGACGACTGGTACCACCTTCACTAAGAACAGGCAAACATCGCTCTGCCAAGACCCAACTCTTCTCTGTTCTGGCTCCACAGTGGTGTTATGAGCTCCTGGCTGATAGGCAGAGTCTCTCACCAGCTTCCACAAGAGACTCAAGACTCACCTGTTCAGAGTTCACCTGGACCTTCTCTCCTTACGCCCCCCACCCCTATCTTGCTATCTTGCTGTCAACCTAGCAATTATGAGCACTTGAAACTTGTTCTATTAACCTAGTAATTATAAATGCTTGAAACCTGTTCTATTATAACCTTCATGTACCATCAACGATATATTGCTGTCTCACTCTTTCGGCAAATGGACTTATTGTAAGTCGCTTTGGAAAAAAATCCCTAAATGTAAATGTATGTTGTGTGGTGTGTGTGTGTTGTGTTGTGTGTGTGTTTTGTGTGTGGTGTTATTAGTAAGAGGAATGGTGTGTGTGTGTGTGTGTGGTGTGTGTGCGTATGTAAGGGGATGAGTGCGTGAACATCGAAATAGCACAATTTGTCAATCAACGCATGAGGAAAATGAGGGCCTTACACCCTCGTACGCCCTCGTATGCAGCAGCACCAGCAGCAGCAGCAGCAGCAGCAGCAGACATCTGCGCAGCGCCGCCAGCCCAGCGTCTGCAGCTATAGGGGCCGCTCCGTGTCGCCCCAGACGTCTGTCAGCGCCTTCCGCTTGCCACATTCCTGCATGTGCAGCAGCCCAGCGCCCCGCCGGCAGCCACGTCCGTGGCGCTCCAGTGTGCACGCCTCTCGGAAAAACCCCATCACACGGGGGGGGGGGGTGGGGGTCTGGGTCCATACCCACACACACTATTATTTTGGTGTGTGTTCCGTTATTGTTGCGCGGATGACTCCTGGTCTGACGTCGGTGCCCTGAACTGGCCCTGCCTGCCTTATTATTAATGTTCATATTTTGTGTTGATTTTCAAAAACGGCGTCTTCTTTCTTTCCTTCGAGGTCCATGCCCCCGCTGGATATGTACAGGGCTGGGGTGAGTGTGTGTGGTGTGTGTCTGTGTGTGTGTGTGTGTGTGCGTGTCTGTGTGTGTGTGTCTGTGTTCCTTCGTTCTCGAACTCCGGGTGAACTCACACCACACGTGCGGGAAGACAAATAGAGTGTGCGTCTATACGGACACTTTAGGTTGTATATGGTATAATCTGTATGCGTGCACGCCTGCCCGCCCCCCCCCCACTCAAACCCTGCCAGGAAACAGGCTAATTAGCTCCCCCACCCCCTGAAATTACGATTGTTTGAATTACTTACTTTTTTTTCTCTATAAGATTGAATGTGTTTCAAGGCAGAGGATATCATAGTGAGAGAAAACGCTGCACTTTGTCACAGTAAAAAAAAACCAACAACATTATTCTCGAAGAATCTTCTGTGTTATGTCGAAGACCCGGTCTTAAATCAATTCCAGTGATTTAAGAAATGTCACAAGGCCAGTTCAGTTTTCCGATTGTCTTTATATGTGTATTTCATGAATTAGGTTTGATTTCTTTTGTCATAATTCTTTGCATAATATTCAACTTCACATGATGAGATCAGAATATTAATTGTGTTTGGGGTATGCAGCCGGTGGTGTGTGTCTGCGTGCACGTTTGTGGCTGTGTATGCATGTGCACAAGCATGTGTGTGTGTGTGTGTGTGTGTTTTGTTTTCTAACAATTCACTAAACTCAGACGTTGGATCCAAATTGGCAGCAATTCATAGATCACGGACACGACCCAAGTTTTTACTCAAATGGATTAATTACAAGAATAGCAAACACACTAACAACTAATACTTCTATTGCATTCTTTTATCTGTCCTAATTGAACAAGATTTCGGCGCCGCGGCCCCCGCATGTGGGCAGCAGTAGCTCAGGAAGAGCGGTTGTCTGGCAACAGGAAGGTTGCTGGTTCGATCCCCGGGCTCCTCCCCCTAGCTAAGTGAGGAAGGTGTCCTGAGGAAGACACCACCTAACCCTAACTGCTCCTGATGTGTTGGTTGTTACCTTGCATGGTTGACACCGCCGTCGGTGTATGAATGGGTGAATGTGAGGCAATACTGTAAAGAGTTTGGATAAAAGCGAATATAAATACAATCCATTTTACCATTTACCATGATGTGTGGTATGAATGCCACATTGGGATATAGTGTGGTGTATGGAAATGACAGCTGCTGCACATTAACAATCCTCTGATCCCACTTCTCAAGCCAGACATGATGCATCTCTGGCTTCCTGAATACCATTGTTCACCCTTCATCAGTCAACAACCACCGCAGTACAGTACAGTACAGTACGGTACAATACGTACCACAGTACAGGTAACGGTACGGTACACACATTTCACTTCCAATGTATCATTGAGAGCTTTGCAATTTGCGGAGGGTCCTGCACATGATAAACTGCACTCCCTCCACGTCTAACCCCACATGTACAAGGTGTGTGGTGTGTGTGTGTGTGTGTGTGTGTGTGTGTGTGGTGCTGATAGGCCTGTGAGGGACTGGGAGTCCCATTTGGTAGATATTGGTTGATATACTGCCCCAACTCTTTGACACACAAAGCAAAGCTATCAAGGAAAAATGTAATACTTCTATCAACTGCAACAGAACTTATTCACCATATGTCTGTCACAAGAGTTATTGAATGCGGCCTTCTGAGCCGAAGTGAATATGTTCATTCAGGGCAGGGCCGCACTGATTTATCTGAGGGAACGACCACACCAGAGTGAGTTCTGCCATATATATAAATATATCATTATATATCATTATATATCGTGTTCCAAGTCAAATACCTTGCGGAACACCAACACGGGCCCCGCCGGAGCCCACAAAGCCGTGTAATCACAACAGAGCACAATTCAACTTGAAAGAACCCAGACACATACACACACACACACACACACACGCACACACACACACACACACACACACACACAACTAATCCCTGCTTTGTTGTGTGTGTGTGTGTGTGTGTGTGTGTGTGTGTGTGTTTGATTTTTTTTATTTGTTTGTTGCTGACTTCAACTCAATGTTTCAAATCATAAAAGGATGCATTCTCGGCTTGTGTAAACATGATCAGAACAACACAAAAGTGTGTGTGTGTGTGTGTGTGTGTGTCAGAGCACAAAATCAACCAACGGTTTGCTTCCTTGGTTATTTTCGGGGTTTTTTTCATATTTTTTCTCTTGTGTTTACAGGGGTGTGTGTGTGTGTGTGTGTGTGTGTGGTGTGGTGTGGTGGGGATTATGGGCATGGCATGAAGCGAGTGTGATTTATAACTTGACGTTTGAAAGGCACGCAAGCAAGAAAACTTGTAAAGACCCCACCGGCAAATCCCCCCCCCCCACCGTCTGCCAACAAATGGATGATGCGGTCCTGGCTACAGTGTCCCACGGCCACCTCCATCCTTCACACCATACTCTCTCTGCCTGGTTGGTATGATAATGCATTCAAGTCAAAGTAACAACATAATTTGGCGAGATCCTGTACAAAGTGTTCCTGTCGGGCTCAGGGGGAGACGAGGATTTAAAATGGATGTTGCTCAATGAAGTATAAAGTGTCAGAGGCACAAAAAAATCTATTAGCATATTTATTCCACTGGATTTTAAACATTTTGTCATATTCCGTTGAGGTGCGAGCAGCCAATGCAAAATGTTCTCTTTCAGTTAAATCATCTTTTTTTTTGGATACCTAGAAATGTCATGTGCTTTTCACACTTTACTAAATTAATCCTGTCGTTTGGGCAGGAACGTGTGAAGAGAGATTCAGTATATCTTAAAGGGGCCACCAGGTGTGAGCATGATTAGCCATTACGAGCAGTTTCAAAATTGTCATGTGACAAAATGGTCATTTGTGACATCACAGGTGGGAGTGTCCACCTAGATGTTTGCTGACTAGATCAGACTACCAGCCTACCCAGTGGTCTGTACCAACCAGTGACGTGCGGTGAGGTCAATGGCTGGGGAGGCACTGGCTACTATCAGAGCCAGATTTACACACATATGAACCCGATAGAGGTAGCTTCAATTCACCATTCAATTGGCAGGTTGCACAATGACTACTGGTTAGGCGACCGTATGTTTCATATTTCATATCAGCATTCTTTACAACACACGCATACAGGTACGTATTCGATATAGGTGAATGCAGTTCCGCTATTCATACTCATTCAGTTTGCTAGCTTGAAGTAACGTTAAGTGGAGGGAGAGCGTCAATTACGTGGGCTCAAGACACGCCCCCCTCAGTGAGGCAGATGTGATAGCTCCTCCCCTGGTGCTTTTTCATTGCAGTTTTATGACGAGACCAGCGAGACTAAATATCTTTGATACACATACTGTACGTGAAATAAGTGACCTGCAATGGACTATGGAAGGCGAGGACATGTAATGAAGGTCTACAAACATGACGTCATACAGAAACTAGAGATAGTAACAGGCACGCGCTTCTTGCCCGCGCGCTCCATCCAGTTTCTGAGGGGTTGCGCAATCAGAGGGGAGGCTGAGCTCGTCGCTGCCTCACCTCTCGTCTCTCCCTGGATTTGCAGCGGAGCTCCGCAAATTTGGCGATTTTGACTATAAAAAATGATTGAAATCATACAGAAATTACATTTATAACACAGATCAGTGGAAAAATCTTAATATTTATTTTAGTTTATTTATTTTATATTATTAAATTTTTTACTTTTCGTAACAGCTATTTTCATTGGAGTATGGCAGGTGAGGCTCTGCCTCCCCTGCCTCCCCTGACCGCACGTCCCTGGTACCAACTGGTCTAGTCGGCATACATCTTAGGTGCACACTCCCACTTGTGATGTCACTTCGTCAAAAAGACAAGTTTAGTAATTTTGTAATGGCTAATCACACTCACACCTGGTGGTGTAATAGGGCCCCTTTAAAACAAACCCACAAGCAACGTCACCTCCTATAGCTTCACAGTACAGTAGCTAAATCCACTCCTCGCTCCAATGCTCCTTATCATCTCCTCATCCACTCCCTAGGCATCTCGCTGCTTTGCCTTGCTATGAGTTATAAAAGCCCTGAAACCTGACCCGAGTGTCAGAGGAGTACTCTATGGAGGGTAGATAATAGCGTCCAGTGGTATTACGACCCAGAGCATTTAAGGATATCAGAAAGTCAACTTGCCTCAATATGTTTTCAGACAACAGTGTACTGTCTACGGCGATGCAAGCCCATGTGTTTCACAGACGCTATTTAAAAATAGACAAAAGGCAGTTGCCGTCGATCGTTTCGACGAGTGACCGTTGAATATGGAAAAGGCCGCGGCTTTCTTATTTAGGAGACATTCTGTTACGCCCGTACACAAAACAGAGGCCAATGTGGCAAAACCAAAAGAGGAGACGGACTCAGAATGACTTATATTAAGTCCCAAGGGTCTTTATTATATAATCAGGAAAATTTATTGTAGGTATATATGGATACCTATATATATAAATATAATATATATCTAAGAAAATAAATAACTATCCTAGAAATAATATCTATACCTATATGTATATATATATAATATAAATATAAATATATATAAGAAAATAAATTATCCTAATAATAATATCTGTCCTAAAAATCTAACAAACAAAATACTCAGCGCTGGGCTTAGGGAGAGTCAGGGCAGTCCGGTATTCAGGGGTTCTGTGGGGGTCCGTCCGAGGGAGAGGGTATCCAGGGAGAGGAGCGTGGAGAGGTGCCGAGGAGAGTAGGAGTCCAGAGAGTGACGAGGGAGACGCTGGGGCGAGGAGCGAGGAAGACACTGGATCGACGAGGGGATCACGGAGACACTGGATACGAGGAAGACGTTGGAGCGAGGAAGGAAACATCGGGGAGCTAGTCACGAGGGGGTAGTACGTTCTAGCAACGAGGGGATCACCAGGGAGAGCTTAAGTAGCTGCTGGGGCTTGATGAGATGCGCCACACCTGGTGCCCCCCGCACTCCGGGGAGGAGCGCACCACAACACATTCATTCCTTTCAGACGTTCTCTGTCAACGTAGGAAGGGGAAGTTAGTGAACGCCGAGGGAGGGTTTCTGGCTAAACGTGGGCAGCGAGAGGCTCGGACGGCCCCCAACAACGGCTGAGTGAACAAAAGGCACGACCAACCACGGAAACGGTTTGACGGTCTTGAGAAGATGTGGTATGACGCCGCCATTCACTAAACCGCTTTGTGACTTGACTCTTCAAACCTTTGATAAACTCGTCTTTGGCCTTAACATTGCGGCAGGGGGGCAGTAGCTCAGGAGGTAAGAGCGGTTGTCTGTTCCATCACCTAACCCCAACTGCTCCTGACGTGTTGGTTGTTACCTTGCATGGTTGACACCGCCGTCGGTTTATGAATGGGTGAATGTGAGGCAATACTGTAAAGCGTTATATAAATGCAATCCATTTAACAGTGGTGCTCACAAATGTTGGGAGGTCAGCCACGCAGGTCTACATGATGCAGGTCATGTGACTGATCATGTTGGATTGGATATAACTCCAGAAACATCTCTTTCTTACAATATCCATCATGTGACCCTGCCTTATCACATGATCAATGTGTTCCAACTCTCACTCCAAATGTGAAGGTCAGCGGAACATTCTCATACGCCCATTCAGCGTATGCTAGCTCGTGCTCTCTCTTCCGCTGTCTCAGGAATAATGTCTCTATATTATAAACATGCAGACACAAACACACACACTTACAATTACACACACAGACACAGACACACACATACACATACACATACACAAAACCGCACATGCATATACACAGACACATACAATCACAAACACAGATACACACACACACACACACACTCGCCAGCTAAGATGAACACAAACCTGCAGGAACGAGTGTTAACAAGCACATACATACGCACAGAAACACACACACACACACACACACACACATGCATGCACACACACAGACACAGACACACACACACACACACACACACACAATCCAACAGAGTAGTTTCTTGTTTCCTGATGTAGGGACAATATGTTAACAGTATAAGGGCTCAGATGTGTGTGGTGCAGCTGCCTGGAGGCATGGACGTACATCAATTAACAGATGAGAGTGTCTACTTATTATAGAAATGACACAGACACCGCTGAGGGCAACACACACACACACACATTCTCGTGGGTAATGTCGTCCTTGTATTGTGTGTGTGTGTGTGTGTCCATTAATACCCTGCTCATCATTTGTGCTGAAAACCGCTCCAGGATTGATTTATCGTTACATTTTCAACACCAACATCCAAACATGTCACTGCTTCGTCTTTCTTTGACTTCCATCGTCTGCACGCTTACATTACATGCTTTAGCTTCATGGTTTTATTCTATGTGTCTCTATTAAAAGGTATCATATGGAAGAATCATTATTCCTTCAGGGACAACATGTGGAATTTAACATGCACAAGTTACTTTAAATTGCCAGTGTATAAACAGGTGGTAATTGGACTGAAACATTTGACCTTCTCTGTTGTGAACAGCCTGTGGCCTGATTTCTATTTTATCTGAACCGAGTCGATTTTGCCGGGAAAAAGTAAGGAAGTCACATGTAAGCACGTATAATGCTCTTTCATAGCTAATTTGATTTGTACATGGTTTATTACTGATTAGAAATAACATTAGTTTGCGATTGTTATGGAAGAACACTTTGAGGAACTCCTGAACCCGACCAGTACGTCCTCTGTGGAAGAGGCAGAGTCTGAAGACCCGGGCGAAGCATCACCCATATCCTTGGTAGAGGTCACTGAAGTCGTCAAAAAGCTCTTCAGTGGCAAGGCACCAGGTGTGGATGAGATTCGCCCTGAGATGCTGAAGGCTCTGGACATTGTCGGGCTGTCGTGGCTGACGAGGTCGTGGTTTGCAGCCGAGTGTGAAGTGGTCGGGATGAGAGTCAGCACCTGCAAGTCTGAGGCCATGGTTCTCTGCTGGAAAACGGTGTTCCCTCCGGGTTGGGAGTGAGTTGCTGCCTCAAGCGAAGGAGTTCAAGTATCTCGGGGTCTTGTTCACGAGTGAGGGCAAAATGGAGCGGGAGATGGACAGACGGATTGGTGCAGCGTCTGCAGTGATGCGGGCGCTGTACCGCTCCGTTGTGGTGAAGAGGGAGCTGAGCCGGAAGGCGAAGCTCTCGATTTATAGGTCCATCTACGTTCCAACCCTCACCTATGGTCACGAGCTTTGGGTAGTGACCGAAAGAATGAGATCGCGGATACAAGCGGCCGAAATGAGTTTCCTCTGTAGGGTGGCTGGGCTCAGCCTTAGAGATAGGGTGAGGAGCTCAGACATCCGGAGGGAGCTCGGAGTAGAGCCGCTGCTCCTCCGCATCGAAAGGAGTCAGCTGAGATGGTTCGGGCATCTGATTAGGATGCCCCCCGGGCGCCTCCCTTTGGAGGTTTTCCGGGCACGTCCAACTGGGAGGAGACCCCGGGGCAGACCCAGAACCCGCTGGAGGGATTATATATCTCGTCTGGCCTGGGAACGCCTCGGGATCCCCCAGGAGGAACTGGAGAGTGTGGCTGGGGAGAAGGAAGCCTGGGGGGCCCTGCTTAGCCGGCTGCGACCCGGCCCCGAATAAGCAGACGAGAATGGATGTATGGATGGATGGATGGAGCCAGTGCTCTGGAGCTCCAGGCTGCAATTCACTTAGTGGCCAAAGGGGCCAGTAATGAGATTACATTTGTGATTCTTACACATATAGTCCCTATAGTGAATGCATAGACACAGTGTATAGTGTATATGCTATCTGATATCTATTTGTGGTTGCATGTGTATGATATTCATCCATCGATCTTATTTTGCCAGCATCACTGGTCTCCAAGGCCAGAGCATTCCATCCATCCACACACACATCGCTCACAGCTCTGGCTACAAGGTGTCAGATTGGCCTGTGAGGTCTATGAGGGAAGCAGACCCCAGAAGACACCCACTAAACCAAAGGCAGAACAGGCACATCCTTCCAGGTTGGAGGGAAGGCCACCAGAAACCACTAACACAGCCACAGTACCAGCAGCATACACTTATTCATTATTGGAAAATCCATAAATGCATGGATGTATTATTCATGCCCCCCACGCTCACACACACACCATCTTCATTATTATTTTAAAGACATGCAACTGGTCTATTAGGGCAACAGTAAATTCATCCCATCAGTGATGGTATAGTTTGCCAGAGCAGAACAGTGGGCCTCCAGGACGCTATCGGTGGGAGAAAGCAGTAGCGATGTGTCTTTGTGGGAGGGAACTGCTTCAAGGCTACATCTTTAAGTAGACGACTATTGTGTAAAATATGGCCGACCGCTCTGTCAGTCGAAGTGTCATCGAGGCGATATCTCGAGCAAACCGTTCCTGCGTTGCGCCAATAATCTCAACCCAAATCAATATGAATATGAATACAGGAATGGATGGATGGTCATGCCGGCGGACACAAACAGAGACTCGATGACAGCCTTATATGCACAAAGACAATCCACACCTCGCTTCAGCAGACCCCCGCACCCATCCTCCCCCCTCACAAGGGAACGACTCAGCCACTTCTATAGTCTCCTTGTAGGCGCCCACAACAATGGCACTGTACACATTCTATATTGGTCTTATCCCCCTCCACATGCACAGAAACACACACATACACACACACACACACACAAGCACTGGACCAAACACCATCAATACCATGCATACACAGAGCCTCCCTTGACTACACACATCCATTTTTACAGACAGCTCGTGCAGCTAGCCTTTCACGGCGAAAATCAAAATGTGCTTTTTCATTAAAAGAAAAGCAGGCGTCGGGAGGACCGGTGCGCGCCGCCCCAGCGCCATCCATCACCGCTGCGTCACTCATTCTCATCAGGAGATGAAGTGGCACTCCGGGGCCGGCGTCGTACCCGGGTACAGAAGTGCACCGCCGCCTCCTCTGATCTTTAAAAATAATATGAAATATGAAAAGAGCATGGCCTTGGTACGACAAGAGCGTTGAGCAGGACCGTCCTTGAACTCTGCCACTGCTCCGCAGCGATCTCTCTGCTTTGCTGGGATATTCGGTTTTGGAAGACGATGAAAAATACAAATACGGCGATCCAAGAGACATTAGAGCTTGTTTGGATGTTCATCTGTACGTCGTCAACGGTATCTCCCCTGCTGCTGTCTGCGCTGATTTAGGATTCATGTAAAATTGCCATAAAGGTTCATTTGGAAAAATACACATACACACACACATACACACACACACACATCCCTTGGCAATTATATATATGATAGACCGTTCTTACATCACTCATTTTCCACACATGTTTTTTGACTGCATTGGAATAACACTTTTATCAATAAAACTTTTGGCAAAAACAGTGTGTTACTCTCCGGCCACGTCTCCAAGTTACCACAAAGCACATGGCCTGCTAACTCTAACAGTACAATGATTAGGTTAAAATCACACACACAGTCACATCGAATGTACCCAAACAAAACGGATGAAAACAGAAAATGTCCAAAATGGCGTTGAAACGCTTGTGCTTCAAAACACGTTTGACCTTCTTCAAACCTGCCTGCATAATTATAATATACCCATGGTCTGTAACAGTTGATAAGAGACATTGGGCTCGGTCCCACTTCCACACCAGCCGGTGGGTGTGTATCGCATCATGGACTGGTCTGTAGCCTGCTGTCTTCAGTCGCTGCCGTAGACATTGTAAGCCTTGTCTCCGTAATCTTTGTGAGCCTGCTGTGGTTCGGTTTCGCCACGTGAGTAGACACTCGCCACACTTTTTCCATGTGTATACAAGCTTTGCTACTTTATTCATCGAATGAGGAGCTGAAAGTACACAAGTAAATTCTACAAAATAGTGGTGAAGTAAGTCTGTAAATGGCAGGACTCTGAACACACTGTTGCACATTCGACTGCTGCCGTCTTTGCTGCAAGGTTTCCTCTTTGGTGCATTCTGGCTCCAATAAATATTCGTCATTCCTTCCACTCAGTAAGACTTGTTATAGTCCTCAATTTGATCTGTAGATTGGTATTGGTATTCATTGCTCGCTAGCTCAAGGCTAACAACAACTAAGCAATTGAATTTCACAGAGACGAACTCCGAGCTGACTGACCAGGGTGATTTTGCCAGGAGAAAGTGCTTGTATTATTTGAAAACCCAGAAGAACCCAGACAAAGCCATTTGTCAGGGAATGAAAATCGACCTATTTTGATCTACACAACGCATTAATTTATAAGCAGTTTTTTTTCATCCTTTGTAGGCATTCGAAGGTTATTTTGTTAAGCAACTTGGAGACCATTAAAATCAGTGGAAGGTCCCTTTAAAGATAACATAGTTAAGCTCGGCGTACGGTTCTCCTCCCTGTGTGGGCCCAAACATGTGCCGAGGTGCGCGCCTGTTCTCGCGATCTGCCCGGCGACAGATGGCAGGTGTCGCTCGCAGTGTTTTCCTTTTACGCCGACCGAACAGTGGAGTGCACATCTGGCCCCGGCGCACAGTGCCAGAGCAGGAACAGATGTAGCGGCGTATATACCTGTCAGTCATGCCGTCGGCGTGGTAACATAAAAGGCTCGTTTAGCTCGTAAAGCCCCAGAGGGTACAGTAGCTGAAGGACATCGCTGGGGGAAACGTTCATGCTTGTTGGGAAGAACAAAACCAAGTTGCATGCATACAGTAAACATCGTGATCAGACACTGGTAGAAGCCCCCAAAACGTATTGCTGGTAATTAGACTGTGAATAAATGGACATTAGCAATGTTGTTTACTGTTTATACAGCATGGCCATTTTTAGATGTTTTCTCTTTCTTTCTTACTCTCTTTCCCTTTGCGTTTAGAACTGTTGCATTAATTACGTACAGTATATATTCAAAATAGTCAGTCAAATGCTATATAAAGTCTATTCTATTTTGTGTTCGATATTATATAAACTGGATGTATAATTCATTCGATCTATATGTTGCTATGCTGACTAAGGTGCTAACATAGCTGGAGTGTATCAGGCACGATTCAATTCCAGCGTACAGCTAAAGAAACACTGTGCTACGTCAACATGCTGCAGGAAAGCGCTGTCGGAATGCATTTAGCTTGCCTCACAACACAACGTCCTTGACAGTTTGATTTAGACGTGGCTAATGATGTTCCTGTTCTGAAAAACATATGGCCCGTAACAGAATAAAAGCAAACAAAAATAAGATTTGATATGTAAAAAAACAAACAGATTAATTTCTCTCCTGTTTTGTATTAAGACCATCTGCCATCCACCTCTCCTAACTAGCCTCAGCTGTCACTCACAGAGAAAACAACATATGCTGATGACACCCTCTTTGATACACCAATTTAACTAACTACCCACCCAGATTGCAACAATATTACTATAATAAATACATTATGACACAGAAGTAATTTGCATATACAAATGATGACATTATATATATATATATATTATTGTTATTATTAATAATATAGATTTTTTCTCTTTTTTTCTTGCCTACTGGTGGCTGAGAGTGTAGCGTAAGCATAGTGTCTCTATTTCGTTCACCTTTGACTTAACTATCATTCATAGTGCCGTGATAAGGGAGTGATAGAGCTGTCTCTCTTTCACCTACACAGGATGAAGAATGAGCCGACGGGAGAAAGAGACAGAGAGAGACAGAGAGAGAGAGAGAGAGAGAGAGAGAGAGAGAGAGAGAGAGAGAGAGAGAGAGAGAGAGAGAGAGAGAGAGAGAGAGAGGCAGAGAGAGAGAGAGAGTGAGTGAGTCAGAGAGAGAGAGAGAGAGAGAGAGGGGTAGCTGTTATAGATACCCATCAGCCTTTACTTCTTAACTTATAGTCGGAGGCACTGGGACGTGCAGGTGTGTGTGTGTGTGTGTGTGTGTGTGTGTGTGTGTGTGTGTGTGTGTGTGTGTGTATATGTGTGTGTGTGTGTGTGTGTGTGTGTGTGTGTGTGTGTGTGTGTGTGTGTGTGTGTGTGTGTGTGTGTGTGTGTGTGTGTGTGTGTGTGTGTGTGTGTGTGTGTGTGTGTGTGTGTGTGTGAAGTAGGATGTGTCACAGAGCTGCTATCACTGCCAGCTGCCATCCTGGCTGACGAGGTCTGAACACCAGAGAAGAGAGAAGAAAGATAGTTAGGAATTTCATTCAATTTCTATGCTACTGGCTTTATATGAAATGAGAGAATAAAATAATTCCCTCGTCATTTGTTTTTCTTCTTTTCTTTTACCTCACCTTGCTACGATGTTAAAGCTCTCTAAGGTATTTTGCTGAGCCCGTTTCCAACAAAATGGTTGCCGAGATTCGTGTTTATTATTTAACGCTGCATCAACTTCCCGCCAATAAACAGCCAACAGGAATACTTTGGTAACTTGCGCAGCGCCAGGCGGGGCTGTGGCACTTTGTAGCCAGATTATAGCACATACTGTTAAAATATTGGTTCAGCCGAACAGAAATCTGTCGCTATCCGGCTGTCCCAATTCTGCAAAAGTCCCGGTTGAAACTGTAAACTGTTGACTCACAGACAAAGCAACATGACTACACAAGCAAATATAGTCGGGAGCTTTGGTCACCCATGTGGTCGACCGTTTTCAAGTTTTTACTTATTTGGCCGTCACCATCTCGTTTTTTGAGCAACTAGCGGACAGAAAAGATGATGTCTTGACAAGAGGGCGGAGCGTTTTTTACTACAACTGAACACTTCAAATTTGTAGGTGACCAAAATGTAACAATTCAATTTCATGAACTGAAAACACACTGTGAAACACTCAACGTTTTAAGGACAATATTCTAAAACAAGTTTAAATGCACACAGTGCCATGGATACATATTATATTGTGATTGACCGGTCACTCCCTAAAGCATAAACATAAAAAAAAATTAAACGTAACTGTAACTGTCTATTTTACTCTAAATAGGACCATCATTCACAAAATGAACATCATGCTGTATTGAAGAAGACTTGAAACTAACGATTGAGAGCATAAACTCAATAGGAAATGTGGAGGAATGTTTACTGTGTGAAGATATCAAGTGAGAAGGAAAAGGACAATGCTCCATTCTGCATCCATCACGTACTGGTTATTACCTAGTCCTCCACTGGTCACAACAGAGGGAAAGATAGAGCTTTCAAACCTTTCTTATGGTAGCGGCCCTTTGTTAGAACGGCTTACAAAAAGGTACAAATGTCAAACTCTATACTGTTTAAAAGCCTGGTATGGAATTTCCTGGTATGGAATGACAATATGCCTGGATGGACAACTGGGACACCCATGAGTCTACTCTTGTGCTTACCGTAGTTACATCAAAAAAAAAACATGCACAAGCTGTTCCCATGGAAAATAAATGTATAATACAGACAATATTAACACAAACGCAACAGGAAAAAGTGAGCAGAGTGGCGGAATGACGTGGTTTAGCGAAAAATAAAATGAAATCGAATTGTTGCGAGCGTCTTGCAATATGCATGAGGTTCTCGACACTCTGAACAGTGTTTAGGAATGTCACGAGTCCCACGACGGCCCTGCATTCGGCACGCCGTTGTAAACTTTAAACAGGTCTGCGTATGCACGCCACAGTTCATAAACACGTGGAATTAAAGAAAAGGCACACACACACACACACACACACACACACACACACACACACACACACACACACACACACACACAGCCTCCGAGGTACCGCAATAAGTCATTGGCAAGCCTCTTGTAATTGATAGTTTAATGTCATTTACACCTCCCCTGAGACAGCACAATATGGCACACGGACGTACGGCACCAGATGGCCTCTCGGAGTGACAAGGACAACACGGCGAAAAAAAAAGTGGACTAAAAAAAAAAGTGGACCAATAAATAATGGATGTGCCACACACCATACACACCAACACCGTTCCATATCATCATATGTGTTACCTTATGTATGTGTGTGTGTGTATGTGCGTATGTGTGTGTGTGTGTGTGTGTGTGTGTGAGACAGTGTGTGTGTATGTGTATGGGGTGCATCCCTGCATCCCTGACAACGAGAGAGAGAGAGAGAGAGAGAGAGAGCGGCACGGGGGTGGGGGGGGGGGGGGGGGGTGACCATCCATTTAGCGGACAGACTAGAACAGCAGAGAGCATCATGGTGGACCGAGATGAGATTATTTAAAACCGGGCGAATGGAACCAATTTGTCTCCAACACTGACACCACGGGCATTACTGAGGGCCAAATTAGACAATGACTGCATATATGGGGAGAGAGACATAGTTAGAGAGAGAGAGCGAGAGAGAGAAAGACAGAGAGAGACACCACTCACTCACCACAAGTGTACTTTCTTCGTTGTTAACTTTATACTCTGTGGTATAAAGTGTACGAGCCGCTGCGCTCTGAGTGCAAAGTAAAGCCTCTGGTCCATTACCGTTGGCGTTCATTGCCAAGGATTCCAAAACACCCACAACATCACTCCCGTAGGCTTTCCGAAAAACGGCCTCTCCCATTTTTTGGAAATAATCTGTTGAAGGTAAATGGGGGGGAAATGGGGGGAAATGGCAACTGGGTCCCACATTTAGCAGAGGCATAAAGAAAGGCATCATTAAGTCATACTATTTTCCAAATGTCAATTGATCACTGTTGAGTAATTACCCAAAATGCTAAGCGTCTGACATTGAACCCCGCTGTGCTGTCCATTTTAGTTAACAACCGTCCTGCGTAGTTTTACACAACGGTAGGAAAACATTATTTTGTACGACCTGGGTATTTTACTCCCTCTGTCTTGTTGATCTTCTACTGTGATAGCTAAGGCATAAAGGAAGACTTGTGTTTCTGGCTGGGTTTCCGGAATTGATTAGCAATTTCGATCGGAACAGCTCGGGCTTCCTTTTTTTCTCATGTTATTTACAATCAGTTTTAAGAGACAGTTAAATGTCTATACAACACAAATACATAATATTGATTTCCAGGAGCTATGCAACAAACCATGCAAAATCATAAAATGACCATATGTCATCAGAAATGAAGACAACATGCTCGAGAATAATACTGGCGTCTCCGACAACAACGCCACAGAATGCTCTCCTTTGAAATGCGGGAATGTCTGTTTTTGTTTCGGTCTGTGTTATTGACTATTCTCTGCGTTGCCAGATATGATACTAAATTGGCACATGAACACGGCATGCTGCAGCCATGGAAGACGAACTGGATCAACTGAGATTGTACTAGATTCTACCCGACCTATAAAGCCTTGTCCTCTTTCGACAAAGCTCTCTGACCAAAGCTGTGCTAAAACACGGGTAAATCTAGAAGTTGCATTTGAAAGGATAGAGACGGCTTAGAGTCCGGAAGGAGGCTTTCAAGACTAATGCGGTTGTCCAATGTTCTCCTCAAACGGTAAGCATTGAAGCTTCACATAACGGCCAGCTATCCAACATACAGAGTTATCCACATGAGCTGGTGTATGCAAACAACAAATTGTGCTTGTTCTGTGTCCTCAACCTGGCAACCCCATTGAGCTTTGAGTCTGGGGAGGAGAGGGTGGCGGAGACTACTCTCTCCAATATTGGCTGTTTGGGGCACCCATTTTAAATGCTCTGTGTCATTGTTAAATATCAGGGTTGGGGCAGCAACATTTTTCACACCATTTTGATAATTAGTCAAACATCGAATTGTATAACTATATAAGTATATTGTATATCTAGTGGTACAACTTTACCACCAAATGGCATGCAGGTCAACAGCAAGTGGACCTTAATGAGTTGCATCAGGGGTTGTCAACTGGTCTAGTCATGTATTGCTAGTTAGGCATTAATAGGCATGTCGTAACAAAAGTAAAAATACGTTTTTTTACTGTGAATTGATCTGAGCTGAGCACCGCCATGTCTGTGTGCAGGAGGATTCAAACCTTCAGCAGGAGCATAAAGTTGTTCATACGTCCATGGTTATTAGTCTATATCAATTAAAACAGGTATTTAAATGAAGTCATGAAAAGACCCACTGATCACGAGCAACAGAGCACCCAACATGACCACAGTTACTGAGTGGGGTGAAGAGCGCTGTGAAGCAGAGAATTGTGAAGCAGATTAAATTACATTATTAAATTAATGATTAGATGCATTAAAACAAGTTGCAGATGTAAGCAATAGGCTGCATTTTAATTTGCTAGAACATCTCATGACACGACAAAACCGGTACAGTCGGTATGCAAAAATGACCCTTTAACCCTTTAATATCACCCTTTAATCGTGATATGTGTGACCTGATACCTTTGTGTTCATGTAGAGCTGAGTTTAAACTTTGCATGTTGGTAGTAATGTATCATAAAACTCAGATCGTCTTCCTGAGACGGCATGCCTCTCTGCATCCAGTTTGGTGTTCATTGCTTCTGCCACTAGTGAGAAGACATCTTCACTGCCTCTTCTCTGTGATATCTCACACTGTGTTGTGTGAGCAAATTATGTCAATGATCCGTGTGTCAATCCCCCCATTGATAAGAAAAACTCACAGTATTTCCCTCTGAAATAAATATCCATTTACTCCCGCCATAGGCCATTCAAGCAGAGCTATGATGAGAGACGTTGAACGCAACACCAGACACATTGTGAGCTTACGGTGGATGGATGTTATGTTACACTTTGCTGTCCTTGGTTAAATTGTCTCAGGCTACTTGTCTTATGACACGCATCTTTCTCTCTGTCTACAGAGAGACTTACTATAGCAAAAAAAAATGGCCACCCATTTTCGCTCCGTCCACAAGTGGAATCTCTTAAGTGGCGCCTTTTAGTTTGTGTCCTCTCGTCTCCGCATGAGCCCACCCTGCCCCCAACCAGGCCCACCCACCAGGAAGACTCTTAGAGTCCTGCTTGGAGTCCCAATCAAAAGCCACCCCCTACTGCTTCATTAGATGTCTTCCCTGTGTCTCCTGGGCCACCGTGGGTGTGAATACACGCACTGAAAGTCCAAGTCCTGTACAAATTGCCAAGGCAACCGCCATGCCACTGCTGGTAATGAGAACCAGAGCGGCAAGCTCTGCGCATAAAGTTTTGTTCAAAGGAGAGGTATACGGCGTGCTATCCTTCCGTCTGTCTGTGTCGTGAAAGTACATTTGCGTGTAGACTTGAAAGCCGCAGTATGTACAGTATGCGTCGTCTTTGGTCTAACCTGCTCCTGAAGTTTTTTGGTGCCACTCTCTTCATCAAAGAATCTCTGTGTTCCAGAAAGTACGCGTCGTGTTGTTTTTGTGCTGCAGAGAGGCAATTGTGTCTGCTTTGGGCGACTTCATAATTATTTTGTGTTTTCGCGGTACGGTTCTTGGGACGTGTGATTGATAAGACACCCGCCCGCGCATGCCATCATTTTGAAGGCACGGCTCGATACGCCTCTTGGGATAAATGTTACTGCACATTCTGTACAACGCACGTCCTTTATAACCATGCTTTGTGACATTTGTCTCACAAAAAAACCCTAAATAACTATCTAACCCCCAAAAGGCAAAACTAATCTTGAAAGGCTTGGAGGTTGGGGAGGCAGAATTGGCAAGGTGCTGTGTTAATCGCATTACCAAAATGCCTTGGACTATCTGGTGGGCAGTCAATGGGCCAAGGAGAACAGTTTGTGCTCACTATTCTGTTGTTGCCTTGGAAGACCCCCAAATGCATTTCCCGCCATGTTGTGGGGATATATTATGCTAGCGCCGCCCCGCAACATCATGTGTTATTTAATCAGCGCATAAGTAATGTGTCATCCATTGAGCCATCTTACACAAGCTGTCATATATAATGGAGTGTGGCCTTAGCAAAGTGCTTTCTGTGCTGTCTACCGCAGCATCTCAACGCCATGCAAGGTGTGCAATTCATAACCAGGCATGTGTGTGCGTGTGTGTGTGTGTGTGTGTGTGTATTAATATGTAATATGTGCCAATATTGAACATATGCCATAAAAATGTCACAAGCAATCAGAGACACCATCATGAAAGTGCCATGCTGAAATAAAAGTGTCACTTGGAAAAATGTCACCATGAAAAAAAAGCAAGTCTTCATAACCATCCAGATATGATCTATTCTTTGAAGAATTACCATGCGATCGATGAGTTGTGATTGCTGGGTGCTTTTGGTAACATGGAGGTTTGTGGAGGAGATAAACCCGCAGCTTCAGAATGCACCACACTATGGCCATGAGGCAGGCGGTCATTGTACTGAGGTGTATTAGTCTCATCACAACTGACTATTATGTGTGTCCTGTGTCATCATATCAAATGCAATTATTATCAACATATTTTTCTCTTTTAACAAAAATAACACACACAGGCCTTCTTTTGAGTACGATAAAGTGGTCCTTACTGGGCACCCCCGTAGAAGTCCTCCAAGCCAAAGTGGTTGTGTTGTGAACGTGGCTTTTCGACATGATCAATGTCTTACTTTCTCAACGACAACTCTTTCAGCTTCAAGCTTCACAAGACAAACTGAGTCTTGTTCTTGCTGCTGTCTAGTGCTGCATGGTAGGACCGCTGAGCAGCTGTGTTTGGGGACATGTGGATATCAAATGCCTTGCCTTCAACAAGCACTCGGTACCACTGGTACAAAATATAGAAAGGGCTCAGGAAGCAAACTATAATTACATTATAGATTTGATATATTGCAATGTTACGTCATATGCAGAGAGGCCTAACATTGGCCATGAAATTATTTTCCTTTTATAAATCAAATGTATCAAAATGATGATAATTATTTTCATTCGTGCCTCCAGCCTCAACTAGGCTTGGCAGAGGGAAAGTATTACCCATACAGATTTGTTTCCGAAAGTTATTTTACTACATATCGGCCACATTTTCCGCTTTAACGTCTCACCACAGGAGTGGTTTACTGCAGAGAACAAAGAATCATCAGCAGCGTAGCTCTAAATGAAACTTTTTCAATATTGAAGGAGACGTACAACCACTGAGAGCGAGTATTTACTTTGCTGAATACATTCCTTACACCGGCCAATCTTCGAGGGTCTGCATCTCAGAACGAATAACTTGAACTCTTCAACGTGGAGTGCATTTTGAGATCTAACTCAATATTTGACTTTGCACCTTTCCTGGTTTCGTTCTGGTTTAAAGTTGCATTTAATGATTTCTGACCACTTTATTGGTGCACCTCAAAGCACTGCTGGAAACTAATTCATGGGTTTTCTCCAGCATTCTCCATTATCCTACTCCACCAACTGCACACCACTGATTTGCTTCGGCACTCTACTCACATCAAGGCAACACAGAGGAACAAATGAAGGTTTTGAACGACACCACGTGGAGATATGCGACTGCATTTTTGTGAAGAACAAAAGCATAAGCAATCTCTGTATGCAAGATTTCCAGCCTTTTGGTTATGGATGGATTTTAGTTGGACTTATAATATAATGTGTCCGTTTCAAAAGGTAACATGAGTCTAGAGGTTATCCCAGGTGTTCAGACGCCTCATGTCTCATGTTATCCGGGTAAATGCACAGGAACGGGTGCATTTGGCGGGAAACATAGAGACATAGAGAAAGATGCCCCAAGAATAAACGTCCCACTATTCCATCGCTGCCAAAAACTGTGCGTGATTGCTGGTTAAGCATCCTATAGACGGAGCACGGAAGTCAAACACAAGTCATCTTTTGAAGCGCAAGGCGGCCGTAATTACATGTTGTTCTTGAAAGGTTTGATAGCGGTGTCACGTTCGCGTTCATCGCTGCCAAGTTCGAAACGAAAAAAAAAAACCCCAAGCCATTGCCAGTGTCCTTACTTAGGGTGAGGAAGACTCCGACCGCTCACCCCCAGCATCGGTAGCCGCCTTCGTCCCGCCATGACAAAGTGTGTGCAGTCCATCATCTCCAACACACACACACACACCACACACACACACACACCACACAACACACCTATAGAGGCACACACTGAGCAGTTCAGATCACAGTTGTGTGAGAGCGTCTCTCTCTCTCTCTGTGTTGCCCCCGGCCAAGTGGCGCTCCGGGGCTACAGACAGAAACCGCCGCTCCCCCAGCACATCCTCAGGACACAACTGAGCATTTTTATTTCCTGTAAGACAATCGGAAAATATATGGAAATATGGCATTTACAGAATCTATAAAATAGGACTATGTTATCTAACTGTAATGGAAGTGGGCTCGCCGTGTGTATGTGCTCGTCTGGAATTCGATTTTCTCGACCGCCGTCCATCTGTTCAACTGGCAGGTTTATTACCGACGACCCACGGGAGCGCAGCGTCGAAGTTGTTTGGATGAGCGGTTCTCGAGAAAGCTGCAAGCAATCTGCCCATTCTGAACAGGCACGGAACAGGCACTGCGCTGGCTGCTGGCTGGTGCATTGTCAAGGACCCAATATTGGTCAAGTGTCGAGTCGTTTGGGTGAGCGGTTCTCAACAAACCCGCAAGCGGCAGCAATACCGGAGACCGCACAGTGGGTCCTTTTCGAATGGGCACCGTAAGAACGGGCACATGATTGGCAACCACACACACACTCCACAGTGAATTCAGAGGTATTTCCAATTGCCTAACTAGAGCCCCACAATGCTTACCCTTCAAAGTAAGGGCTTTCATAGCTTGTTTCCATGTTGTTTTTGCAGAGGCGACGGGGCCCTGTATCGACTGCCACACTAAAGTGTTAATCACTGGCAGCCAATCATTAAAATGACAACGGGTGCCACGCGATGATGAAAGCTTCCACCGAGCAGCCCAGTTGATCATGCATTTGACATAATTTTTGGACACCCACACAAACAGCAATTATGAATGACGTTCGGTTGGCTGGTTAAAAGCCCTCCGCATTCAGCTGCACTTCGCTTTACACGTCATGTATGTGTTTTGGTTTTCCCGCTGGTTATCGTGACATCTCTTTCAATCCACGCCAAGCGCAACGCACAATATACGATCACTGGCGATGGATCACAAAGCCTCCATCTGGCGCACGGTCCCAGTCAGTCACAGCTAGGACTGTGTACAGGCGGAGATCGCAGTAGAGATTCCAGTGAACTGGCATCTCTGTGGCGGGGTTCAGTCGAATCAGTCTCTCTCTCCCTCGTGTGCTGCAGACGGTCAAATGCCAAGTAGGATTGCACTGCTTTACTCTCGCCAGCCCCCCACCCCCTCACCCACCCTCTCCCAAGCTTTTGTACTTGTGTGATTAACTTCATCGTTCTCTCTCTGCCCCTCTCCAATTCTATCTCCCCCCCTCCTCTCTCTCCTACTCTCTCCCTCCTACTCTCCCTCTTTCCTACTCTCTCTCCCTCCTACTCTCTTGCTCTCTCTCCACCTAACTCTCTCTGTACTCTTTCCTACTCCCTCTCCTATTCTCTATCTCTCTCTCCTACTCTGTTTCCCTTTCCTATAATGACTTTCTCTCCTACTCTCTCAGTACATAACCATTTTTCTCTTCCATGCCCCTTTGTTTTTTTCTGTCATGTTGCCAAACTCAAGCATGGCTCATTTTAAACCTCATTAACCCTCTCACAACAGTCACATTTCATCATTTATTTCACGATCTTTTTCTTTCTTTTTGACGTTGATGTAAACGTAGTGCCGCCGGCCGGCTCCATCAGTGTCTCACGTGTCTTAATGAATGGTGGAGCGAGAGAGAGAGAGCCAGAGAGAGAGAGAGAGAGAGAGAGAGGTAAGCCTACATGGTCATGGACTGGAGGTAATGCAGTGGGCTGGATATTGACACGTCTCCGCTCCGCTCGCCTTGATTTACCCGACGGCCCAACGGCTTCCTGTCCCGTCGGCGGGAGAAATACGACTCGTGAAAGCGGCGGCATGTTTTCTTAGGTGCAAGTGTGAACGTGCACGTGCACACCCGGACACGCACGTGCACACGCACAAATACACACACGTGCAAATGCAGACACATTTCCTATACCCTACTTCAATCCTCTCTCCACCTCCCTCTCTCTCTCTCTCATCTCCGACTCTCAATAACAAATTATTCATGATGGCTGCTCAATTTTCTGGGATGTGACTTCTGAGTCGGATCAAATAGTATGCCCAGGCTGCACTACAGAAGGAACGGATCTGGACAAAGTTTTGTCGAATGAGTCTCTTATTTCATCTGCAGGAGGAGGGCAATTAGCTACTGACCAGCAGCTGCTATGGTAGGCACCCCCCCAATACACACACACACACACACTGCAGACACAGAACAAACACACACACACACACACACACATACCACATTTGCACTTAGAAATGAATCAAGGTTTTCACCTTGGTTCAAAAAGCATACAAGCATTATGAAACAGGGCCCTCTAGTGGATGCCCTTCTGTCTTTTGATGTTACAGCCACAGTTAGCGTCCTAATGGGCTCTAATGTCATTCTTTAATATATTGATTTCATATACAATAGTAGTCATTGATGCATGGTTTGTTATTGTATTTGTCGGTGTGTTTTTGTATTCATCAACAAATATAACATTTGGCGAATAACGACATATCGCATCTGCAATGCACTACTAACAGTTCATTTGGATCTGCGGCTACGAGGCAGGTGAGATGACCTGTCCATTCCAGGAGCATTCATTCATCAGCAAGCAGGGCACACAAAACACGGCACCACAAAATATCCCAAAACAAAGCATTCTCAAACAACAATACGAGTCCTGTGCTGTTCACAATATAGGTCTACATGGCTCCCTGCTCACCTCAAGGTTGGGTAGGGAGCGGACATCTTACCCACAGATACCTGCAGGGAGGCCGAGGACATGGGGGCTGACACACAGGAACATTGGGGCTGGGGGGGAGTCAAACGCTTTAGCCAGTCCTATCAGATAGCCCTCTCAATATTCTGATCACGCTTTCCACGAGGGTGCACAGAGAGAGCGACTGTGACTATCCATATTAAACATGCGCAGCAGAATGTAGAACTACTATTTTACCATGCGGTACGTGCAAAAGTACCTGAGAGCATTGCCACGGCATGGTAATGAAAGATGCAGTTTGTGTGTGTGTGTGTGTGTGTGTGTGTGCGGGGTGGGGGGGGGGCTGCAGCACCTTCACGGGGAGTTCTTGCCGGCCAGGTGGACCACATAAAACAACTAACTATATAATGGAAGGATAACGGAATTAAACATATTTTGGACCTTTTATAACTCTAACCTGTCCAATTCCTGCATATTTTCAAATCTGGATGTAAACGGTGTACCCGTGAAAGGCATCGCATATTGAAATGCTCAGGTCACCAGATTTGTGCCGCGCTAAATGCCAATTACCGCCGTGAAGGGCTGCGGTAATCGGAATGGCATATTAATCTGATCCCTGTCGTCTGGAATCAGGTTTTGCAAAAAGGCAAAGATACACATTTGAGGGTGCACCTAATGAAGCTCAGATAAACGCAGGCTTTGAGGCCTTCAGCGTCATGAATCTCATGCTCAAGTGGCTAATGGAGGCAGCGGCTGTTCCAGTGACATTGATTTCTACCCAATCCCGACGGCCAGTCCTTCGAAATTTGAAGGCTATTTTCTAATTTGGTCTCTCAAGCGTAGATGAATCATTTATTTTGAGCCAGGCACATTTTTTTTTAAAGGTTGAAGGGGACATATGGGCCTTTCTAATAATAGATCATAGAAAACAGTCGTGATCCATACTAAGGCTTTAAACGTGCCTCTTTTGACCTTTAAGCAAGTGATTGATAGATGGAATGAGCAGAGCTGGCTAATCAGTGCGGCAAGCCATGCACCAATGGTAGGCCGACTTGTTCCGCATTATCATACTCTGTTGCATATGCACAACATATTTGTAAAGACATGACTTTGCCATTACAAATGACTTTTCAATGGTAAAAAAAAATTTCACAAACAACCCTTCAAAAAGCTTGTTGTTTAAAATAAGCGAAATCGAGTATTTGTAGCTTGTGAGCAATAGCTTTTGGGCTACGGCCCTGTCGCTCCAGAGCCCAAAGTGACTAATAATCTAAACCAAATGACACACTAAGTTGTTATCTTTGGAGGCACAAAGATAATGCTGCCCCTGTCGCTGTCTGACACACGACAGTGAATCGCTCTAATCATTTCATGTCACGCTTTGCAAGTCTTCAGTGAGCCCGCTCAAAAGTACACAGCAACTTTAATTCCCCCTCCGCCCCTTACCTCCTCAAACTTTAAATTGAGCGTGAAGAAGCCGAGCTCAGCCACAGACAGATAGCATCTCCACTAAACACGCTCGGCTCTCTCCTGCTGACCCCAGCCCATCTTCTGCCGGCTTCCCTTCTTCTGCTTCTCCTCTTGTTAAAGTGCCTGTGAAGAAACTGGGGGGAATGTTGGCTTGTAAATAAGAATCTACGGTGATACATGACATTGTGACCAACAGCTACTGGTACCCATTGTCTGTACGACATCTTTTTTTTTATGTGACGAGGCTTGTAAAATGTTTGTTGGACTCCACAGAAGTCGATGTGGGCCCCATATAAAACAGGAGCCCGTGTAAACAGAAAAAGGGATTGGGGGCTTTGAGGGAGTGTGCTGCTGTTTGAATGGCAGCATGGCAGACACAAAGCACACGGCCACGGACAGACAGATGCAAAATGCTAAATATTTGCATCCAAAAGACACCTGAGACCAATACACAGCCGAGCTACATTCTCACTTCAAGTACTTCATTCACACTTCAAGTACCATTTCTTGTACCGTTGCAAGTACCATATCAAATTATTCAATTTCTGCTACAAATATGAACAACATGAGTTCTTACAATGAGTGCCGATTTAACAGAGTTTCACCTGACGGGAACTTGGGAGGGGGTGGAAATGTAAATTCAATATGACATTATTTGTTCATTATTTGGACAGCAGTTGAGATTTTTGGACCAGGGACCGTAGTTGGTTGGATTCCAACTGCGTTTACTGAGACAAAATCCTTGGGGCAATACCGGTGAGATTGCAGAGTTCACATGTCACCATGGGTAAGCTAAGCATGGCTGATATTTCTTGATGAAAGGCACACAAGTATACTCATAGGGCTCAGAGAAAGATAATGTTCAGCATGTCCTTCTACATAGTGTCCTTTCAGGTTTTATGGAATCATCAATCAAGACAATCCAACATCTTATCGATAAGACAATTGCAGCCAACATTCTATGCTTATTTTATTCCTCTCCATCGAGAGAATCTGGAAGACCCAACCTGGTGGTGCTGGATGAGCTATCCTGGGCCAGTAAACCACCTCTCCGAGGCACTGTAAGATCTGTGGCTGTGTACTTATCTGACGATGCAGGATGTGGAGGAAACGCCGTCCACCTATTTGCTCGAAATGGTTTCCTACACCACAAACCATTCACCCGAATAAAGCTATTTCTAATTTCACCTCAACGCATAACTAAACTCTCAACGAACTAACGACGTAGACATTAAACGCAGGCCATCGCAATAATCCAAATAATTTCAATAAATCACACAGAAATAACCTTGGAGAATACCCATTGACAAACATTTTACAAAAACCAGGTATGTGTGTGCATGTCTTTATGTCACTCTCCAACGTACAAATGAACTGGTATTACCTGGCATTACCAGTCCCTCCAAGACATGGAGCACGTTCTCAATCCAAGCTGCTCTAAAACATGAAACCGATTTTGGTCTTTGTTCCGTTGACCTACCGCTGTCTCCGTTTCTCTTGCTCTCTCTGTTGCAAGCTTTTTGTCGACTTGTTGTTTTGACCTATAGAAGCACTGACTCATCAGCACCTACTTTTAATTCCAACAATGAGCAAATGCACAGTATGTATCGCTGGTCGTCTGGTTTGATAGCTGTCAGTATCACGTGTAAGTCACTTTGGAGAAAGGTGTTCTAAAAAGTTACTCTTTTCAAAATCAAGAGAACATGTAAAGTAGGTCTTTGCTTCTAACTTTAGGTATTTTTACGTTTATATTTACATTTAGGGCATTTGGCAGACACTTTTATCTAAAGTGACTAACAAAATGTGTATTTATTGAAAGGGGCAGTAATATATCACTGTGGTACACAAAGATAAGACTAGGGCAGGTTTCAAGCATTCATTCAAGGTAAATAGAACGAGTTTCCTGCATAATAGCTGGGATAAGAGCAGACGTGCCATTCTGAGTGCATTATCAACATCTAAGAACATACAATATGCTAAACAATGCTAAGTACTACTAATTATGCCAAGTTGTACAAACACACAAGTTAGTGCTAGGGTTAGGAGAGGGAAGGTGGGGGGTTATGTAGAGTCCAGGTGAACTCTGAACAGGTGGTCTTGAGTCTCTGTGGAAGCTGGTGAGTGACTCTGCCGTTCCTGACGTCAGCCAGCAGTTAATTCCACCACTGTGGTGTCCAGAACAGAGAAGAGTTGGGTCTTGGCAAGGCGATGTTTGCCTGTTCTTAGTGAAGGTGGTACCAGTCGTGTAGCCGAAATTGTTGAGGGAGCACCCGAGCTGGGGCGTGGAGTCTAATGTTTGGATGGTAGGTAATCTAATGCAAGGCGATTGCCGGGAGCCAGTGGAGGTCATGGTAAGTGGGGGTTACATTGGATAATGTTGTTAAGTTGAACACCAGGTGCACTGCTGCGTTCTGGAATGCGTTGTAAGGGTCTATTATGGGATGGCATAAGAATTACTAATGAAAGGGTGACTCATTAATCAGAAGGACAATATCATGAGTCATGAGTAGCAGGAACTTGTGTTCACAATGTGTCTTACATGGAATTTGATATTGAATTGGCTTCTATTGGATTGTTTGCTCACAAGGGTATCTAAATATCTAATAAAAACAGACCATATCAAGCGAATGGTAAAGAAAAATGTTTTCTTTCTCTGTAGGAATCCTTTCCATAATGTAGACACTTATAATAATAGTGCAAAAACAAGTACATACATTAACAGGGCACTATTGCCCAAAGGTTTACATTGCAGACATTTTATGGCTGATGGCTGAAGCGGTCTCGCTCAATACTGGACCAATTTTTTTAAATGTTGTCTGCTTTAGTCACTTCGATCAAAAATAATGGGAAAAGGGTCCAGGTTGAAAAATCAGAAAGTTTTCCTTTAAAACAAGAGTTGGCTATATCAATGAGTTTATATTATCTAGACAATTCCAATGAGTTAATTAAAGCCACAAGGCTTTTTGTGCAACTGCAGGAATGCCACAAGGACTTGTGCAACTGTAATTGTGTAAACACATGTCAACAAAACTAACGACTTACCAAACTCCAATTGAAACACGTGTCACAAACAAAGCATCGTTTGACAACTGTTTTTAACGCTACTGTAAACATGAAACCAATTAAAAACCACACAATAGGCCCTCGCCGCCGCCGTATGATAGCGCGTAAAGACGATGATTCATTTCATTTTATTGAACTTCATTATTTTTGCCACGTGTAAATGAATGCGGCTTCGCCAGGCATGCACAAATGAAGCTCTTCTAATGAGCACCAGGGACTCCTCTGCATTCCCCACATTGCCGTCTAATTGCTGAATGACCTGAAGTAGCTCAGGGCGCGCACAGCAAGCGGCAAATACCTGCTGGACCTTCGTCCTGCTTTCACTGGATGTTAAGGGGGGGTTGACCCCCTGTAATAAGGAAGTGATAATGAATGCAAATCAGGGCCTTCACACTACAATGTGTGTGAAGATATTTCTGCCAAAGTGACGCCGGACGCAAGCCCTGCAGTGTCTCCACATGTCGATCCAGCAGATGATCTGTCTGCCTGCCTGTCTGTCCATCTATCTATTGTTTATGTATCTGTTGTATATTTCTCTCTATATATCTGTATATCTGTTGTAGCTCTCTCTCTTGTATCTGTCTGTCTGTTGTATCTGTCTAGCTACTGTATCTATATCTCTTGTATGTCGTTAATTTATCTGCCCATCTATCTCTTGTATCAATATATTACTGTATGACAGCTACACTATATATAACTCTTGTATCTGTTTATCTATCTGTTATATCTGTCTATCTATAGATCTGTTGTATCTGTCGATCTTGTATCTGTCTATTTATCTATTTATCTATCTTTTATCTCTTCCATCTGTTGTATCCGTCTATCTATCAGTTGTATCTATCTGTTGTATTCATATATCTATCTGTTGTATCCGTCTATCTATCTATCTATCCATCTGTTGTAACAGTTTTATCTATCTATCTATCTATGAGTGGCTTTGTAAGTGAAAGAGATGCACGTGGCAGAATTATACTGTGAGATAGGTTGGTTCTAATTACAGGTTACATGTGTACATGCTATGTTGCATGCTCCCTGTGTGTTGTTTTGTGTGTGTGTGTGTGTGTGTGTGTGTGTATGTGTGTTTGTCTGTCTGTCTGTGTGTGCATGTGTGTGTGTGCCTCTGTGCGTGTGTGTGTGTGTGTGTGCATGTGTGTGCATGTGTGCGCGTGTGTGTGTGTGTGCGTTTGTGCGTTTCTGATCTCCACCTAGGGGCACACCGGCAAATTTTAAAAACATCTGAGCTCCACATTTAGACCTTTTCTCTCCACACATTAAAAGCATTTCAAATTAAAATCCCCTCCCGGTCACCCCATGCTGAGAGGCAGTCATCGGGGGGCCTAGGGAATGGCACAGGGTGACCAGAGCCCCCCCCCCCCCTCCTCTTACTTTCCTTCAGGTCCGGGGATTTGGGATATTTCAATCAGGTCAGGCTTTCAAAGACAATCCCTGGACACTCTGCCCTGTTTGGTGTGTGTGTGTGTGTGTGTGTGTGTGTGTGTGTGTGTGTGTGTGTGTGTGTGTGTGTGTGTGTGTGTGTGTGTGTGTGTGTGTGTGTGTGTGTGTGTGTGTGTGTGTGTGTGTGTGTGTGTGCATGTGCGTGTGTGCGTGTGTTATGGCAAAGGTTTTACCAGTCACAGTAGTCAGCATTAGCAGTTCAATTCAGGAAAGTGTGTCATAATACTTCCTTGCACAAATACTGCATAAACACACAATTTTTACAGACAAAAAACTAATAAAAGCCAAAATACAAGTCGAGTAAATATCATAGTAATTATCTCATCCGCCTATAAGAGCAAACGTGAGAGTAGGGTTCCTCTGACCCTCTATAGCCCCTCCTGCGGTGCACAGCGCTGCCCACCTCTGGTGCTGCTGCTGTAATCTGCACTGCTAGATGAGCCCAGCGTGACCCAACGCTGCTGCAAGCTACACTGCTCAGCACCACCTTCCGTTAAAACCAGCAGCGCTTTTTAACCGATCCTAAATCCTCTAAACATAGCAAACATATACTGTATATATATATGTATTGGATATACGGATATACAGAACCACAAACCTGCTGTAAACATCGTGCAGATCTGTGAGTATTAATGACAAAACCAAAGGATGGAGAGCACATGAAGAGGAGCAGGAGATGAGATCGATAATGGCGGTCTGAACTCATTTTAGAGATTGTTCAGGTAAACTTACAGGTGATTCACTCGCTGGAAAAAATGTGAAGTCTGCCTGGATCTATTGTTGTGTGGTTTAAAAAAACTAAATCCATGCACACCACTTTCCCCAAAACACTAGACCTTTTAAAACCCCATCCATGTGTTTGAACCAAACTCGATGTTTGGCTATCGTACACTTCAGTCAGAAAAGGAGCTCAGAGTCCAGAGCTCTGCGTAGCTCCACAGGAAAATGATCAAAGATCAATTCAAAAATTCATTATCTGATTTCAATGCCGTGATGTGCTAACTGTGCTGACAAAATGTGAAGGTGGTGGTCCAATGATCCAATTTTTTTATTGAGGTCTCCATCATTCATACACATGCGTACATTCATGCTGCTTTAAAATATTTTCTTTTCTTCATTGACTCACTGTCTCTCTGTGCTCCCCTTTGCACTGTGCAAGATAGATTAATGTAGATTTTTGTTTTTGGCAGATAAAGTTGACGTTTGAGTGGAATACAGGGCGTGCTTTGGTTCAAGAGCTCTTCAGAGAAAGAAGACAAAGGTCTAAATCGCTGTAGTATTTCTGGAAACACCCTGGTCCACTTATATTTAGTAGAAGAACCTCCCTTAGACCCATTTACATGACTTGAATATGAATGGAACTGTAGCCATCCGCACTATCCACACTGTAAGCATGATATTTTATTCAATCTGTTTATTCATTCATCGAATATCACCCAGCTAATTATGGTAATTGTGGTCCAGTAAATTTACTTGGACCATGCTGGTGCTGCAACACACATACATAACAGTGACCTAACATTAAGATTACAGCAACAGGAAGTTACTCTGCTTCTGACAATCTGTAAAAATGATATTTTGCTAAAAACCTTTGATTAATGTTCTTTGGACAATCTAAAAACATAATGTTAATGTAAGGTAAGCACACTGCTGTTTCAAGGAGTCGGGAAATATGCATGGCTGGCAGCTTGCTGTTTGTGGCAAATTTTGACTCTTGGCGTCTCTTCCTCTGCATCATTCGCTGCTCCAGTAGCCCATGGGTGTCATGGGGAAGGGGGTTTTCTCCAAGGTAGAGCCGGCCCACGGCCATTAGGCTTGGGCGCTATCACGGTACTACGGTTTACCGGGCCATTTAGAAATCCCGACAGAATGATCTTACGCCGTGTGAATATTTGGTAAATAAACCACAGTTGGATGGAGCCAGGCCAGCATTATAGAAAAGCAAAAAGGACAAAGAAGCAGCGTGTGGTCATGGATGTGGGGTCTGGTCACAGAGGAGAGCTTATTAATGAGGCTCCAAAAGGACGTGATGTCACAGAGGAGACCGATAGTTAATCCGGCCGATAAGGACGTGATGTCACAGAACAGCATTATGTGCATTGTGTGGACAACAACAAAGGAAACAATGTGTTTGTTTGGGAGGCAGCAAACACGGCCGTCTCGGGTGTCTCCAAGAGCAAGAGGGGGATTTTTTTTTTATGTATTCTTCTTTTTTTTTCATCCCCAAGATAGAAATAGCAGAGAGCGGAGGAGGGGGGGAAGAGACTGCGATGTGAATTGATATGCTGGTAAGCACACCATGTCGGTGCAGAGGCGCGAGAGAGGGGTTAATGAGCTCGCTCTCCCCCACGCTCTCTCCAGTCCTATTCATGGTGCGGATCTCAAAAGTTCATGTATTGCTCCTAAAAACATTTACAACATCGCTATTATACATCATCTTTAACCAGAGGGTATGCATTTAGAGTGAGGGCACATAAAATGTTTTGCAAAATCACTTAAATATTCATTGAGCTCCTACCCACTTCACTTTTCCAAAGGCGGTTATTTCTCACATCTGGGCACTGCGATATCTCCCATAATTGCAATGTTGTGTGTCTGTGTGTGTGTGTGTGTGTGTGTAGGACAAAGAAAGGATAGAGCAGCATGGAGTAAAGACAAGCCTTTGGTCTAATCATTTAAATGAAGGAACAACAGCGCCTTAGCAGAAGGTGAGCACTACATCGTGATTACATATCCAAGCCCCAGCTGCTCTTTAATTCATCTGAATATTCGCAGATCAAACGGGTAAATAAAAAGGCCACTGCAAATGAGTCATAACATCAGGCTCTACCAGCCTCCAACCTGAATGTGTTTTCTGCTATTTAGACACATTACCTTCCATCACTTGGCCATGATGTTGCTTCTCTTAAACACCCTTGGTACAACGACAGCTGTGCAAAGGGCAAAAAGTTATATAAAAAGGCTATGACACACACACACACACAAATGCACATACACAGACATTGTCTTGCAGTGTCTTATTATTGCCATTTTAAGTCAACAACACACATACATAATGCATGCCTCAGCAAATACATGTGTTTCGGTATGCAATCAAGTGTGCTTATTATGCAATCAAGTAGTCCCCTTTGTAGAAGAATAACAATGAGCAAAAATCTCCTGATCCAGATGTACAATCAACAAATCTTTTTAATTAATGTTTGTCACAAAAATCAAACGTTTTTGCACCTTCAAGTAGGTTATAGAAAACTAATTTAAAGAAAATCTAATTAAATAAGTTTAGATTCAATTTGGTTTAACACCACAACATCCAGAGTGAAGACTTGCTGGGAGTGACTTACAGGCTGTATCAGTTGAGCCGTTGTTTTACCATGCTTTCATGCACATTGATGTAACTATATATATTTAACATATATTTAACATACACATGTGCAAATATTATATGTATCTATATACACTCACCGGCCACTTTATTAGGTATGCCTTGCTAGTACCGGGTTGGACCCCCTTTTGCCTTCAGAACTGCCTTAATTCTTCGTGGCATAGATTCAAGGTGCTGGAAACATTCCTCACAGATTTTGGTCCATATTGACATGATAGCATCACACAGTTGCTGCACATTAGTCGGCTGCACATCCATGATGTGAATCTCCCGTTGCACCACATCCCAAAGGTGCTCTAGTGGATTGAGATCTGGTGATTGTGGAGGCCTGCTGAGTATAGTGAACTCATTGTCATGTTCAAGAAACCAGTTTGAGATGATTTGAGCTTTGTGACATGATGCATTATCCTGCTGAAAGTAGCCATCAGAAGATGGGTACACTGTGGTCATAAAGGGATGGACATGGTCAGCAACAATACTCAGGTCGGCTGTGGTATTTAAACGATGCTCAATTGGTACTAAGGGGCCCAAAGTGTGCCAAGAAAATATCCCCCACACCATTACACCACCACCACCAGCCTGAACCATTGATACAAGGCAGGATGGATCCATGCTTTCATGTTGTTTACACCAGATTCTGACCCGACCATCTGCATGTCGCAGCAGAAATCGAGACTCATCAGACCAGGCAACGTTTTTCCAATCTTCTATTGTCCAATTTTGGTGTCTGTGTGAATTGTAGCCTCAGTTTCGTGTTCTTAGCTGACAGGAGTGGCACCCGGTGTGGTCTTCTGCTGCTGTAGCCCATCTGCTTCAAGGTTCGACGTGTTGTGCGTTCAGAAATGCTCTTCTGCATACCTCGGTTGTAACAGGTTATTTGAGTTACTGTTGCCTTTCTATCAGCTCCAACCAGTCTGGCCATTCTCCTCTGACCTCTGGCATCAACAAGGCATTTTCGCCCAGAGAACTGCCGCTCACTGGATATTTTCTCTTTTTCGGACCATTCTCTGTAAACCCTAGAGATGGTTGTGCGTGAAAATCCCAGTAGATCAGCAGTTGCTGAAATACTCAGACCAGCCCGTCTGCCACCAACAGCCATGCCACGTTCAAAGTCACTTAAATCACCTTTCTTCCCCATTCTGATGCTCGGTTTGAACCTCAGCAGGTCGTCTTGACCATGTCTACATGCCTAAATGCATAAGAGTAGTGTAGAGCTATTGACCAAACGATGGATAGAGAGGTGGGCAATATACACCGCAAGACACACAGAGCTCATAACCGTGGTCTCGTCGAGAGAGAGAGAGAGAGAGAGAGAGAGAGAGAGAAAGAGAGAGACACATGTTCAGCCACCTGACCTGGCTTCAGACCTGACAAATCTACTCCCGATGCTCCATCAGTCAGGAGCAACATGCGGTGGAGAGAGACCACAAGGACAAGGCCGGACACACAGCGCCCGCTGACAGAGTGTAGCGTCATGTGAGGAACTAAAACTGCAGCTGCATAAATATCAAATGAAGACCAGAGAAGGGACATAGACATTGTTTTTCCCACACTTAAAAGAAAAAGTAAAGAAAAAGAAAAAACTCGCAGAGCCAAGAGAAAGCTTAGAAGATCGTAATCCATCAAGACAGAGATAGATGCGAGATACAAATGTGGAATGCAATACCATGCAAGAGCCATGAAATCCCTAAGCCCTGATGACACGCCAGCTGCACGACTGTGTGGTGAGGAGGACCGCCGCTGCTTGTTTAGAATAGAAACGGGCGAATTAACACTTTACTCCATCTGCCGCAAAAAGTCAATCCTCGCTTGATTGTCGACGAAGGAAATTAGGTAATGTAAATGCACAGGTGAAAACACTTAAATCATTAGGACAGGGGAAAGTGATTAACAATAACGAGAGGCTGATTGTGGGAATGAGGGCGTGGCTGCGACGCCTCGCGGTTTTACAATCACACCGGCGTCTGTAAAATGCACTTGGCTCAGCATCGCATAACTTACTTAAAGCAGCATTTTTGCCATCTCAGGAAAAGCAATCCAAATAGAAATCCTTCAAGCGTGTATTTTTGAGGACGAATACGCTTAGAAAACGGGGACATCTCACAGTATGGAATCACATAAAAGTTGGTTTTATGGTAGTTGGGGGGTGGGTGTGCACAATCAGTCCACCTGCATTTATGGCCAAAAGCCAGAGACCAATTAAAGAAAATAGAGAGAGTTGGAGGTAAATAAATAATGTGGGCTTTTACTCCTCCCCTTGTCTTTCTCTCGCCCATGCCTTGCGCTCTCATTGGCTGCGGGTCATCTCTGCTCATGTTGCTGGTCGCAACACCTTTCACAATACAGGATTTTGACTCCCCAAACGGCGAGATGTCTCTCAGGCTCCTGCGACGCATTGGTGAGCCTCTCAGATCACGCCTTGAGCAGTTCACACGACTGGATCGCTCACGGTAGTGCACTACAATATGCCCTCGATTTGAGGCTTTTGTCTGCATCTTGAAAATGTTATCGTGACAGGAAAATCTGTCTCAAATCATGTATTTATTCATTATAGACACTAATGTTGGCTATAATTGTAAAGAAATACAATTATTGAGAAATGTGGATGGAATGCAATGTGAAAAGACAATAATGTCATGGAATATTTAACAGGAGACCAGTGAATCAATATCAATGTTAATGTTTTCCTTTATTGATACACATATACTGTATTTTCTGTATGTAGGCCTACCTCTTATATTAGACCTTGGACCATGGACATGATTTGTGGGTGTGTGCGCCTGGCAGTTCCCCTGTGCATCATCAGGATCTCCCCACTTGAACTATGAACCACACCTCCCTAAACGTCCTATTTGCTATTTTCCACAGATGGGCGACAAATATTGTTTGCAAACGATGTGATTTCAGTTTGATTTTAGATCCTTTATTTAACTCAACTCAATACCATCAAACAGAAATCACAAAATAAAGTCTGAATGGTGGCTGAAAGGTAACTCACTTTTGCTGTTTCTAAAAATACTAATTACTAGTAGGCCATAACACAGACGTGAAAACCAGACTACATTCTTAGAAGAGATAATGGGACCTGTTGACAGAAGAGACGATGCCCTGGTGATGTGCACCGATTGCAAGACTCTTCTTCAGTGCTATCACTGCCGCAGCTGATCGTATTCGACGGGTCTAATTCAAAATATGGCATCAGAAGCATAAACTAAAGGTTTCATGAGATTCGAGCACAATGGCAATGTTTCCCATTAGTGATCTTGCGTGTCAGTTTATTTATGTTCTGCATATGCAGCTTGTATGTGCTGACCATTAATACTTTCTAAGTACTTATTCTTCCATGTTTTCTAACAAAGGACTTGATTAACTACAACGATAATGTCTTCATCATGCCATTGTCTGCATTTTCCTTGTTCCAGCAACGAGCACATGCCTGGCCAGCACTGATAAACTGAACTAAACCACTCGTAGCCGGTGGAAAGGCGAGCTAAATCATATTTCCACCTGACACCAACATCCTTGGACAACGTGTCTGCTAAGATATAGGGATGTCACCAGCTGTGTCCTCGCCCTAGCTAATGGACTAGGCCGAGACAAAACACTGTTTTTAATGAACCCACGGTTTTTAAAGTTGACCACATTGCCCCCTTTATACCAAGGACTTCTTAGATCATGGGCACTTGTTAAAACATGCTCCTCACAAAAGACTTCCCTGCACTGGCTTTTAAAAGAACCCTTAGTCTGCGGGTCCAGGCTGGACATCCAGAGCAGCGCTACCCCCGGGCTGGCTGCTACGCTGACTCGGAGGGGGGCACTTGAGCTGCAGCAGCTCGTGGATGCATCGGGGCCGGCTTTAGATAACGTAGACGCAGTCTGTGATCTCCTGGGCGTGACGTCCGGCCGCTACGTAAAAGGGCTGCTGAACCTGTGGACACAGAGCCTGACGGTGACAGAGCGACGTCTGCTGAGGGAGTACAGCAGCGGTTCTCTCGTGCCAGACCAGGGTGATGACTTCCCAGACATCGGCCTGGTCCCTGAGCTGGAGGGCTACACGGGTCCACTGCTCACTTCACAAAAAGACGGAGAGACCCAGATACTACAGAATGCTCACAGGAAAGCCTTGTACGCGGGGTGTGTGCAGGCAATTCACCGGCAAAAGCAGGGAAACAGGACGGACACCGTGTGGAGGGAGCGGCTGAGGGCGGCAGGTGCTGTGAGTTCTGAGTGGGCGGCGCTGTACAAGCCCCCTCAAAAAAAACGAACTTCTGACCTCCAATGGAGGATGTTACATGGCGTCATAGCGGTGAATGTTTTTGTTCATGTGTTAAATCCTGCGTCATCAAATGTATGTGTTTTTTGTGGGGAGATAGAGACATTGGACCTCATTCACGAACATTTTCTTAAGTGTCTTCTTAAATATCTTCTTACGAACTTCGTAAGAACAAACTTAAGAAATCTGTCCGCCGGATTCATGAACGCGGGGAAATGTGTTCTTAAACCGCCAAAGTGTTCTCAGCTGCCCCCGATGAGGAATGCCACTGATTCTTAAATGGATGCGCGTGCTCGTACTCCTGAATTTGCATACAGATTATGAATGCAACCACAGGACCGTGTGCACACAGAATCATGCCAATTCATGCTCGATACATACTGCTCTGGTAGGTAGTAGAGCGCTATTGTAGATCTACAGCCTCCTGAGCACCATTGCTCGATTTATCAGATTTTGGTACACACCAGGACCTGTAATCCAGTTGTGCGATCATCGAGGTGCAGTTAGGCTATAAGGTGGCGAACAGTTGAAACACTTGGATGTAGGGTACGGATTTGGGGATGCATCCGCGAACAATCTAGTTTCAACTGAGAGAGTGTGCTAGCATCATGTCTCAACACGCGAGCGCCATGTTAAGGCATCGTAGCAGTGGAGATGGTTTCCTAGCCACGTGGGCTGCTTGTGACCATCGTACTATACTATGGACGAGCTAAAGGGTCATAGCAGAAATCTAAGTAACCAAACCATCTAGTTGAGAAGATAACAATAGACGAGAGCGACAGGAGATCGCTGCATGCTGAGAGCGGAGAGTTGCAAGTTGTACAGATGTGAGTTAGATTATTCATGAGTACGATCAGCTCACTACCTTGATGGCGATTCATCTGATAGGCCTACTCGTATGATGTGTAGAGCCGTCATCTGAATTTAGCGCTGGAGATATCTAGGTGCATCTTGCGCTGAGGTTGATCGATTAGATTCCCTACCCTGATCGGGCGAGGCTGGACGCGTGGCATATATACTAATGTCTACCAACCTGTCAGGACAGCTCTGGGTTTGGGCTGTGAGCAGAAGCAGGGCCGGATTAAGAATTCAGAGGCCCCTGGGCCAGACTCTTGTGGTTGTGGAGGGCCCCCCACACATATACACGTGCACGCATGTACGCAATACACTACTAGCATACTATTTGTTGGAAACTCCTGTACTTGTGCAGGATTTACACTGACAGGCTACAGCATACAACGTTCAGGACAATATCAACACCTGTAGATAGCTTCATACAGGATTTACACTGGCAGGCTACAGCATATAATCACAACTTTCAGGACAATATACCTGTAGATAGCTTCATACAGGATTCACACCACATGATGGTATAAGCAAGGCATTAGCCCAACTGTGTCACTAGGTTTTGCTGTTGCAGCCAACAGTACTCAAATATGCAAATACAGCTTACTGGTGTTCTACCTCTATCTCCACCAACAGTTCTATGATTCAGTCTTCAATCAATCAATCAATCAATCAATCAATCAATAAAAAACAATCTATCAAACTTAATCAGGTGGGTGCATTAAGTCTAACTCCGTCCTTACCGCATGCCAGCAACCTAAGATTAGCTTCTATGTCGGGAGCCCTGGCCCCAGGTAAGCAAATCACGTTGGCTGGCGTGTGTAATCTAACTTTGCGCGTAATAGAGTCGCCTATGACTAGCGATTTCCCCCCCGAAAGAGACTTGCGAGGAGGGTTGCCTGCCTTCGCGAGTGGGGCTGCCGACAGGGAGCCCTGAGCTAAGCTAACGCTAACACTAGCACTACGAGGCCGCCTGGCGGGCCCCCTCTCTACTCTCTCAGGTGTATCTGCCTTTTCTATTGGCGCTGACTTTTCCTCCTCTAGCTGACAGATACGTTTCTCTAAGAGAGCTATCTTCTCTACGAGGGAAGCACAGGAACAAGAGCAACTGTCCATGCTTACCGTGATTATTGCAGAGAAGGCAGCTCCAACGTGATGATACAGTTATAATACAAGTCGCGATATAAACACAGCAACGATCAATTTGTCAATACAGAACGCTTAAGTAACTATCGGATTATATAAACAGTAGAAGTGCTAGGATAAAGTAATAGATAAATATAGGTAATAAATAAAGATTAAATTTTGCGGATGCACCCGCGTAGCCTAACCAAACAAACCAATCCGGAAGCAGCGTCACCAGCGGACATGTATATATCAGTAATGTTCCTGTGCCACAGGAATGCGCATTGGTGCAAAGAAGCATTTTCTGAAATGAATGTGACCAAAACGAAGGACATTGATCACCATTAAATTACTGCAAATACTCTAATTACTGGACAAGATGGTGAGATTGTTGAGTCTTACAAGTATTTTGCCGTCATAATTGACAATAAGATAACCTTTGATAGGAATACAAATATGCTGAGAAAGAAAAGTCATCAGCGTCTTTCTTTCTGTGGAAGCTAGCCAAGTTCGAGGTTGACAAATCCCTGATGACATTGTTTTATAAATCGTTGATTGAATCAGTTTTCCCTTTTTCATTTGTCTGCTGGTATGCATCTCTCAATCTAAAAGAACCCAACCATTTAACAAGGGTGACGTCGGAAGCAAAATGATTCTATCTGAAGAGTCTGTCTGAAGAACTGTACAAAAAACAGTTTGTTAAAGAAGGCAGAATCCATTTTATCTGACAGCACCCACCCCCTGCATTTAGCATTTGAGTTCCTGCCCTCTGGTTCCCTCCTCAGACAACCATTAGTCAAAACTCACAGTCTTTCACATTCTCTTTCATACCCACTGCCATTTCACTGCTCAACTCTGTCAAGTACGCGTACCATCATGACATTTCCAACCATGCCTTCACTCTTTTTCATATTTATATATTTTTTATACAATATTGTAACTTTCTACTTGTGCCCACCTTTGCTCCTGTATTCATATGTACTTTCATTACGAGCGGAAGTATGTGTCTCGCCCTGTGTTATTGCTACTGCGGCAGAATCAGTTGCCCCTTGGGGACGAATAACGGTCTTGAATCTTGAATCTTAAAACATAGATTATCATACGACCAAGGAACACCACGGGGCTACGGCGGTTTCTCAGTACTACACATCCCAATAAAACCTCCAGGGCTCTTTGGAGTTAAAAGAGGAACTCGAGTGGTGAGGCAACGTCAGTTACAACGTTCTCATTAGGTCGGCGAGTCCCAGGCGGCTGCACTCTATCCACCTTGTCAATGTAACAGCCGGACAGTCCACCGGCTGTTCGCATGGCGGAGGGAGACGGGAGGGAATAATTAGAAAGATGAACTAGATAGCAGGCCTCCATTAAGACTTGTGTGTCTGATTGCATGTTTGATGTTGAGTCAAAGCCCCGCCCCCAACCGACCCCAACTCCCCCGGGGGAATAGCAACACCAAACCACCCCAATGACACACACACAATCCCACATCGCTCTTTTATCACACTTATGAGACCAATCAAACCTAGCTATGAGAATGTATTTTCATTTTCAATTAAAGCTAGTATCTCGTTGTGAGAGAGGGGGGGTGTTATTTTCAGGTGGCAAATTCTTTAGGCTTAAGTCTTTATTTCATTTGACTTGATTAGTCTTAAGTTGATTAAGACGAGCTAGTGCATATTTGTGTATACATACTGTATGTTGTATACATGTACTTACACTCTAATACTTGTGTGTGCCTGACGTGTGTGTGTGTGTGTGTGTGTGTGTGTGTGTGTGTGTGTGCGTTTGCTTGTGTGGCAAGAGCGCTGTGCAGACGCTGTACGAAAAATATTAGCGAATGCATCCGGGGTCGCTGGCCGGCGACTCACCCCGCTGCCCCTCCACCCCTGATTTCCTTTCATTTGAAGCTTGGAGGCTTAGCTCCATTGATTTCTCCTGCGCATCCCTCGCCGCAAACCCAAGACGTCTGCATTAAAGCATTTGGAATCGGACGTGCTTGAATTAAAAGGAGGTGGATGTGAGGAAGTGAATGAAGATAGAAGAGAAGGGGGGGGGAGGTGATGGAAATAAGAGTATTGCTAATAACCGTGAGGATGAGCTCCCCTCCCTCCCTCCCTCCCTTCCTCCTTACCTCCCTCCCTCCCTACCTAAGAAAGAAAAAAAAATAAATCCCTCCTCCTCTACTCGAACTATCAATCACTCTCATTCTTGACTGTTAGAACGGAATATAACTATTATATATGAGTGTAATTACCAAGCGGCAGAGGCTCAAGACACCCAGGAGGGCGGGATAGGAAATGGGTCTTTAATATCCACTGATAGAGGAAACAGAGGAGGGAGTTCTGGTGCTCCCCTCGCAGTCCGACTCCAGCCTCTCCCTTTCGTTTATTTGAATTTTTTTGTACTTTCTCTTTTCTTTTCTTTTTTACGAGGCGATGCGGTGCACAGATGCTGCCTGGCTTGTTGAACAGCTCGCATATCTGTGGTGGGATGTGAGAGAGAGGGCGAGAGAGCGAGAGAGAGCGATAGCCAGAGAGAGAGAGAGAGAGAGAGTGGGAGAAGCAGTGTCTTATACTGTTGATTATAGGTGTCAGGTTGAAATTACTTTTATCGATTAGTATTTGGCCGGCATCCACTTGTTAAATGTTGTAGGTATAAATAAATAAATAATAATAAATAAATCATCAAGAGATAGAGGTATGAAGGTTAAATATGTACCAACGTAAGAATTGGAGTTAAAGAGAGGGGGGGATTCGGGTAGCTATTGTTCACAAAATAGATGCGGGTGTTTTCCAACATAATAGAGATACGGAGGGAAGGAACGAGTTAATATGACACTAGTGAGAAGAGGTAGTGATTGACAACTGTTTCATCAAGTGTCTTCTGCACTAATATGTTCAGCTAAACGTGAGCCAGCATGCTTATGTGAGCGTCTAAGACAAGTTCAAAAAACATTTTGAATTACGCAATTATGCGTCATTATAGAAGGATAACATGTCCTTGTTTGATTAGTAACCATTATATAAAGGCCAGAACACTCAGCCAGTGTTCCAGATTGCTTTCACTTCCCGACCGGTTTGGCTGACGGTTGCTCAGGCGATTCTTGAACCAGAGGGTCATTTAACAAGCAGCTGGTTTAAGACCATCGGTTTCCATGGCGCACAGCAACGTACGCTCACATAGCTTTCATCAGAGCTCGTTTATTTGGGGGGGAAATTCAAAGAGAAAATTGGCAGATCTGTTGGGGTTAAACAGAAAGAGACAGAGACAGAGAGGGAGATAGACAGCTGTCAAGCATGACTGGACTCCAAAGAGCACCTTGGGCATAGATTTCCACGGACAGAGGGCTGAGAGATTGGGCGAGGCAACCACAAGCTCCATCACACCTTGACTGGCTGTCATAATAGCGAGGCTTCCCTTATACTTGTGTTTGGCTACATATGGTTAATCATAGCCCTTGAGCAAGTGTCAACTCCATAGAGTCGTCTGAGAATGCAACAATCGAAACGAGAAAACTGGAACAACTGCACATAGCTGTTGTATTTCATGATTGCTCTGTCTGCCATCGCTGGGACATCAGTGATTGCGTGGATGATGTGGTCAGTGGTGATTGGGTTCACTGCACACCTGAGGTAGCGTCTAATTGTTGACCGTGCACACAGCGTTACAACTTTCATCGAGATTTTGATAGCGTTCGGAGTATGCGCAGCTCTACGCGTTCCGCCACTTACTCAGCACGGGCACTCATTTCATGGTGGAGGGAAGAACGCAGTCGGTCAGGAGAGGGCACGGGCCGCCAAATGTCGTGCTCGTCTTGGTCCACATCCTTCAGAGCCCCGCGCCTCTCCGTTTCCAACTCTCAAATCTTACATATGGCATTAAATCAATTGTTAAGACAGAATGCTCAAATCTAAGGTTAGGGCTTTGTCAGGTGCCAAGTTTAGTTTAGTCCAAATTCAATAATTGGGGAATATACTCAAGAGCCAAAGCTGTAGTGGGTGTGTTTTGGACCCAATTACAGCACAATCACAGGAGACTTTGTAATGACCCTTAATAAAGTCCTTGATGCAAGGTACAGGGTATCACAAAACACATAGTATTGAAAATGGCCGGGGACACGGGAGATATTGTCCAATGGCAGGGGATATGGGGCTTGGGGAATCCAGGGGTCTTGAACAGGTTACGTTGGACAGGAGAGCAGGTGAGCGTGGCAGGATGGGAGAACTCACACGGGTCCAGAACAGGGTGAGCAGTCAGATGGGCACCGGGTACTGTGAAGGAGCAGGCAGACGGATGGTCAGGGACAGGCGGACGATCAGGGAGCTGGGAAGCGACGTCGTAGAGCGGGAACGCCAAAACATCCACAGGTACGGGCAGACGGAAACCAGGAAGTTCGACAGCGGGATTCGTGATTAGGGACAGAAGGATCTCCGGGAATTGGACGAGGCAGGCAGGTCGGGGACAGGCAGGACGGGTAATCAGGCAGAGGAGTACCGGAAAGTCTTGGATAGGTAAGCGAAGACACAAACTGGCAGTGGATCTTGATTGTCAGAGAGACCAATAGCCCAATTAATTGAGGAAATGTGGGGATGGAACGAGCACAGTTGCCACAAAGACAAGAGCTGTGTGGTGGACAATAATGTCATGGAATATTTAACAGGAGACCAGTGAATCAATATCAATGTTAATGTTTTCCTTTATTGATACACATATTCTGTATTTTCTGTATGTAGGCCTACCTCTTATATTAGACCTTGGACCATGGACATGATTTGTGGGTGTGTGTGCCTGGCAGTTCCCCTGTGCATCATCATGATCTCCCCACTTGAACTATGAACAACACCTCCCTAAACGTCCTATTTGCTGTTTTCCACAGATGGGCGACAAATATTGTTTGCAAACGATGTGATTTCAGTTTGATTTTAGATCCTTTATTAACTCAACTCAATACCATCAAACAGAAATCACAAAATAAAGTCTGAATGATGGCTGTACACAGAAAGCTGTTTCTAAAAAATACTAATTACTAGTAGGCCATAACACAGACGTGAAACCAGACTACATTCTTTAGAAAGCTGTTTCTAAAAAATACTAATTACTAGTAGGCCATAACACAGACGTGAAACCAGACTACATTCTTTAGAAGAGATAATGGGACCTGTTGACAGAAGAGACGATGCCCTGGTGATGTGCACCGATTGCAAGACTCCTTCTGTCGAGTGGCTAGGACTTGCCGTCCTGCGTCCTAAGCCCCTGCGTATTGCGGAGGTCATAATTCACAAAAGTTATTGGCATCAGAGAGCACTCAAACTAAGGTTTGAAGTGAAGAATGCTGAGCACAATGGCAATGTTCCCCATTAGTTGATCTTGGCCAGGCTGCAGTTTATTTATGTTCTGCATATGCAGCTTGTATGTGCCCTGACCATTTAATACTTTCTAGTACTTTATTCGGCCATGTTTTCTAACAAAGGACTGATAACTACAACGATTAATGTCGTTCATCTTGGCCATTTGTCATGCATTTTCCTTGTCCAGCAACGAGCACCATGCCATGGCCAGCCCACTGATAAACTGAACTAACACCTCGTCAGCACAGAACCATTATTAAGTAGTTTACCCCTTAGCCGGTGGAAAGCGCGAGCCTAAATCATTATTTCCATCCTGACACCAACATCCTTGGACAACGTGTCTGCTAAGGGTATTACAATCAAACCTGTGTGTAGACAGTCACTGGATAAATACATTTGTTAAAATCATTGTACTGCCCTTGCAGCGCGTTCTCTCGTGCAAAGCTAGACAGCCAGCTAACATACAAATTACTTTTCTTGTTCTTTACTGGATGCTTGATTCTTCATGTTGTTATTTGTAAAACTGTAACATTAGAGATAAAAACATAGATCAGTACACAAGCATTGATTCAATTCAATTCAATTTTATTTGTATAGCCCTTAATCACAAGACAGTCTCAAAGGGCTTTACAGGCCAGATTGTTATGGGCCAAACGTGATTCATGACACCCCCCCAGCCCCCCTAAGGGCAAGAAACGACTCCCTTAATTAACAAGGAAGAAATCTCGAGGAGGAACCTCAGAGTGGGGGATCCCTCCTTCCAGGGATGGTTCAGAGTGCAATGGGTGTCATACGGGCATTTAAAAACAGGGGTAACAAAGCATGACAAAATGCAAATGACAGAGTGCAAATAACAAAGTACAAATAGTAAATGAAATAGTAATAATGTGATGGGTGTGCTGGCTGGAGAGCAAGCTGGTAGCCGCAGGTGAGGTGGCCAGGTATCCAGTCACCGATCACAGCAGCACTCTAGATAATGGAGACAACATGAGGGGTTAGATGGAGCACAGTAAGCAGGAAACATACAAGTAACCTCAGACCTAAGTACCCCATCGGCAGCTAGGGGTAGGCTAGTGCTAACGGTATTGATTAGCTGTAAATTAGAGCTGAGGGCATTCCTAGCAGCCAAAGGCGAGGGTAAATAGGTGGGTTTTTAGTCTCGCCTTAATATATCAGCAGAGTCAGCCTCCCTGATTACAGTGGCAGACTGTTCCACAGACTTAGCGGGCGCTCGATAAGAGAACGCCCTGTTTTCCTGCTGATTTTTATTTACTTTTGGAATTGATAAAAGGCCAGCTCTGAGGACCGGAGCGGCCGAGAAGGACAATAGGGAAACAATAAGGTCCTTCAGGTACGATGGTGCGGACCCATGCAGGGATCTTGTAGGTAAGAGTAGCACCTTAAAATCTGATCTGGCATTTATTGGGAGCCAGTGGAGGGAAGTGAGAATAGGAGTAATGTGGTCAAACTTCCTAGTTCTCGTTAAAAGTCTAGCAGCAGCGTTCTGTACGAGCTGGAGGCTTTTTGTAGTAGAAGCTCGGTAGGCCAAGAGAACAGTGCATTACAGTAATCCCAGTCTGGATGCATATAAATGCATGGATGGAGTGTCTCTGCGTCCGCAGCGGATAGCATTGGTCTGATCTTGCAATGTTTCTAAGATGAAGAAAGCAGTTCTGGTGATACTTTTGACATGCTGATCGAAGAAAGCGTAGGATCAAGCAGAACACCAAGATTCTTGACGCAGGAGCTTTGGGCTATACCGTGGATCCCTCAGGCAGAAGTGTGACGTCATCAAGTTGTGATTGTTTATGCTTCGGGCCGAAGATAATCATCTCAGTTTTCCCCGTGTTAAGCTGCAAGTAATTTTGGGACATCCATCTTTTGATTGCAGCGAGGCAGGATTCAACCTTTTGGATCTGTTGGAGCCGGGGGGAGTCTTTTGATCCAATGGGAATGTAGATTTGGGTGTCGTCCGCATAGCAGTGAAAGCTAATGCCAAAGCTGCGAATAATATCGCCAAGAGGGAGCATGTAGATTGCAAAGAGCAGTGGACCAAGGACCGACCCCTGGGGAACACCAAAGCTTAAGTTGCAATGCTTCGATTTTGATCCTTTGCAGACAACAAATTGTGTTCTGTCTGAGAGGTAGGATCTAAACCAGTGAAGAGCAGTGCCTTTGATGCCGACGTAGTGTTCGAGACGCTCAAGGAGGATGCGATGGTCAATTGTGTCAAAAGCGGCGCTGAGGTCAAGCAACACCATCAGGGAGCTTGCATTGCTGTCCATGCTAAGGAGGAGATCGTTTACCACTCTGGATCAGGCAGAGGAGTACCGGAAAGTCTTGGATAGGTAAGCGAGAAGACACAAACTTGGCAGTGGATTCTTAAATAAGCCGGGATTGATTGGTCAGAGAGAACACGCGGAGGGGATGCGGCTTAATGATGTTAGGTTGATTGAATGATTGGACGGGGGAGAATGTGCAAAACTACAGGAGTGACGGCGGATCGTGAACAAAAGCCAGGAGAACGGTGGTGATAAATGTGAAAAACTTAGTGACTAGACTTGCCATACACAATCATGACTTGTTCAAATGGATGTCAAATGAAAAGAGGTGGCACTCATGAAAAAGTGGAGCAAGAATGTGAGGTGTAAAGAGAAGCTTCTCACACAAACTGGTGCTCCAGATGAAGAGGGAGCCGTGGAGAAGCGAGGCGTATTATCAGGTGAGCACCGAAGGGCTTTTGAGTTTCAGGTACTCGTGTCAGGCATCAGATTTGAGATAGTGCCATGCCGATTGAATGGGTAGAGAAATACCTTTGTATCTAAAAAAGTCCACTTTCTTGGTGAAATGCAATACTTGGCCTTTACTGTTGTACTCTGTTTACTGTACTACTGATGTACTGTGATGTGCTTTGAGCATTTGGCAAAGAAAATGTAAAATAAAGTTTTACGGTTGACACCGCTGTCGGTGTATGAATGGGTGAATGTGAGGCAATTTAAACCACTTGGGATAAAAGCACAATATAAATGCAATCCATTTACTATGATTATACTATGGTCATGATAAGGTGATACTGTGGTCATACTGTCAGCTGCAGTGACAGTATGACTCTCTGTATGTGGTTACACTATGGTTATACTAAAGTTATAATAAGGTTATACTATATATGGTTATACAATGGTTTTAATAAGGTTATACTATATATGGTAATACTATGGTTATGCTAAGGTTATACTGCTATACTAAGGTTATGCTATGGTCATAGTAATACTATGGTCATATATACCATGGTTTTACACTCCTCGTTAACCCAAACAAAAGAAAAATGGAGCAGGGTTGTTGGCCAACAGGAAGCAACCATGGTAGTTCTACCAGAACAGGCACACCGCTCATTTTGGGAATGCATAAGCGATTCAAATAAAAGTTCAGTATAGTACATTCACTGCATACAAATAACCCCTATTGATTACATATTGTTTGGAGCATTTTTTTATGACCTAAAAAATTGTAATCGTGCCATTCTAGTGTGCTTATATATTTGTGTGCTTATATATTAATGTCAACAAACACATAGCCACTAGTTTTAGAGGAATAAAATGTAGTTTTGTGAAACGTATCGCAGGCGATGCCATGGAGCAAATAACAAATCCCTTTGTGGTTCAGCGATAAAACATTTAAATCTGGTCATCATTATCTGTGTCTTCTTTTTACGGATAGCATCAATTGAATGAATTTCCTGATTGAAATCCAGAACAATATAGGTATTGTCTGCCCTCCATATTAAAATTGGATGATACAAGAAGGGAATTTGGATGCCTGGCTTGTCGGCTCATGTGTTCAATCATCCATTCAAAAATCTACCTCACAGCTTACACCGCTCTGATTAAATTACCCCCGTTCAGACCCATTCCTTGATGCCATTATCACATTATTTTGTGGCTGAGCTCAGCCATCAAACGTACATTTGCGGGACGTGGGCCACGCGCCTCGACACTATCTGAGAGCAAACCTTCTCGTTCCCTCAAAGAGATTTAGATTGAGCTAATGGATTGGATTTCATGTCCGATTGAATAAAAGGTTCAACTTCTAAAGTTAGCGATAACACTCCGTCAAGATGACACGGGAACCACGCCGTTTATTAAAGAAAGTGCAGAAGGGACAAAAAGCCTCCACACTTCAAAGCCTTGTCGTCGTCAGAGTTCTTTAGAGCCATCAGGAAATCGTGTTTTTGCATTTGACTGTTAATTGAGAGTGGCTGACCCAGTGGGAATCTATTGGGCTCTCATCTTAAACTTGAAAGACATTTTAGGCAGGGGGCTCCCCTCTCTGTAAAGACTCATGAGGACCATCAGTGACGATTGACTTGATTGGAACCAGAAATAAAATTGCATTGCCATCGCTGTATCCCCGTACTTTCTCCTTGGTTATTTTGCGAAGGGGTAAAAAAAGAAAAATGGTGACTGGGTGAGGCGACCAAAGCTATAAGGTCCAGTCCAAACTCTAATCTGACACATCGGAGGACATTAATACGGTCTTTGTCAGCACACCTCGAGGGTCCAGATGATACATATTTAATGGAATTGGGCGACTGGAGGAACACTGCTGGCTCGGATAACTGGAGCGCATCCCATTAACTATGCTCAACGCTCAACTCTCATTGGACAGTCAGACGATGACACTTGTCAGAGGTTATTCTCTCTCACACACACACACACACACACACACACAGGCATGCACAAGTACGCACATGCGCACACACACACACACACACACACACACAGGCATGCACAAGTACACACACACACACACCCATATGGGCATGGACAAGTACACACACACACACCCATATGGGCATGGACAAGTACACACACACGCAAAATGACACATATGCAATGACTCTCGCACACATACGCACACACACACATGCAGGTACACATACAGACAGGCATGCACACACACGGGCATGCACAAGCACGCACACACACACATGAGCATTCACACGCAAAATGACACTTTTCCTCGGTTATTCTCTCATACACCCACACACACACAAGGCAATGAACGTTTACACGTACACACACACACGCAAGATGACGGACACACACACGCAAGTGTGCGTGAGGTTATTCTCACGCGCACACACACACACACACACACACGAGGCATACACAAGCATGCACACATACATGTGCAGACACAGAAGCAATATTACACATTTCATGGGTTATATTCACACATACACTGGCATGTACACACACACACACATGCACAGCATGCACAAGCATACAAACATAAAAGCAAACAAGATGACACTTTTCACAGGTTATTCTCACACACACAGGCACGTACACACACACACACACACACACAGGCACGTACACACACACACACAAACAGGCATTCACAAGCACACACACACACAGAAGCCACTTGTACAAGCGTACCCACTGCTACAGGAGCATTCAGAGCCACACTGAGACTTCATACATAAAGAGCATGGCATGTAAAGCCAACGGTACAAATTATCTTGTGACAAAGTGCCTCACAGACACACAAGAGGCGGGGTCATTCACAAACATATTGAAGTATTTCTTTCTTTTTTTGTGCAGAGTTTTACTCCAAGTTGTACTCCCCCCCCCCCCTCCTCCCGTGGCTTTACAGGGGGGCCTAATAGCTTGTTTGGGTGTGGATACTGCTGGGACACGGTGAGAGCATCTGTATGCAGGGTCTCTGTCTGGCATTTGGGCAAGAGATATGCTTGTGCAGCAACGACATTATGACAGCGGTGGCATTTGAGATCTTAATGTTGCGCACACTGTTTTGCATCATAATATGGCCGCCCAGAGATCATGCATCTTAACTCCTTTGCCTTTTATTCTTCAAATATCAACCAATTTACCCTGATGGGTGTCACCGTCGGTACATGCTATCTTTAATGAATGAAGATATTAAAAACACCACAATCCTTATTCTCATGTCGATGAGAGGGAGGGGGAGATGCTGTACAAAATGTAATTATGTGTGTGTTCAATTAACAATGCATTTATTGTATTTTTTGACATGTGTGTGTGTGTGTGTGTGTGACAGGGGGCAATCCCAGTGGAATCTGCCCACCATAAAAGGGCTACCTAAAGAGAGAGAGACACACACACACACACACACACACACACACTAGGGCTGTGCATTATATGGATATTGTGATATGAGATATTGTCTTAGGTTTTGGATGTAATTTTAACTGCATTACAGTAAAGTGTTTTCTGGACTTACCAGACAGTTCTAGCTGTATATTTGCACTGAAATCCTTAATAAAATGGGAAAATACTGACACAGGAGTACAAAAACAGGCTTTACTGTGTGGTTATTTTATATAGACTATTTATATGGATTGAATTGCCAGAAAACTTGCTATATCGTGATATGTATTGTTGTCGACATCTTAAATGACCTGTATCACGAAAGAAGAGTTTTGGCCCTATTGCCCAGCCCAAACACACACACACACACACACACGCCTGTGCCTCTTGTCCCAGTGGGTTACTCAGCAGTAGTAGTGGTAGAGGAGAGTCCCATTTGTTTTAAAGACAAAGCGTGGTAGTTTGGAACGGGCAGCTGTTGTTGGGATTGGGTAATGTATCGGGTAATGGGGAGACGCTGTCGCCTCTCCGGCTTCATAAATTGCTTCATTAGAGTTCATGGGGGAGTGCAGCCGGCCAGAAAGCTGTTGGGGGATCACATCTGCTTCTACTGGGTCCGTGGTCGGACTCGGTGTCCTCGCTGTCACTCAGTCGGTCAACAGCGATGAAGAGCTCAGAAGGGCCACTTATTTTTAAGATGCTCTCATAAGTTCGGTGATTGAAAAGAAACATGGATATCACATTATGAAAATCGTTCTATTAGCCTTGCAACTATGAATGCTTGAAACCTGCTCTATTCGTATCTTTATGTACCACAGCGATATATTGCTGTCTCTTGCTGTCTTCTTTGGATAAAAGTGTAAATGTAAGTTGTCCAGAGGCCAACAGAAAGTTCAGTTGACCCCACCAGCACCACCCTCTTCTGTTTATCACCATGATCATGCGCACACACACACACACACACACACACACACACACACACACACACACACACACACAATCATGCACACACACACACATGCATAGACAAACATACAAATACAAGTCTGCACGTGTGTACACACGCAGATTATACACATTACACTCATACACACACACAAACATGCACACATGGACACACACACACAAACACAAGTTTGCACATGTGGGTGCACACACCCACACACACAAACACACACTCAGTGTACACGCACGCATACACACACAGATGTACACACACTCACACAAGTGTATGTAGACACATACACATACCAACAGACAGAAAGCGAGGCGATAATGAAACGCTTGATTGTTTCCGAGGCGTGCTCCTCCTCCTCCTACTCCCTCTCCCTGCCACCTGGGAGGGGAGGAGAGGAGCTTACTTTGGAGAGGGGGGGGGGGGGGGGGGGGGTGGAGCACAGCTCAACTCAAATGTATTGCACTTCCATCACGGGAGATAGTGACGGCTGGCTTGGCTGGGTGTGGAGTGTGGGTAGGGGAGTACTGCAGAGCTAATAGCAGCCTGGGCCGAGTGGGATACAAACAGCGGCACCGCGGAACTTCATTACGGCCCCTTCGTCTTCTGCTGCTGCGATGCCTTGCCTCCCCTTCACACACACACACACACACACACACACACACACACACACACACACACACACACACACACACACACACACACACACACACACACACACACATCACTTCCCCTCCCCGCTCTCGGCCCCAGGCCCAATCTCTGGTTGAAGGCCCCCGGGAGACCCTATCTGCTCTGCTCTGCTCCAATCAAGGTTCAAGCTTATGATTGGTGCACACACGGGAGTCTCACTTCCTAATAGTTATTTTTTTGGGCGGGGGGGGGGGAGTGTTTTGGGGTCTTGGAACTTTTTTAAATGACCCAGTGGAGAGTTAATCGCAAGGAGCTGCACGCTAATTGATCTTCTTATTGATTTGTTGCTACAGGCGAGGGAATGTATTTTTAAAGGCAAGGAATGCTCCATAGTCACAGGGGTTTAGCTTTTTGGATATTGCTCTCACACCAAACGGGTGAACGTTGACTAAACCAGAGCAACACGCAGTCTAATTCAGAGTCAACTAGAAAAAAGCTTTGACAGCTTAGAAGAAAGCCTCTGCCATTAACTTCCTCGACTAATCAACGGTGCATTGTCACGGAAGCCTTTTCACAGAGGCGTCGTATTACCACAAACACAGGCGTTGATCACGTGACTAATTACGAGTCCGCTACTCGTACCGCGCCCTCGTCCATAAAAGGAGCAGACCCATAATTAGCGTGATGAGTGGCACCGGTCGCCTTGTCCTACGGCTGAAAAAGGGTCGATGGGGTGACGCACTGTATGAGTATATAGGAGGAGGTTGGCGTTTAGCGCAGTTGAACTTTAAATGCTGTGCCTTATGGACTTTGTAGCCAGCACGCCAGTTTAAAGCAGCAGCCTTGCAAAGGGTGACTATGTCCTCCATTAAAAGGGTATTGAGCTGCTCTATGCTGTTTTTCTCATGGGATGAAAGCACACATCCACACTTAAAGCACCATTTTGTGATACCGTGCAGTCCAGTCTTTGTATTTATTGTGTATGTCTGCACTGCAATCTGTTTTGTTCCATTTGCTTACAAGGGAAACCATTCATAGGTGGTCTACCCCTGGATGAAATGTTCCTCTGAACAGGAGGACAAAGGAACAAAACAGAGAAATACTGTAGGTTTCAGATGTTTTTAGTTGCTAGTTTGCTTATTTTGTTAGTATTAAACTATATTCTTCTAAAATGTAATTTCAAGTGGACATTAGAAATACATTTTTGTGCTTGATTCACTTTGAAAAAAGGCAGTATGTACTCCCAACCAAAATCATATTCCTCATGTCCTATGTTCATAGAAACGTCACATTCAGTAAGATCAATAAGACATGCCCTAAATGTTGACTTGGATGTAAACTTAGTCGTTCTTGTCCTAATGTTTTCTCTTAAAAGTAATTGATTTGGATTGGGGTTTGCTCATATTTTTCATGGACAGTTTGATGTGAAAATATGTGGGACAATATATTGTACTGCCATACACTTTTATGAACCTTATCTGTAAAAACAGATGACAGTGAAGCGGGTTCATGTCTCTGTTCTTTCTTACTGGGCTTATTTTGAGCTTGCTAACAGGGTTCAGAGCAGTAATTACCTGTAAATCAGTGTCAACACCAGTTCATGGTGTTCAGGATGGGATTACAGGATCAATATGCCAACCCTTGGCAGTGTCCACATATAATTACGGCTCAATTCTCGAGAACATGTTCCATTACTATTACTACAAGGAGTGTGTGTAGATATGTTTATATCCTGTACTTGCATAGAAGTAGAAATAAAATGTAGAAAGCAAGTAAGTCATGTTGTTTTAGTTTTTTTGTAGTTGTTGCTCAAATTTGCCTTTCAGGATTCAACTTAAAAACAAACTATTTGCAACACATCTTCCATTAACATTGTGGAGTGTGTGGGTGGTTTACTCAGCCTCACATGGCCCCTGACTGATTAGACTCTGGGGCTGAATGTGGCTTTTCTCATTCAACACAGCCAGGATCTCTTCATTAGCTTGGCCCTGTTTCAAGTAGCGGCTCGCCTATGATACCACCAGACCCAGTGGTACCATAGACCTTGTGGCTCGCCTATGATACCACCAGACCCAGTGGTACTGTAGACCTAAATCACTGCTTAAACATAGCAGGCGTGGGTCGGGTTTGTGTGTAAAACGAAGAGGGTGGGCTATATAGAAATTGTGTGTCACTTCAATCTAGAAACTTTCAAAATATCGATTGTTGTTTGATTAAAGTACCAACAAGGAGGAAGACAATACACATTGAAAAATAATAGTTTTGGATAAGACCATATCAAGTTGTTTGTTGTCATAATCTAAACCAATGACACGATAGAAAGAACGTGGATTGGTGTTATCTGGGAGCTAACCAGCCATATAGCAGCTCCAGGTCAGGCTAACAGCATGAGTCACCATGGTAACTGAATGGATACTTGTCTAAGCTTGGAATATGTAACCTACAATTCCGGCATTCCCCAAATTCAGACTTAACATACCGGATTAACCTGGAAATCCGGCTGGAAATATGGCCCAGCCATTAAACCTAACACGATGGTGGTTATCAACTCGTTAAGGACCCAGGTTTTCCCAATCTAGCTATGAACACATTCACATAAAGGGGGCGGCGTTTGCAACATATGACCAATCACAAACAGGGACAATCTCCCAAGGTCACATATTTTACCAAAGATGGGCAAACTGTAATATTAAACATATGGAATATTTAAAATAATATAATCCAGGCTAAATGCAACACAGTTGTTGCTGCCAAAGGCAAGAAGGAAAGCTGGCAAAAATGGCAGGCTGTGAATGCGTAATTAAGTTAAAAGGCTTATCAATACTGCGCCATCATTAAGGCACCAGTAGGCTAGATCTGACAATAATGTGTATTCCATGTGTTGCTTAGATGTATTCTTATGGTGTGCATGACAATTTTAGCCTTATTCTTTCAGCTGCAACCCCTGCAGTGTTGTACTGCTGAGAGGAAATAAAGATTTTCTTTTTATATCAGATACCATCTCACTGCTTATACATGGTCCTCTTTGCTATGATAGTTCTTCAAAGGGATCACACGATCATACAAGTTGGGTACAGAATGAATTTCCACTTGAGCCAAACTATGTGTGCAATACCCGGTTTTAACACACACCTGTCGGCAAATCAGAAAACCGTTTTCAACTATACTATGGTATGAACCTGATTATTGCAGAGGTGGAATGTTTTGCAGGTGAGAATTGCTACCATGCCAGCACTCCTTGAGTATCTGTGTGTGGTGATGGCTGGTTTATCCTGGCTTTGTCCCAAACAGCTAAAAGGCTGCCTATTCAGGCAGAAATTGGAGGCAGGGAGGCATCACGTCATGTCTCAATTGAATATCTACAAAAGATGCTGCCTGCTGAAGTGCCTCCGACTTGGCAGGTTTTGAAGGCAGCATCGACAAAGCCTTCATTGGGCAAGATATCCCACAATCCCCTGCTTCCGCTCCACTGCCCCAATAAGAAGAAAACAATGGTGAGCAACAGCAACAGTTAAGAGTGCAAACGTAAATTATATTGACTTTTATAACCTCTTTTAAAAGTTTAGTTAATTAATTAATTGGGGAAAGTTTGTTTGAATGAACAACAGGCGGTAGTAACTGACAGACGTAAAATTCTGGTCAAGTTGTGACGCATTGCTGCCTTTGCAGTCCCTATGTAGTATGTCCAAATTCATATTTCCATGTAGTATGCAAAAATAGTATACTAGTACCCAGATAGCATACAATTTCCACAGAAGTGTTCAGCTACAGTCGCTTGGATAACCCACAATTAATTTCAACAGGAGGACAACCAAAACTTTAAATGTAATTAATAACCTCTCAAACCCTCAACCTGTTCGAATTTGTAATTGGATCACAGCGCGTTGTCATCTGTGGCGGCCGTCAGCTTGAATTCTGTGACATCTTAGTACATCAAAAAATATATTTTTTTCGTGCATACTTATAGTATGCCAGAAAACAGTACAGACAATAGTGCATAGTACATAGTGGGCAGTTTCAGACGCAGCCCCTGTGTGCCTTGGTTGGCCAATGCAGCACAGGAGTGCAGTCTCACCCAACACACACACACACACTCCACAAACAAAAATAACTTTCATGGACAGAATTAAAAAGAAAAGTATCACAGCAACATTATTTCAAAACCACCCAACATGACACCACAAGCCACAAAAACGGCAACAAAAGCTCAGCTCACCAGTAACGGCGGACATTTGGAACCGAGGGTCTGTATGTCATAAGAACAAACAAGCGAACCACAGAAGCAAAAGGACTTTGGGCGTGAGGATGTGCGCTGTGGTGGTGCTGGTGTGGAGAGGCAGCACCACCACTTCCCCTGGCTCTCAGCACTGATTTCCCCCATGGTTTGGGATTATTGGTTTGCTTATGAACAGGATTGTCTCCTCCTATAGCTGTCTGCCCTGATGCCTCTTATTTGACAGAACAAGGAAGGACTTCCCGCACGGCAAAAGCTATTTCCCCTACTCTGTTTATCAATATTAATATGTTGCCTTATCCTTTCAGGCAGGGGTCTTTCTAACATTTTCAGGGCCCCCTTGGCAGATTGATAAATGGAGCAGGGAGGGACCCCCTATATATATATTCTATTTCAAATAAATTACTATTTTACCCAGGCCAATAGGCCTCATGTATTTATAATTCCTTATAAACCTATTAATATAATCAGCTTTGATGCTTTCTTAAGACAAGTAGACATAAAACTCAATCAGGCTCAAACTATGACATCGTCTGGCGACACCAGGGCCCTGGTGAGTGCTACACAGCTTGTCTGTTCGTGGGGAAATTGCAGGGGCGCTTTTGGCACATGGGGGCTGAACCCAAAGGTAAGTGACCTGCATTTGTGTTGCCAAAAACCTCACTTTCAACATATTTTGAAAAATAACCACCCTAACTTTTAGCAGCCTCATTGATGAACCACCAAATAACTTTATATCCGCCATACATTTATTGCACTGTATGCTCAAGACCTAACTTTTTTCCTCCAGTGTCCCGCAACTGTCCCAGAGTTGATAACCACTGTCCACAAAGGTATTTTTTTCTCCATTCTACATAACATAGTTTAATATCTTAACTCGATTCTTGATTGATAAATAATCTGCTGTTGATTCCCTCTGGTCCGCCGTGACTTCACAAGGGTCTCTCTATGACTGACTTTGTATGTCAGCGCTTGTGTGACGTGGCACAGAGCTTGTGCCGGTGCCACCTCGTATTTTTTACATTTGTATGCCTTTCAATTCAAATGATATATATATATATATATATATATAACGCATGTACCTAATAATTTCACTTACAATGATACGTTTCTCTCCTGTCCTGTACTCTTTGTCCTGTCCCCGGGACAACACAACATCCTTAATTCCGAGCCCGGTCAGGAGCCCACTTTCAACTGGAAGATAGAATGTGCAGACTCCCTGTGCTACCCTGTGGTCAACATATTTGCCTTAATAAAAACACATGGCTCATATACTGTAAATTACTATTTGTAATGATTTTTTTTATGTAACAAATACCTTAGTATACACAAATTGGACTTCTGGTTTGACTGCTTCAAGCTGAAAAAGGGAAGAGGGAATTTATGTAATGGTCTTCTCATTCAGGCTGTAAGACTGAATGTACTGGACGTGCTTAATGGAGTCCTAAGACAAATGAAGTCATCAGCATTAACAGGAACTCATTAACTGTACAAAAATGAAACCTTGAATCAATAATCGTTTAGGTAAACGCTGTTTGTCTTCCCTGTGGCATCTTTGTAGATATTAGACATTAAATAGATTTACACAATGCATGTCCTTGCTTATAGTGTGTGTGTGTGTGTGTGTGTGTGTGTGTGTGTGTGTGTGTGTGTGTGTGTGTGTGTGTGTGTGTGTGTGTGTGTGTGTGTGTGTGTGTGTGTGTGTGTATGTATAAGAAGAACAGTGGGTTGGTTCAGAGTTCACCTGGACTCTGCATAACGCCCCCCCTCAGAGTCGCATGTCTGCTCTTATCCCAGCTATTATGCAGGCAACTTAGCAATTATGAAACTCGTTCTATTAGCCTTGTAAATATGAATGCTCGAAAACAGCTCTATTCTTATTTTTATGGACCACAGCGATATATTGGTGTCTTGTTCAACAAATGTACACTTTGTAAGTCGCTTTGGATAGAAGCGTCAAATGCCCTAAATGTAAATGTTATAAGCAGAGCACAAATGCAAAGGAAACAACATTCTTGAAGAGACAAGTCAATACTATGCACGATATTTAGGTTTGCAAATGAAGCCAGCCTGAATATCATCAGCCCACCTCCAGTAATGAGCTTGGAACCAGCCCAACAAGGGGCAGCTAGGCTCCGAATTACATTAAATTGGCCAATCAGCTAATCCCAGTGAGCGCTATAATGGCTTAATTTAGACAGTAATATCTATGCTGCTTTGGAATTAGTTTTAGTTGAACACATGCATTTTTACTTCAATAGAAATCCTTGCGGTGACATACAGTTGTAGTTGTAGTTGACATTGTAAGTTTGGAATCATATATATATAATCATATATGTTTATATCCACCTTTATCAAGATTGAGACAATAAAGGAGCAATTGCGTGTGGGTTTTAATTTGTGCCAAGTACATTTGTTCAGCAAGTCCTGAACAATCATCTTAAAATAGACACTCCATCGAACTCTAGTATTCATGGCAACTCAAACTGTGCCTAAATGGTGATGACAGCGATTTGTGGCAAAGTTTGAGAGCCGCTTCCGTGGTTTTCTCCAAATTCTCACCAGGGTCTCATAAAAGACATAATACTATGGTCTTTTAAGAGGCGTTTCCGCACATAAGACACAATCCACGTCCCCCGTAGTGGTGGTTGAAGAAGACGGATGTCAAGACACTCCAGCACAAGATGTTCAGTAATGCAGCCTCTAATGTCCATGGAGGTGCTGGTTTCTTCACTGGCACAGACACAAAAAGCTTTCATTGCTCCAGTTGTTCCCGACATTGTAGGTTTTTTAGCTTTTTGGGGCGGGGGAACCCACGTGCCAAATTGAGAAATGATGAATGCGCATTTTAAATAGATCATTTGATTACCTTAAAAATAATAATAAAAATGACCATGTACAGTATATAGGATAGCACAGGTCTCAAACCTAGCCCTCGATTGGTTCAGAAGAGCAAAAACACACAGGTTTGGGGCTGCGCTCAATTCCCACTGAGGCTAAATGTATTGTGTATTGTAAGACACTTTGGATAAAAGCTTTCACAAAATTGCGTTTTGTATAGAACCACAGTTGAGTGGAGACTTGTTGGCCAATGGACAGCATTTATATAACACTTTACTCACCACTAAACACACACAAGAGATGTTTCATATTGCCTCTCAGGGCTTGCCAGTACTTTTGGTTGTGTGGTAATGCTTTGCCAAAGACATTTTGCATGGGATGTGTGTGTGTGTGTGTGTCTGTGTGTGTGTGTGAACATCGCATGTCAGCGACTGCTAATCATTTTGCAGAGGAATGAGTAATGGTTTGTCCTGATTTTGGGGGGGGGGGGGGGGGTTTGGGGGGGGGGGGTGGGGGGGGGGGGGGGGCGTGGGGTTATGTCTGCCTTCACCATCATTCTTTATGTTTTTTTTCTCGCTTGAGTCATGGGTCACTGCAACCATGTGACTTATTATCTCAGCTCCCCAGAGGACATGTGAAAAGAGCACTGAATGTCAGCAGAGAGTGGTGGAGCGCTCATGATTGACAAGTCCCCCCGACTGGTGGGCAAGCCTTCTAAAATATGAATTGTGATTTTAACTTGGTCTCCGCCCATGGACTTTCAAAACTGTATTGAAGGTGAAAACAAAGCAAATGTGCTTCTCTTTCTCATTATGTTACTGCTGAGTAAAGAGTCGTCTGAGACAAAGTAGATACCTCATGCTCTTACTCTTACATATTCAGGGTGTTTATGTGTGTGTGTGTGTGTGTGTGTGTGTGTGTGTGTGTGTGTGTGTGTGTGTGTGTGTGTGTGTGTGTGTGTTTTAGCAGAACGTCAAATATTCCCAGCAATGCATATTTGAAATATTTTACGCAAGTATCACAATGAAACCACAATTATTTCTATTCCTTGCTTTATTGCTCTAACATCAGCCCTTTATCTCCTCCCCATCCCCTTCGTTCTGCACAGCTTTAGCCGTGCATGCCTTCGGTGTAATTGGAACAAATGTGGGTGTTAATTCATTTTAATAGCAGTGACCTTGGCAGTAAAAGGAGGAGGAGGCGGTGGCGGTGCCGGTGGGTCTTGGGAGGTGCAGCAATAAGAGGGGATGGCAGCAGGGCATTACTCTTCAGCGCCGCGATGCTGATCGCAGACCTGCAGCACAACGCTGTTAATAATGTGGGTGCGCCGCGCTTTCCATCACTCCTAATAGAGATATTGTCGTAGGCCTGCCTCTGCCAAGGTCCTGCACTCCCCTACGGGAAGGAGACCATGCCAGCAGTCTTCAGCCGCTCCTCCTCGCATCGCTGTGATTGGAGGAGAGGAAAGCACCCCACCCCTTTCCTCGATGGTATGTGGTCAGTCCTGATCGATTGGGAGGTGCCATTCCATCAATGATCCAATCTAGGTCTATCCATCCATCCATCCTTTTACCTAGATCTATATATGTGTCTATCTCCCTATCTATGTTCCTATATATATCTATTTTTGTATTTAAAATGTGCTAAATAAATTTGAGTATTTCATACCGTCCATTATCTAGTCTGCTCATCATGGTTCCTACCATGTAAAAAAAGCTTTTAGGTAATCAGATGACGTATATGCTGTATATGTATGTGTGTTTACACATATAGACCCTAAGAAAACACTGAATACTGTAGTGTAGTGAGAGTATTAAGTTGGAAATGAAGTTGGAAAACAACGCCTCCGTCAGCTGCGACGGATATTTAACGTATTTATTTCCATGGTAGCAGAACGGGCTGGTGAGAGCACCATCTGGCCGGGTGCAGCAGGCGTCTTTTAGGACCACAGAAACGTACCAGCTGTGTATTGTCTGGTTTATTACACCACAACACAAACGCCCTCAAACAACCCAAAGCTAGCCCAATCAACCACAAACAAAACGTAGCTAAAACTCAAAGCAGCCGCAATTTATGGCCATGAAAACGCAAAACTACACTACTAATGATGACGGGAGCTGCTCTTATCTTGTGACGATTCTCGGATAGAGAATGTAGAATGTAGAATAGGCATTTATTTTTCTTGGGAAGTATGAAAAGGTAATGAAACACCTTGGTCTCCGGCCGCCCTGCCCTTCAGTTCCTCACGGCCAAACAGACGAAGCTTATCTATACAACCAGAACATTCTAGGAAACAGCATAGCGTGTGTTAAAATACCATATCGAAACGCAAGACCGTAAGAAAGGATTGATAGCAGAGAACGGTTTGTTACAAGTTTCATTGTGTTTCATTACACTTTAATAAGTACAGGAAACTAGGAGTATAAACTATACTGCGAACAAATGATATTGGACCTCTGTGGAGTGCTCATAAAATCGTGCCCAGAATCACTCTGTTTTCATATTTCTCTCAATAGTTGTTTTCTTTTATTACTAAGAATCAAACGTGGTTACACAATTCCAAATCTAGTCAGTGTACGCCCAGTGTGTTGTATCCATGTATTCTACAATGTTGTTTGTCGTAGATTATTAGGTCTGCCGCTTGGATTCTCTTTGTTGTCACAGAGGCCGTTTAGATCAAATTTGCAGTGACATTTTATGAGATTGACTTAGAAATGAGATGATCGATGCAATAGGGGTTTGAAATGCACTTTACAAAATCCAAGTGCATTCGGAACCGAATGCAATTGAGACATCACTAAAGACATTTGACATCGACACACTGAATGATGCAGAAGATTATGCACTCGTTGGATTCATATATATCTTATACAAGAGTGAGTTTGTAAAGTGATGGTACATGGTAGAAGTGTGTTTGTATGCATTTCCTGTCAGGTTTAAGGTACTTGGCCCCAAAAGCCTTCTTGCGCAAACATCCGTACCAATCTATCTCCAGCTTCCACGGGTGCCACGTTTGATTAGAGCGTGTCGCACACTGATCACATACTCTAACCTCGCTTTCTGTGGGCCCGCAGCCTGGCAGCCAGGACATTCACATTCAGAGACGCGCTTAAGATGATTTGTTAATTAAAATTCAGTCATAAGGCATTTGTGGTTCAAGGGGAACGTGGCGTTTGTGCTGCCTACCAATTGGGCCTGGAAATCTTTGATGTTGATCACCCGAGTCATATGGTGGTTGCTCAGGCCAAACTTAGCAGTGGCCTTGAGATCGTCTAACTCCAAGGTAAGGGGCCGGGTGGGGGGGGGGGTTGGGGGGTGGGGGGGGGGGGGGGGGGGGGGAGGGTGGATGTGGAACATGTCGGAGACTTGGGTGGATGTTGAGAATTTCAATGAACCCTTTGTAAACCTCTTTAAACCAAGAGCTGTTGAAACCCATCCGAGTGATTGTGTTGGGTTTGTTTTGCACACTGTTTTGGATACACATGTCATTCACAGACGAGATCTCATTAGATTAGCAGATATCTCATTTGCACCTTTCTTGCGCCCCAGGTTTCATTCCAAACACTCCATTCAAACAGTATCCTCCACACAATTCATGGCTATAATTATTTTTTTTATATATTTTCCAAAGCTACTTAAACAGCATTTCCATGCATTTGTTAATGATCTTTTGAGACGCAGACGGCACACAGAATGGAAAACTGGTGAATGGATAGAGCCATGGGCAGTTTTTATTCACGCTTTAAATTTGACTCACCTCTGGTATCTTCCTAATTTCACCGTCCAATGACCTGTCTGCTCAGCGCCCCATGATGCGGCCTTTGAATTTAGGATGAATTCAATGAAATGAAATGTTTTATTCTGAAAAGGAAAGCTTTAGTAATTTCACATTTTATGCGTCACTCAAAATGTTATAGAGAATTACACTGGACAACTGCGTTTGACAGTTTAATAGCGTATTAAAGGCCGTCATGAACCTAGGTTAGTGGCCTAGGCTACAGTGATTGAGTCAACAGAAAAGTAATCTGGGATCCAGCAGTCGTACTCTATTATAGTCAGACTTCTGGGATTCAGCAGTACTATGTTACAGCAGAACGTCTGATTCAGCAGTAATAGTACAAGGCAGTACCCTGATTCGGCGTATATTACAGCAGAAACTTCTGGGGTGAGATCCCATGTTCTCAGAAGTGGATTTCATGGGTGTACTTCTACAATAGCCACTGTCTCCACAATGTTCATTTAAAACCTTTACATAGAGGTTTCTTTTCTTTTTTACAGTTTAGTACAGCTGGCTGGGTTTGTGTTTGCCAATTACACACTTAAAGATCCCCGCCTCCAGCAACATGACTGGTCGAAACAAATATGAAGCGAAAGAAAGCGGAACAAAAGTTACAGAGGGGAATGGGGGTTGTGAGAACATATGTGAAGCTACAGACTCATTGCCACATTTGGGAATCACTTGATAAGTCCATTTTACTAAGCTATTCTACTAAGTCTAATTTACTCAACAAAACAGAGTAAGTGTCCCTGGTGCAGGGACAGCCGGTTACGACGCTCAGAGTACGGCTATGATAAGCACTTTATCTTGATCATGTTAGTCTAGCTTTACTGTCCTTCAGTTTGGTTTCAAACCTACCAGAATATGGCGTGACATATGTGGAAGTGTGTGTGTTTGGTGGCTGGCTTAATTAGCCTCACCTGGCCCAGTTACAGTCTGGGGTGTCTGTCATAACTAGGGATGCACCGATACCACTTTTTTTCAGACCGAGTACAAGTACAAGTACTTACATTTGGGTACTTGCCGCGCGCAATGGTGGCGTTGGTAGATAGGCCCACTGCTCTGTGTCTTGTAGAAGGCAATCTGTGCTCAAATTGATGCCACGTCCCAGCATTGCTTCTCCATAGTAACAGCTGTAGGAGACTTACCTATGGCTTCATGGATGGATGGATACATACCGTGGATGGTACATGGAATACTAACCTGTTTGTTTTCAGCTGCCAAAAAATGTGGAAAGGGCTGTCAAAATTGTTTTCTTCTTTTGTGATTATATTACTTTTTCGTGGCACTTTCTTTATTCATTATTATTATCCGGCTTGTTTTTAATGATACTGTTGCTGAAGTGTGATTGAGGGTTGACTAGCTGTGTACGTTACCTCTGCACGCAGAGCGGCCATCGCTAATAGAGATATCAGATCGGTAACATGTTTAAATTTAGCAGCAGCAAGACACACACACACACACACCTCGGAGTTCACCGTTCACACACACTGTACACGGCTGACATTGTCGTCTGACGCCCCGCTGTTGTAAAGGAAGGATGCAGATGAGGCGTCCCAGAATACGATCAACCCGCTGGCTGTCCTCCAGGCAACAACACGCTGTCAGGAAGTGACAGCGGCCTGGAAACACTCGCGAGGCTGGCATGGAAACCAGTGTGCTAGTTACCCAGGTGCGAATCTCTCTCTCTCTCTCTGTCTCTCTCTCTCCCCCCCGCAACATAACGGCTTTATCAGCCACTCTGCCCAGCTTGAGTGCTGCACACATCCACACACATGCACATGCTGTTATTGTGCAGTGCCTGCATGGAGCAACTCAGACAAGCTACCGTGTGCGTATATACACACACACACACACACACACGCACACACGCGCATATACAGTACATACACACATGTATGTACGTAAACGTGCACACACACACACACGCGCAATACGTACATACACACATGACACAACACTCACACACACACACACACACACACACACACACACACACATACAATAAAGCTATGGCTTAAGGCCATGCAAAAAACAATCACATAATGATAGTCACAATGATATACTGTATATAATATAAGTTACACACATCCCCAGTGGGGCTGCGACTACATTTACCATCTAGTTTGTTTTTAGTAAAGGCTTTTAAACATCCTCACTTTTCTTTTTGGAATCAGGCTCAGTATTTTATAATGAGGCTAGCCAGCAGAATGTGAGCGACAGAGGCAGCCCTCCGACGCGACCAGCGGCTCAGCGACAATGTTCTTCTCTCTCGCTACATGGAGCCACTGCAGCTGCTGCAGTGATCACAGGGTGGACCAGGAACTCCATAATGATAAGCAGGGAGTGAACAGCGTCCCTATGTGAACACATCAGGTATCTGCCAGGGCCACTGGTGAACATGGAACAAGCTTTTAAACAGCACAACACAACATTGCAACATTTAGCACTCAAACATGCAACACAACATTGCAACATTTAGCACTCAAACATGCAAATAATGTGTTCGAGCCATCACACAGGAACACACTCCGGTTTTGTTAGTATTCTGCCGTAATGACCAAGCTGACTACAATGGCTTTTGCATGTGTTGAGTCTTGCTGTGGACATAATTACCAAACAGATATCATTAAAGAAGTGATTCTGATTATCCACTAGTAACCAACTCCCAAACTTAGTTCATCTATACTATGTTTTAGCAAAGTCCTTTGCCACATGCCACATAAATGTGGCTTCTTTCTGGGCTCCTTCAAGGACACAGGCAGGATGGTGGTGAAAAGTCTGGTTTGTACTCGTACTCGTACTCGTTAAACTACTCTGATACAACCGCACCGATACCACTTTGGCAACGCAACGTTAACCTTGTAATATTCTTAGCCAAGGAATATTGAAATAAAGAGATGCAACCGAGTTGGCGTTTATGGATGTTTAATAGCAACTGCGCATGGTACCGAGCATGGGCGTAGAATTTAGTGGGGACGCTGGGGACATGTCCCCACCAATTAACGGAGCACCCCCCCCCCCATCAGAACCGCGAATTAACGGAGCACCCCCCCCCCCATCAGAACCGCAAATTAACGGAGCACCCCCCCCCCCCATCAGAACCGCGAATTAACGGAGCACCCCCCCCCATCAGAACCGCGAATTAACGGAGCACCCCCCCCCCCATCAGAACCGCGAATTAACGGAGCACCCCCCCCCCCATCAGAACCGCGAATTAACGGAGCACCACCCCCCCCATCAGAACCGCAAATTAACGGAGCACCCCCCCATCAGAACTGCAAATTAACAGAGCACCCCCCCCCCATCAGAACCCCAATTAACGGAGCAACCCCCCCCCCATCAGAACCGCAATAACGGAGCACCCCCCCCCCAAAAAATAACATGTTTTCAAAGTCATTGAACTGAATGGTTTTAAGGTTAACGTTGCGTTGCCAAAGTGGTATCGGTGCGGTTGTATCGGAGTAGTTTAACGAGTACGAGTACGAGTACATGAGCACAGTATCGGACCGATACCGGATACTGGTATCGGTATCGGTGCATCCCTAGTCATGACATTTTACAAACTTTACAATAAACCAGACTTTTCACCACCATCCTGCCTTTGTCCTTGGAGGAGCCCAGAAAGAAACCGCATTTATGTGGCATGTGGCAAAGGACTTTGCTAAAACATAGTATAGATGAACTAGGTTTGGGAGTTGGTTGCTAGTGGATAATCAGAAACACTTCTTTAATGATATCTGGTAATTATGTCCACAGCAAGACTCAACACATGCAAAAGCCATTGTAGTCAGCTTGGTCATTACAGCAGAATACTAACAAAACAGGAGTGTGTTCCTGTGTGATGGCCTGAACACATTATTTGCATGTTTGAGTGCTAAATGTTGCAATGTTGTGTTGTGCTGTTTAAAAGCTTGTTCCATGTTCACCAGTGGCCCTGGCAGATACCTGATGTGTTCACATAGGGACGCTGTTCACTCCCTGCTTATCATTATGGAGTTCCTGGTCCACCCTGTGATCACTGCAGCAGCTGCAGTGGCTCCATGTAGCGAGAGAGAAGAACATTGTCGCTGAGCCGCTGGTCGCGTCGGAGGGCTGCCTCTGTCGCTCACATTCTGCTGGCTAGCCTCATTATAAAATACTGAGCCTGATTCCAAAAAGAAAAGTGAGGATGTTTAAAAGCCTTTACTAAAAACAAACTAGATGGTAAATGTAGTCGCAGCCCCACTGGGGATGTGTGTAACTTATATTATATACAGTATATCATTGTGACTATCATTATGTGATTGTTTTTTGCATGGCCTTAAGCCATAGCTTTATTGTATGTGTGTGTGTATGTGTGTGTGTGTGTGTGTGTGTGTGTGTGTGTGTGTGTGTGTGCACGTTTACGTACATACATGTGTGTATGTACTGTATATGCGCGTGTGTGTGTGTGTGTGTGTGTGTGTGCACGTTTACGTACATACATGTGTGTATGTACTGTATATGCGCGTGTGTGCGTGTGTGTGTGTGTGTGTGTGCGTATATACGCACACGGTAGCTTGTCTGAGTTGCTCCATGCAGGCACTGCACAATAACAGCATGTGCATGTGTGTGGATGTGTGCAGCACTCAAGCTGGGCAGAGTGGCTGATAAAGCCGTTATGTTGCGGGGGGGAGAGAGAGACAGAGAGAGAGAGAGAGATTCGCACCTGGGTAACTAGCACACTGGTTTCCATGCCAGCCGCGCGAGCGTTTCCAGGCCGCTGTCACTTCCTGGACAGCGTGTTGTTTGCCTGGAGGACAGCCAGCGGGTTGATCGTATTCTGGGACGCCTCATCTGCATCCTTCCTTTACAACAGCGGGGCGTCAGACGACAATGTCAGCCGTGTACAGTGTGTGTGAACGGTGAACTCCGAGGTGTGTGTGTGTGGTGTGTCTTGCTGCTGCTAAATTTAAACATGTTACCGATCTGATACCGCTATTAGCGATGGCCGCTCTGGCGTGCAGAGGTAGCGTACACAGCTAGTCAACCCTCAATCACACTTCAGCAACAGTATCATTAAAAACAAGCCGGATAATAATAATGAATAAAGAAAGTGCCACGAAAAAGTAATATAATCACAAAAGAAGAAAACTATTTTGACAGCCCTTTCCACATTTTTGGCTGCTGAAAACAAACAGGTTAGTATTCATGTACCATCTACGGTATGTATCCATCCATCCATGAAGCCATAGGTAAGTCTCCTACAGCTGTTACTATGGAGAAGCAATGCTGGGACGTGCATCAATTTGAGCACAGATTGCCTTCTACAGACACAGAGCAGTGGGCCTATTTACCAACGCCACCATTGCCTGCGAGCGCACACACTGCGAACACTGTAACTAATCATTGTTGTTTTCATTCGAGGCACCTGAGAGAACATCGCCTGCGAGTGAGGTGAGTTGAGGCGAGGCGAAGGGGTGGGGGTGTGTGTGTGTGTGTACATATGCAAGGCCTGGGATGATGAACGTTGTGACAGGTCAGCCCGTATCGGTTTCCCTACAACGACGATAAAGCGTCTAAGCTGGTTGCAAGCTGACAAGCTTGGCTCGGACTTGTCCTTGTATTACAGGTAGAGCACCAGATCCATTATCTCCCCGCGACACGCGGCCCGGGCCCGGGAGGCGCAGGAGCACCGCAACGCATCGCAGATGAGGCTCCGCTGAAGAAGCAAGGACACAAGGTGTGAGAGGAGGATTTTATGAACGAGGCGGAATTTGTTTGCTGGCTGCGTATGTAGCAGCGATGGCCTATTGGTGACCCGTGGTCGGAAATGTACACGTCAAGCGGGGTCGCTGCCAGCCAGGGTGTGAGTGTGTGTGTGGGAGGACGGAGGGGGGAGGGGGGATGTGGAAAAGTGCAAAAAAAACGTTATTGGTTTAGAAAATGTGTTACATTATTGGCCAGTTCTTACATTATCGACTTTTATTACAATAAGAATTGCTAAATTATTACATTATTGGCTGCTACACGGCTGTTCAGACACAAGGTTTCTACATATACTGTAGAAGCCACAGATCATATTGTGATGATGATCATGTGTGATGTGAGGTTTCAAGAATACATTTCAGTTTAACATTTTGATGTTTAAATAACAGAAAATAACAGAAACCCGGCCAACTGCTCTTTCCGTTACCTAAAGACGTGTTTGGATGGATCTTTGGCTAACGATTCATTTGGTTGTTACAATTGTTTTTCAGTTCAGATTTTCTTCTTCTTAATGCACAAGATGGCTGAATTACCATGAACTATCAATTATCAGGCAAGGAAATATGAAACGTTGACTGCCAGGTAATGAACTGCCAGAGAAAACAGTCACAGGTTTCTCTCCTACACTTAATAAAACAGGAAAAAAAAAAAACACAATAGCTCAAAATATAAATAATAAATATATTAAATATAAAATATAAATAGTCCAGAGCTAAGTGTTTCATGAAACAGGCAGCTCAGGTCATACATTGAATTAGCAATTTTTGCTGTATTTCACACACAGCAGACAAAAAAAGTATCATATTGATACAAGTTCATGAAGGCAATTGCATTATTTGTCATATTTCTATTGAAATGAAAGAATAACTTATCTTACATCATGGAACAATTTGTCAATACTTAATTGATATTACTCTCACACTGACATTTTTTATATTCATTTTTTATATTCAACTTTTAGAAACTGTGTATAGACTTTATAGATATGTTGTTGTGTATTTGGTTGGATATAATGCACTGCGGTTCATCAGCATCATCATCAATCTTTATTTTACCAAGCAAGTTAATTAAGAACAAATTGTTATTTACAACAAGATCCTGGCAATGGGCAAAATACATCTTGTGGGAAGAGCATATTACTTATACTTAGGTATACTTCAATAATTTAAGGTACATGAGGCTCCAATGCTACATGTAGCTACGATACTGTCAGGGACCCACCTGATACCATCATGCTGAATAGATGAAAAGCAAACATTAAAGGTTTCATTAAAGTATGAAAGGTCTTCATCTACAATTAACCGGGATATTCCTAATTCATAATCAAACCCTTTTACAACCCATCGAGGCATAAGCTCTAATGTGGATGCTGAGAAAATATTTCATGAGTTATAACATGAATCATCATTAAACTTTAAATATAAAATATAAATATGAAAAAGGATATGTTCTATGCCGTCAATGGGACAATAAATGGGAGAAAAAAAACAATTGGACAACTTTTATTATTTGGGCCTACATTACATTTTTACAGTGTGAATATAGAACAGTATACCATGAAAATCCAATGCAGATTTTAAATAGCCATTATATTTGCACATCCATTTGCATATATCTAACAATGTATTATAGGTTAGTGTTAACCATAACTGCCCGTATATGTTTTCCAACAGTGCTTTTTTTCTTATCTTGAGAAGTTCAACGAGTTACCGTCCCCTTCCTTCACCATTGTAATCATGTTATTAATCTTGGCTCCAGCAGTCCTATGATGTGACAGCAGAACTTCTGAGGGGAGACGGCACAGAGCCTGAGCTAATAACCCAAAGGGCTGAGTGTTTCTACAATGACCAGTTGACACAGTGATGACTTGAAACCTTTGCAGACAACCTTTTAGCAGTGCTAGACAAGTTTGTGTTCACTGTTAAAAGTCAATTACGCCCTTACTAGTCTCAAATATCAGACTTTAGATGATAATTTAAAGCTCAAATCTGTGTGAACGGGACGTTTAATTTTCTTTCACTTCGACAAATCATGTACCTAGGGGTGGAACTACAACAAACGTAATATGGCTGAGCATCAACTGCCATGGCTTTAATTTAAAAAAAAGAAAAGAAAATTCAGTGGGTGGAGCCAGTGGGCGGGGATGGGTTGTCAGCTGATGCACCTGTGCAGGTTGACCCTGCAAGCTTCATAAGGTGGACCACCTCAGCCTCTCTCTCTCTCTCTCTCTCTCTCTCTCTCTCTCTCTGGCTTTCGGTTTGGTTTTGTGCTAAGGTTTTGGTTGTGCCTTAGTGCTTTAGTCTTGTGCCTTAGTGTTATGTTTAGTTCTATGTTGTGTTTACTCCGTACATCCCCACAGCACTTGTTCCACTCATCCCAATATCATACACCCAACACTGTCGATACAAATAACATGTTTTATTCTTATATTATTTCTAATAAATATCTTGCTTTATCCTTTAATCATGTGTGGACACCCTTCTTTGTTACAATCACCGAGCCTGGCGGTAACAATACAAAAACATAACTTCTACATAAGGAGGACAAGCATTCAGAATACGCTTAACGTCGCACACCAAAAACAACACCAGAATGCATTCTGACAAACGGAAATAGCTGTCATCAAACACAAAGAAGAGATGTTGAGTTAAACACCCAGCGGCAGAGTAAACAACCAGGGATGCCTTTTTCCCAAGTCAAACAACCCACAGAGAACTCGCCGTGAAATGAAATCCGTCGAACTGCATTTTCTAGTCTCTTCAACAAAGAGGCTGCCAGCACTTTAGCTGCCCACACGCTACATCAGGATTAATACCACTTCTGTTTGGGAGAGAGGTCCTTTTGGATGGCTTTTTGGGTTTGGTTGGCTTCCTTTGTACGGAATGTGTAAAGTTTTTACACGTAACATAGAGGTAATATATCTAGGCAACCTTCAGTAGGCTATAGTGAAACTACTGGCAGTTCACTTGCATTTAATTGTCTTTTCGATTTCAGTGTAATGTGCAAAAGCTAGGATTTGAGTCACTGCATAGTCACATATATTTGTATGCTAATGCTCTTTTATCTATTATTTTTTCTATGCATTCTAAATCTGTAAAAGTATCCAGGTCTTTACAAATGTGGAAATTGTTCAACAAGTGTAGGTTTTTTTTCCAAGATGGCGCGGCCGTGTCTTGTCGTCTTGGCAGCTCCACAGAGATTGTGTGTTTTTTTTGTATTCATATTTTCTTTCAACATCTTCTTTTGCACAAATATATACAAACATCCATCCATCCATCCATCCATTTGCGTCCACTTATCCGGGGCCGGGTCGCGGTGGCAGCCCAGCCACCCTGCCACCCTGCGAAGGAAACTCATTTCGGCCGCTTGTATCCGCAATCTCATTCTTTCGGTCACTACCCAAAGCTCGTGACCATAGGTAAGGGTTGGAACGTAGATGGACCTGTAAATCGAAAGCTTCGCCTTCCGGCTCAGCTCCCTCTTCACCACAACGGACCGGTACAGCGCCCGCATCACTGCAGACGCTGCACCAATCCGTCTGTCCATCTCCCGCTCCATTTTGCCCTCACTCGTGAACAAGACCCCGAGATACTTGAACTCCTTCGCTTGAGGCAGCAACTCACTCCCAACCCGGAGGGAACACTCCACCGATTTTCGGCAGAGAACCATGGCCTCAGACTTGGAGGTGCTGACTCTCATCCCGACCGCTTCACACTCGGCTGCAAACCGCCCCAGTGCATGCTGGAAATCACGGTCTGATGTAGCCAACAGAACCACATCATCTGCAAAGAGCAGAGATGCAATTCTGAGGTCCCCAAACCGGACACTCTCCTCACCTCGGCTGCGCCTTGAGATTCTGTCCATGAAGATCACGAACACAACCGGTGACAAGGGACAACCTTGGCGGAGTTAATGTCCAGTTGTTTGCATACAAACAACTGGACATTAACTTTGGTCTACAACAAAGGTTCTGGGATACTTCTTACATCGATCCCGGGTGGCCGACGGAGATCATATGAGGGAGCCACAGCAACAACAACAGCGGCGACGCGTCTCCAGGGAAACAAAGAAGGAAACATCGGGGGGAACAGAGTTTCGGTTCTGCACAGACTGAGAGTCCAGGCACACCATCCGCCTCTGCACAGCATCCTTCTAGCTAATGTCCAGTCTCTGGAAAATAAGTTAGATGATATTAGGGCGTGCATTCGATTCCAACGGGACATAAGGGACTGTAATATTAAAACATTTTTTAGAAAGAACTTTGGACTGCCTCTCTTCCCCCGTTTGGCAACTCGGACCATGCAACTTTTTCCTGCTGCCAGAGTATGAACAAAGGATAGTATGGGAGGCGGTAGTGACGAGGGAAGTAAAGCGGTGGTCCGATCAAATTGATGGCGATACTCGGGAGCCTTGAGCAACGTCGACTGGGACATGTTCCAATCCAGTTCCAGTGACGTCAGCGAGTTTGTGGACATGGTTACGAGCTTCATAGCAAAGCTAGTGGAAACGATCGTCCCCAAGGTTAAGGTTAGATCCATTCCTAATCAAAAACCGTGGGTCGACATATCCACCCACGCCACCCCGAACGCCCGTACTGCTGCCTACAACTCCGGCCTTGTATCCAGCCACATGGACGAATACAAAGCGGTGTCCTATGGACGACAGCGAGCAGTGAAGGACTGTAGCTGAAGTGTGTTCCATTGCTTGGGGCGAGCACACTCTCTGTGACTGAGAATGACCTGAGGAGGGCTCTGATGAGGGTGAACACCAGGAAATCTGCAGGTCCGGACGGCATATCTGGATGAGTACTAAAGACCTGTTCTAACCAGCTAGCTCCTGTATTCACCACAATATTCAACCTCTCCCTGGGTGAGTCTGTGGTCCCAGCCTGCTTCAAGTGGTCCACTATTGTCTCTGTGCCGAACACTGACTCTCCAGCACGCCTGAATGACTGCTGACACCGGTCGGCCCTCACTTCAGTGGTCATGAAATATTTTGAGAGGCTGATCAAGGACTACATCTGTGCCTTCTTACCTCCTCCATGGACCCGCTGCAGTTCACCTACCGGCCAAACAGATCCTCAGACGATGCTGTCTCCCAGGTAATACAGAGCACCCTCTCTCATCTTGATAGTCAGAAGGAGGCTATGTGAGACACTCACACACATAGTTCACAGTACAAAGTACAAGTACACACTACATGCACTCACATAGTTCTACTACACAACTTAACACCACATTTACTTCATTTTTTGTATTGCCTTGTTGTTTACATGCCTACTTGTTTGTATGCCCTGCTGTTAATATGTTTATATGCTTATTTGGTTACATTTCTCATTCCTAAAAAAAGTTGCTCTTTTTTGCTGTAAAGATTAAATAGTGTGGATATTCTGATTCTGATCCCTCCAATTTGTGATATTTGTATTGTTATGTTGCACATTCCGCTGGGCATCCCCACTTTTTCATTTCACTGCACATCGTGTATGTGTATTTGACAATTAAACTTCTTGAATTTAATCTTGAATCTTGAGATCTTCAGGTAACCGTACCTGAACCATTTATCATGACAGCTTGGACAGCTTTTAGAGTGAAAAACAGAGATTGTAATCATGCATTTTACCCGTGGATTCTGCATTCCTACGTGATAAGTGTCTTCCAATTGAAAATCTAAATGGTAATCCCAACTCAATGGAGATTCAATTAGGTTTTCCAATAGGCCCTTGAATCAACCAATCAATTAGGAGGGACTGGAATATGTATTAACTCCCCCCTACTCTATTCTATTTATTGTACTTTATTCACCACTCTGTTCGTTTTATCGCAATCCATTCAGATTTATTGTGGTTTAAAACGGTTATGTGCATTGACGAATGGCGGCCACCATTCATAAAGCTGCTTTTATTTGAGCAATCACGACCACTCAAATCACAATTCAATGTATCCCACTGGCTCAGTTGAACACACCACACAGACACACACACACACACACACACACACACACACACACACACAGACACGTACACACACACATGCAGCCGTGGAACCCACCACTGACACTTTCCAGTGAGTGCTTCAGGGTGATCAGGTGTCTATGTCCAAGGGCACGTCATTGGGGACGCCTGACATGTTCCCAGTCCCCAGGGGGTGTGTCGTGGGGTTGGACTAGACATCAGTCTACGGATTGCGGTCCGTTGCCTGACAGTCGTGCGGTTCGTGCTGCATCCAGAATCTGTCTGTCCCCCCACCCCTTGCCCCTGTCCAGCCCCTCCCAAGATGAGCGATGGCCCGAGTGCGAGGCAGCTGCCCTTTGGGCGGGACGTCGTCGTCGTACTCTGTGTCAATACCGCTGCCGGGCCGTTGTCCTCCACCTGTCCATCCATCACCGACAAGAGGTTTAAGTTTCTGCACGTGGCCCATGATTGATCTATCAGGAGAGGCCCGTCGTGTGCCCGTTGCCGATTCTGCCGCCGTGCACATCAGCGCCCCCTGTCTGCTTCAACACACATGTGTAGTCCAAACGGACGATTGACCTGCAGCCAAGAGGCGGATCAGATACCGAAAACGTTTTTTGTTTTTACACATTCAGAGGCATTCCAATCACCACAAATAATTTTGCAAAACAACAAACAAGGCTGCTGTATCGGGTATTATGTACCCGACATTGGAGAAATGGATATATGCAAAGCAATTTCCAGTGGTTTGTCTTAAAGCAAATTGCATGTAGATTGTCAGAAGGCACTTCTTGTGTGTGTGTGTGTGCGTGTGTGTGTGTGTGTGTGTGTGTGTGTGTGTGTGTGTGTGTGTGTGTGTGTGTGTGTGTGTGTGTGTGTATGTGTGTGTGTGTGTGTGTGTCTGTGTGCAATCACGCTTGCATGCATGCGTGTGCATATGTGCGCACGCACGCGACAGTGACAGGGAGCGGTTGCCAGTCTCTTGCGGTGGACTGGCATGTCATTCAGGGAACTCGAGGAATTCAACTGCTGAATTCACACAGGCAGGCCGTGTTGGAACAGGAGACAGGCGTACGCATCCTCCATATAATCCCCATGAGAGTCCTATGGGAGTGGAGGAAACGGCAGGGAGAGTGAAGTGTGCTCAGGGAGGGAAGGCAGTGTTCAGAAGTAGCACAGATATCCCTGCTCTCTCTTGCAGTCAACCTGGACCGCTGTGTTCAAAGCGGAGGCTGTCGAGAGACCAGATATGCATGTCCCACACATTTAGACGGCGTGACAATAACGTCCCGTGTAGGCACACGTTAAGCTTATCATACAGCACAGAAAAGGACCGGTTGAAGTGCAAGATATAAAAGTAGTCACCGATGACTCACGGCATGTCTGAATTCAGCGCGATGCTTATTGTAGGTTCAGCAGGTTACTTACAACGTACTTGTACTTGTGCGTGCACAGCTCTGCAAAATGCATACACGTGCACAAAAACACACAATTCCCCACGGGGCAATACGAGTAATACACACACATCGGGCACAACTAACAAACGACAACAAACATTCGGAATCGTGTACGCTCTTAATAAATCCACAATTATAAAACTCACACCTCAGGAAAAGAACCCATTATTACTATTATTAAAATCCTACATGTAGAATCCAGTAGATAAGGGGTGTATGTGTGTGTGTGTGTGTGTGTGTGTGTGTGTGTGTGTGTTGGGAGGAGGTCTTTTAAATGAGGGCAGGGACCTCTCACTGAGTCACTGAGTCTCTCTGCGCTCCTCGTCTCACAGCTCTCCCAAGCCGCGTGATTGACAGTGGCGCGATGCGGGGCGCTGGAACCGAGGGCAAAGCGGTCATTAACGCCGGAACACTCTGTAGTGTACAGCATTAATATCTGTTATGTTTATCTACTGTGCCGAAACTACTGCTGTTACTATTGGTATCTATTGTAGGAGGTACCATTAATATCTAAATATATGCAGGCATGCTGGCTTCATTGTAAAGCGATAGACTTGATCAGCATCATCACTTCTGGAATAACGATTCAAAAGATAACAGCTGAATAGGAAAAGAAACAATGTAATGCGTGTCATAAAAAAAACACACATATTTAATTGTATTAAAGTTAATTCCTCTTTTATGTTAGTGCTTCAAAATGCTAAACCAAGTAGTTTATTACACGCATACAATCGCTCTAGAAGCCAGTGTAAGGGTATGCCAGGGTAAAGCACAGCTGAACTGCTGATGGCTGTGCTCCTGAATCCAAGATCAAGGGGAATTTTAACAAATTAGCCAATGCACCCGCTTGTGAGTGAATATTGTGAATTTCATGCTCATCTCATTGGAGGCAAGGATTTATGCTTCCCTATAATCATTGGTAGGCTGGATGTAGGCCTCTATGAGGCCAGATCATGCTCACACATCTTTTCTCTTGTAGAAGACGAAAGACACGGCTAAGCAAGGAAACCCCCGTGAAGCAAGTTTGTTGTACTTTGTTTGTTTTTGTTGACAGTGCGAGGCTCAATAAGAGGTGTGTCCGCTGGAACATTTAGTCGTACTACAAGGCTGACTTGTAGCCTTGTAGCCTCTGGCTTGCCTTAACACGGGCGGCTCAGTGTCCGACATCACAGAACAAAACACAGAAACAAGGCGCTGTGTGCTGGAATGTAGCACAGGCACCTCGAGGCCAAGCGTGGAGCTCTGTCAGGGGATCAACTTGAGACTCCAACCCAGGAGGAGAGGGTTGTTTTCTGGGTGGGGGGACAAGAGAACCCCCCCTACACACATGCACACACACACACACACACACACACACACACAGACACACACACACACGCACGCACACTTCCACCACCACCAGCACCCTGGAGGTCTGAGGGCCAACACCAGAGTGGGACCTAATTAATCACAAGTCTTTTTTGAATTCAAAGAAGACATATCTCTCCACATACCTCCCTCCCATATCTCCCGCCACTAGGGGGGGGGGGGGGGGGGGGCGACAGAAAGAAATGAAAAGCGAAAGAAAAATAGGAAAGACACTCTCTCCTCGGAGATGTCAAGACCGGAGCATCATTTCACGTCCCGGAGGGGCAATTGAAGTGACGGATGTGGCAGACTTCAAGTGCAGAATGTGGATGTTGTAAAAGTTGGAATCTCCTAAGAAAACAATAAAATGTATCAATTTCAGTCAGGGGGGGGAGAAAAAAAAACTGGAGGAGTGCCGCCTTGACACTTTACGCCGTTCAAACAGCGTTCTCCGCCGCTAATTCTCCGGAGAGTCTGTCAGGTGAAATGAATCATAGTTCTTCCGTGCGCATATTCCCACCATTTGGAAGCCATTACACAAGACAAGGCTATAGCACACGTGGCTGAGAGCAGAGCAAAGAAATTAATCACGACGACGATGTGGTTGTAATAAAAAAAAAAAAAGAGATGATGAAGAAGGAGAGCGATACAAGCGAAACAAAAGATAATACTGCAGAGAATGTCTCCCGTCTCGTGGCCGACTACTGATCACTTGCCCAGGTGAGCACGGGGTGCAGGGGTCATGACGATTACTGCAGGGGAACGCGTTCTACGGCGAGCGCTGACCATCCCTGGGCCCCTCTCCACAGCAGCGCCTCAGTGGTACGTCTGCTGGAGGCTCCTAACGCACTCTCGACGTGGAGAGAAAAATGGGGCCAAACGGATTGGCCTCTCTTGTTGGACTAGCGGCGACAGGGGCTCAGTGTGGCATTGGGCTCGCGTCTAAGCTAATAGGGGGTGATGGAGGCAGAGAGAGAGAGAGTGGGCGAGAGAGAACCAGAGTGAGAGTGAGAGAGAGAGAGAGAGAGAGAGAGAGAGAGAGAGAGAGAGAGAGAGAGAGAGAGAGAGAGAGAGAGAGAGGGGATGGCTGTAGTTGCTAATGGTTGGTATCCAGTGCTTTACAAGCCGGTAGACCAGTGAAATGCTTGGCCTTTAACAACACAGTGAAAATGCTAATTAGGCCGATGAGAGAGAGAAGAAAGAAGAGACAGAGAGAGAGTAGAGAGAAGGAGAGAGAGAGCTTAGGTGTGAACTGTATAACTTACTCTCCTATAATCTCCTTAACAACTGGACAATATCTGACATGTGTGTGTTTCAGTATGAGGTATATTGTGGAGTGTGTGTGGTGTGAATGGTGGCTTCATGCAGCCTCACCTGGCCCAAGTTCAGAGTCTAGGGTTGGGTGAGCGCTGCACACCTGGGGTGCATTGTCTGATCCTGTGTATCGCAAAATGGGGGTACAACCAAGGGGTATACAACAACTCAAAAATAATTTTCACGTTAAGAAAATGAATGATAACAATGAGAATTTTATAAAATATGCGCATACAAGTGCAAAAGGCATGATATATTGGGATACAATTGTGGACATCTGAATAGTAACATACAGTAGTAACAAATCTGTAAATCTTTCCAATATAAGCAGTATATCAGTTTAAATTCAAAGAGTTTGGCTTACTTAAAATCTTAGGGGGTACATTTGTAAAAATTGTTTGAGTACCACTGGTCTAATCAATGTACACAGGTTAAACCAGCCATCACCACAGACAATCAAGAGTGCTAGCATTTACCACCTGCTCTCTCTACAGTAATCCAGACATTGGTGCCCAATGTGGGGCCGTTCCAACCAAGCAGGGGACGCAGAAGCCTCCCAGCAGCAGCTCTTTCCCCTGATGGCAGTGACGGCCGCCGGCGGAGCCCAGCGGAGGACGGGAGTGGCAGCACAGCAACCGCCATGAGGAAACCGCCACAAGCAACCGTCTGTGGCTAGCCGCCCCCCTGCAGCCAGCCTGGAGCAGCCCGGGACCGGCAACACCTCTGCCAGCCAAGACAACAGCCCAAGGCCCCATGCTTCGGGATTGAGGTGGGAATAGTGGCTTGTCGCCCCTGGTGGAGGGCGGCCCTAGCCAGGGCTTAATACTGATATTGTTGCTCTGCTTTAATACCTTGTGTCTCTTGCCTCATCTCTGCCCTATTCTTATATTCCTTAAAACGGTTGACAAGGTTGCTGGTCATAAGGATTAGGCAGGAGTTGGAGGCAGCAGCTGTGACCTAGTAGAGGCAAGTAATTGGGCATTTTTGCCAAGTATTGTGTGCTTGGGTAGTTTTGGGTCGCTTAGAGCACTCCTTTAAGGGGGAGGGTGTCACAGCTGATCTGTGATCAGACTGTTGTTAATTTTCCTGATCTATGTGTTTCAGTTCTAGATTGCTAAGGTGGCTAATTGCTAAATTGCCAGCATGTAGAGGCAGCCTATGAAGCCCGGGAATTGTTTGATCTGTTTCTCCAGATTCCCACACCATGCTCGACGTAGGAAACTTCTGTTTGGGTTCTCTGGCCATGGACTTGCTGGGGTGTCATGGTTTAGTGAATGGGTTGTTTTAGGGTTTTGCATACAACACACATACAACACAAATCCATTCACACTGATTTCACTGATGAACCATACCTTGTTTGTTTCTTTTGATTGGGTTTTAATTCTTTAAAACCTCTTTTAAACCTTTTAGTTTAACTTTCCTTTCGGTGTGTTGGTCCACTATTTGTCGTGCTTTTGAGCCAGGCAATGACATTGACATCGTTGAAGGCTTATGTACACACTAGAACACGAGCAATAGTGTGTCAAATATGTTTTCCAATGCAGCACTTCCTGAGTTAAATGTCTGACTGAGGTACTTGTCTGTGAAGTAATGTACAGTGATATACTGATGAAATATAAAGAACGTACAGCTCTGCTCTAAATAAAGTAGGCTATTAATTCACCCATTCATTCAAGTTACTATTATTTTGGCATTTAGTTAGGTTTAGTTAACTCAAGCACTCCAACACGGATTAAAAAAGAGCCAATGATTATTGATGAATGAAGCCATTTCCAAGAATTTAAGAAAATAAATAATATACCAAGAAAAAAAGCTGCATAATATATAATCAGAGCACATAATGGAAAGTACATCATCTACATAATTAAGTAGGCAATAATGAATGCAACAACATTTACAAGTTCATGAGCATTCCCTAATGTAGCAAAAGGAAGAACATTAAAATGCCTCCGCTAAATGGCACGGCTCATTATGTCCAGCGCTCATGCTAATGCAATTTTATTAGCGGTGAAGCGCATGAGCTCCCTTTGTTCCGGGCCGGCGCTGTGCTCACGCCGACACTTGTTCAGAATGCAGCGAGATAACAGTGAGGAGAGGGGAAATGGAGCCGCACAATGCTAAGCCACGCTAAAGATCAGCTTCTGCTTGTTTCACTATGCAGGTAAACATCCTGAGCCTCATTGATAGCGCGCTCCGGATCAACCTGCCGTATTGTCCTTATTGATCCATCTCTGTGTTTACAGTATTGAATGCCCCCCCCCCCCCCCCCCCGCCCTCAAAGAAGAAATAAATCACGAATAATCTTGGAAAAACATGTTCTGTCTGATGTGGATGATGTCGTAGCAGGAGGGGCCAAGCAGAATATTCTGGCTGAACGAATCCTCTGATAAGTTACAAAATAACTTCACAAACACAACTAGGAGGTCGCCGATCTCTCATTTGTTACGAATTTTAAAAACATCTCATTAGACGATGTTATCCAACTTCAAAAATGCTATATTAGTGTTAGAGTTCACGCTGCAATGTGTGAGATGTGGGAAAGACAGATTAAAGACATCTTTAGCAGAAGCCAACAAATGGCCATTTTTCCTTGAATAAACAAAAACTGAATAAAAACCCATTTTTCCTGCTGGAGAGAAAGAATGTATTTTTTTCCTCATGCAGTGCACTGGTAATTATCACCATTTATTCTTGGACAATCATCTGGTAATGAGCGTGTCTTCATTTTTTTCCGAACAGGGAAGAGTCTGCAAAGTGGAAGAGATTTATACGTGACCACACCCCTCTCATTTGCCACCATGGAAGCAGACAGGAGAAAGAGAGGAGGGAATGGGTATTCAGTGAGTACAAATGAATATAATATATTATATCGCTGGGTCTGGCTAGAGCTCTGTGTGTATGCATTAAATACATGGACCCTGATCCCTTATAACTATCATTCCTAAATGAACCTTCCATTCCTTCCAATAGAGACCATCTCTTATGGTATAGTCTTGTTGTACAGATGTTTTGTGTCTGTGTGTGTGTGGCATCATGCGAGGCTATGGGAGTGAGGAGGGTTAGCCTGGTCCGGAGCCCAGGTGAGTCCAGCTCTGGCTCCTCATGTCACTATTCCACAAGGGTCACTATTCCACAAGGGTCGTATACAATGAGAAGCCCCCGCCCCCAAGACACAATGCTGGCCTTCGTAGGGCGAGGCCAGCATTATGATTGTGTGTGGTTTTTTTATCTATTTACATCCATATATGAAATGACCAGATCAATAATGGTGTCCTCCTGCTCCAAGTTCTACTTCTACAAGCTCATCAAAAAGCATTTCTGTTGCTTTGGTTGTAAACTAAGGCAACATATTACTTTGATGTACCAGCAGTTGTTGTTCCCTAAAATGCATTTGTTTGTTCTTAATAATAATTATTTGTCTGTTTATTTTGCCTTTGTAATGGCTTGAAAGGACACAATGGTTTTTTGTTTATTTGTTTTTAACTTTGACCAAACACATACTGAAAAAACACATTAAAATAGTTTCACAAAAATGTATTTTGATGTGCTGGGGCTTTTAATGTCAAATTATTGTCGAAAAGGTACATTTTTTGATATCAATTTGAAATTAACTGGAAGGAGGAGACAAAAAGACAATATAAGGTAAAAAGGAAATTGACATTTTTTTCAGCAGTACGATTGTTATCGGAATAATGATTAAAGAGGCACAAAATGATGGCGTTAATGTAGGGACAGTTCCATCGAGTGTAATAGCCGCCTTTATTGTACATTTCATTTCAAAGGAAATGAGACAGGCCTTGTCGGGGCAATTTAAAACAAAGCTACACCGAGATTTTCCATTACAGCCTTGACGACGGCTTGGTGTTGAATTCCCCCCAAAATGCCCACTCTGATTGCCTGAAGTGCAGCAAAAAGACTTGTTTAGTTCTGTATCTCAGAACATCTGCTGGAATTCTTGGCCCACCTGCCCTCTCATGGATTTTATTTCTCCAATTTATGAATTGGAGGAGACAGCAGATGGCATAACCGCTTCCTCGCGTCGTGCTTTCTGCAATATGGTTAAAATGCTGATTTAAAAAGAGAAAGCGGACTGAGGTTTTGCTCAGACGGCAGATCAGTGATGTTTGAGTGAAAAGAGGTAGTTAACACAAAGCTAAAGATTCAGACACCCTGACCCCTGCCCAGTACACAATACAACACAATTCAACACAGTGTAACGGTGGAGCCGATCACAGAAATGTTCCTGTGCAGACAGGAGGGTAAGCGTTTCCATTTCTGTCTGTACAACCACAATATTCTCTGAAACAAACACACCCATCTGTCCATACACAAAGAATAAAAACAACAATCACAATAGAAAAAAAGTTGAAAAAAGTACAAGAATGGACAGGCAGAGGATGTTAACTCCCAGAGTACCACACTGTGTTTTATTACTCAAAAAGGCAGTAGCTGCTGTATAGACCTGTGTGGGGTCTATGCAGCACTTACCAGTGTCTTCCCTGTCTTGCACAAGCCTCAGGGGAGCAGGTAATGAAGCGTGTTCAGAAGATGTGTGGTTCCGGTCTGGTAGCTAAAATGTTCGATGGTCGCCAACCCCTGCAGAACCGTTACGGTGTCCTGGAACACATGCACACATCCGCTGCACCAACTCTTTTAACATGTTGGCCCGGACGCGACACTGGAGGGAAATACCAACGGTCAACGCAGCGAAACGGACCTCTGCACATTTCATGAAGTATCTGATGTCTGGTGCGCCACGAAAAGGACATCAGACCCACAGGCATGCAGGCCAGACAACAAACATCTGTTTGTTAGGTCGACTGGGAATAGGATTCAAATTGCAATGCTTACATATTCCCAGCTGTGTGAAGAGACGCCTGGAAAGCTTGTGAGGCTTGTGAGGTTGTTCCCTGAAAAAGGATCAACAACAAAGAGAAGATGCCGGAGCAAAACTATTTAAACCAGAGGGAGTCAGTGTAATGTTGGAGTTGTGGAAACAAACTAATTAGGCATCTTGTAGTTTTACAATCTAGTGTTTTATAATCTAGTGGTTTCATGATCTAGTGTGTTATGATATAGTGGGCTTAATCTAGTGGTTATAATGTAGTGGGTTTGATCTTGTGGTTTTATTATCTAGTGGGCTATGATCTAGTTGGTTATGATCTAGTGGGCTCTAATCTAGTGGGTTATGATCTAGTGGGCTCTAATCTAGTGGGTTATGATCTAGTGGGTTATGATCTTGTGGTTTTATGATCTAGTGGGTTATGATATAGTGGCCTATGATCTTGTGGTTTTATGATCTAGTGGGTTACGATATAGTGGGCTATGATCTAGTTGGTTATGATCTAGTGGGCTCTAATCTAGTGTGTTATGATCTAGTGGGTTATGATCTTGTGGTTTTATGATCTAGTGGGTTATGATATAGTGGGCTATGATCTTGTGGTTTTATGATCTAGTGGGTTACGATCTTGTGGTTTTATGATCTAGTGGGTTTATGATATAGGGGCTCTAATCTAGTGGTTATGATCTAGTGGGTTATGATCTTGTGGTTTTATGATCTAGTGGGTTATGATATAGTGGGCTATGATCTAGTTGGTTATGATCTTGTGGGCTCTAATCTAGTGTGTTATATCTAGTGGGTTACGATCTTGTGGTTTTATGATCTAGTGGGTTATGATATAGTGGGCTATGATCTAGTGGGTTATAATGTAGTGGGTTATGATCTAGTGGGTTATGATCTAGTGGGTTCTAATCTAGTGGGTTATGATCTTGTGGTTTTATGATCTAGTGGGTTATAGAATAGAATAGAATAGAACTTTATTTATCCCGAAGGAAATTCTTGTGCCAGGTTACATAGCGATACAGTACAAACAGAATGATAAAAACAGAATGATAAAAAATAAGAAAATAAAAAATAAACTAACAGATTTACAAATTTACAGTTAAAATATACAGTTAAAATATACAAGTATGAAGGCATGGTAAGATACGATATTCGACGGCGAAAACAATTTGGCATGACATTAAGAATATTGCACATGATGATGAGAGGAGATGAGAGGTAGTGTTTATAGATAGTATTTATAGATAGCATGATAATAATAATAATAATAATATGGCACATGATAGAGTATTGCACATGATGTTGGAAGTAATAATAATAATATTGCACGTAAAACGTAGAGCTGGGGAAAGTGCACATGATGTAGAGGGATAATATTGCACATTATATTGCTGTGTTCATTGTCTTGTAGGGGGAGTTATAGGGAGGAGTTATAGAGTTTGATGGCCACAGAGGGGGGAGGAGTTATAGAGTTTGATGGCCACAGAGGGGGGAGGAGTTATAGAGTTTGATGGCCACAGGCAGAAAGGACCTCCTGTGGTGTTCTGTGGTGCACCTCGGTAATCTCAGTCTATGGCTGAAGGTGCTCTGGTATGACACCAGTGTGGCGTGAAGGGGATGGGAGGCGTTGTCCATAATACTGAGTAGTTTACTCAGCATCCTCCTCTCCGAGACCTCCACCAAAGACTCCAATTCCACTCCCAGGACAGAACCGCTTTCCTGATGAGCTTATTGAGTCTGTTGGCGTCGGCTGCCTTCACCCTGCTGCCCCAGCACACAACAGCGTAGAAGATGACGATGGCCACCACAGAGTGATAGAACATCTGCAGCATGGTTTTGCAGACGTTGAAAGATCTGAGTCTCCGTAGGAAATACAGGCGACTCTGACCTTTCTTATACAGGGCCTCTGTGTTTTTAGTCCAGTCCATTTTATTGTCTATGTGAACACCCAGGTACTTATATTCCTCGACAATGTCCACCTCAGTCCCCCTGATGCTGACCGGTTTCGGGTGAGTCGGTTGCTTCCGGAAATCCACCGGAAGCATCCAACTCCTTCGTCTTGGAGATGTTGAGTTGCAGATGATTTAGTCCACACCATATCTAGTGAGTCATGATCTTGTGGGTTATGCTATAGTGGTCTTTAATCTAGTGGGTTATAATCTAGTGGGTTATGAACTTGTGGTTTTATGATCTAGTGGGTTATGATCTGGTGGCTATGATCTAGTTGTTATGATCTAGTGGGCTATGATCTAGTGGGCTATAATCTAGTTGTTATGATCTTGTGGTTTTATGATCTAGTGGGTTATGATCTAGTGAGTTATGATGTAGTGGTCTATAATCTAGTGGGTTATGATCTAGTGGGTTACAATATCATGCGTTATGATCTTGTGGTTTTATGATCTAGTGGGTTATGATCTAGTGAGTTATGATGTAGTGGCTTTACAATATCATGCGTTATGATCTTGTGGCTTTATGATCTAGTGAGTCATGATCTTGTGGTTTTATGATCCAGTGGGTTATGATCATCAATGAAAACGTCAGCAACCTACTTGTCTTGCAGAGAAAGCCATTCTGCCATCCATACATCCTTACATGGCCCTATCTGGAGTGTTATGAACTAAAACTAGACATAAGGGTCTGGGAGTAATGACTTATATATATAATGAATTGCACCACTCCAGCTCTGCGGACCTGTTCATCCCAACAAACCCCAGCTAAGGTGGTGAGTACCACCAGATGATATTACTGGGGGGTATGATGCCTTCTATAGGGAGGCACCATGCTCTTGTGCGTGGGACAATAGAGAGACCTATTTGTAATGGGCGGCTATAGAACCCGGTAACAAGGCTCATTCCCGGCACCTGTAAACCAATCAAGCTGCCGCAAATATCCCCACGGAATATTCCGTGTTCCACCTAAATATCAACTTAACATCATTAAAGCCGAGCAGACCGTCTTCTCGCAGCGCTGTGAAAACCATAAAAATACAATTTCCTGTTCCAGCCTGGTCACAGAAGACCCTTAAACTCAATAGCCTCCTATATACAAATGCACTTAAGACACAGTGTGTCAAGGCATAGTTATGCTGACTGCATTACAGGGGGACTGAAGCACCAGTTTTTGGCCCCATTTCCGTGCTACTTCTCCTGCTTCGCAGCAAAAAGACGACGCTGAGCAGAAACTCTGGGGTGGAACAAGTGACCAGTCAGGTGCTAGAATGCATATGGGAGGCAGAGAGCAGACAAAAGCAATTTGACTGAAAACCATAGCTTGGCGTAAAGCTAGCTCTACCTTTGGTTGAACTATGCTATGTAAGTCGATGGAATGAAAAGCAGGGTAGTCCACTCCATTAACTTTTGTTTATTTGTTCATGGTGAAAGATATACAGATTGTAAAGTGTATTAGTATGTCTAAATGTTCTTTGTCAACCTTGGTATGCATTCGTATTGACATTGAGGAAAGCCTATGTGTGATTATTCTACTCAGGGTGTCAGTGCTGTATCAGTGTAATCTGCTAAGGGGCCACAATAAAGGATAATATGAAAATTATTTTCCAGAATTATGTTGATTTCGTTTTTTTCACGGAAGATAGCGCAGGAACACAACAGTGACCATAACCTCAATGCATTCTTCTCAGAAAGCTCAGCGGAATAATGGACTCTAACCAATTTTCACGAATACCAGGTCCCTGTGCAAACTGCGTACAACCAAATGTACAAAAGTACTTCTATTTTCCAGCAATATTCAAATACCCCAGAAGTGACTTATGTCTTATCACTATAATCACTGGTTAGAAATCACTGATTATGTATCATGAGTTTTTTCCAAATAGAGATTCCAACTAGACATGAATGCGAATAAAGAAAGTGCTAAATTGTTATGAAGCAGATGTAGCATCTCAGCCATTGTGAATAAGTATTTGGAAACCTCAACTGCAGAATACCACGATGGTGGGTGAATAATGTTCCAATGAGTTTCGTATTTATGCCCCACTATTTCTTCCAATAAATCAATGTAACATGATGGGCCAAATAATATACCATTTTATTTGATTAAATAATATACAATTCTATGCAAAGTCAAGTGTGAGCGGCTTGGTTCGTTAAAAGTCAAGGTCCCAATTTCTTTCAACGTATTAAATAACTACCCTACCCTACACTGAGTCATCTGTCTATTAACTGGAATAAAGTGGTACAGTGGCACATATAGTGGTACCTGAGGTTACCTAATAAAGGCTGCTGTACCCTTAACACCATCATGTTGTAATCGCTTCATGGCTGCTGGTGCCTCGCCATGCGGGAATCGTTTGTAAAAAAAAAAAAAGCTAAAGTTTTGAAAGAAAAATATAAGTTGCATGCTTGTTACAGCACACACACACACACACACACACACACACACACACACACATACCAATTTGTACTGGAGAAATATGTCTTATTAAGAAAATGTTTTAGAAAGCTTTGTGAAGATAAGATTCCTAGGACATTTTATAATACCCGATACCAAAGGTGAGAAGGTGATCATGGACAAATTTAATTTGATTTTAATTCAAAGCTTTCCGTGCTTCTCAAGCAGTTTTCATTGACTGGTGTCTCGTCCAAAGACCTTGAACCTTTTGCCAACAAGCTGAGATATCAAATCAAATCACACACTCTCCAGTCGTCAGACTACTTGCTGGACCTTCCAAAGAAATTGAATAATAATGACTACATATTTAATAAAAAGGTAGCAATGAAAACTCAAAATCCACACATTAGCTGGAACACAAAACAGGCTGCCAAAAAATAGGCAGACTGTCTCGACTAACTAGCCGCCTGCCGCCTGCCTGACAGGCTGGAACAGGCGGTACAGGCTTAAGACCAACTGACACAGGTGAGCAGAAATTGAAATACACACGGGACTAATTGGGAAATGCAAAACACCTGCTAGGGGGGAGTGATTAGGGCAAACGGATGAAGGCAATGACAAGACCAGGCTGCATCCCGAATGGCACGCTAGCATGTACTACATATGACATATGTGTACCATCCCATTTCACAAGCTGGCAGAGACGTGAACAAAATATTGTATCTAGTAGTGTAGTGCAGATGGTACTTTATGTCTATTTATTCGTCATCTTATGAACACATATCTTTTTTGCATTACGAACGGGCTATTCTCTATCTGCCTCTGTAATGGCATTGTATCTTCAGTTCCCCTGATCTCCACCCCTTCTATAACTGAAAGCGTGTTCTTGTATGACCCTGTGGAGGTAATGGTAAATGGATTGCATTTATATCACGCTTTAACAGTATTGCCTCACATTCAGCAGGAGCAGGTAGGGTAGGTAGGTGACCTTGCTCAGGGACACCTCGACACTTAGCAGGGCAGAGCCTGGGGATCGAACCAGCAACCTTCCTGTTGCCAGGCAACCGCTCTTACCGCCTGAGCTACTGCCGCGAGGTCAGGCAACCTTTCCTATGCAAAGGTGGGTCAAATAAAGTTTCACATTTGATGCCGTCATTACAGGAACCAAGATCCTCGCCATCCCTCCTCTCCTCCGCGCCTATTGTAAAGAGACCAGTGTCATTCCCTCTCTCTTTCTTCTTTAACACACACAGACACACACACACTCCTATTCATCTTCAGTTCAGACAGTGGCTCACACACCTGAGGGGAAATTCTGGAGTGCGTTAATGGTGAATGGGGCAGCGTAGAGCCACCGTTTATCTCCACAGAGAGACGGCGAAGAAAGGCAAACAAAAAAAACACACACACGCATACACACACACACACACACACACACACACACTGTAAGATGGCAGAAGCAGGCAGATAATATGGCTTTCTTCCTGCCGTAAAAGAAGGCAACAAAGACAGGGGTAAAAAAGGGAACACAAATACCTTCCAGGGATACTTTGAAAGCATGCAAAGTAAAGAATCATTTCAAGCGAGTTGGCTTTCCTATCGTCTGCAGCGTGACTCGCCGACATACACTCGTGTATCGTCCGCCGCCACTTCTTTCTCCTTTCTACCCGAGTCAGAGCGCGAGACAGCGTGTATTCGTTAGGTCGATCCCTCAGGTCGTCTCGGGTCTTTTGTGTCTGGAGATCGGTGGACGACAACCCATAACTTACACCTAGACCATGTCCGCCCCCCCCCCCCCCCCCGCTTCCCTCTCTGTGTGAAAGAACGTACGGCGTGTGTATGTGTGTGTGTGTGTGTGTGCGTGCGGTGTGTGTGTGTGTGTGTAGTGCGTTGCGTGTGTGTTGTGCACGCGTGCGTGTGTGCGTGTGTGTATGTGTGTGTGTGTGTGTGTGTGACATGGCAGCATCGACGTGTTGTGACAGAAGTGAGAGATGGTGCAGAATAGGATCGACAATCAGCGGGCTGTCCACCCGTACAATTTCCCCCCGCCGGCTCTGTCACGGTTCACATATTACCCAGCGAAGCCTGTCAGCGTGACACACACGCACACACATTCACACACACACGCACACACACACACACACACACAGCCCATATCCCGGCACACCCCCGAACCAGCACGCAGACATCTGCAACTCCCTGCTACATTAGCTCGCCGTGGTTTGGAAAATAAATCTCCCACAATGCACAGCTGCATCTCTACCACTTCCTCCCACCGTTTTCCACCTGCCCCGTGTCAAGTCGTCCCAGAGGAGTGGCGATGCCCTGCCAGGCGCTGCTGTCAGGGGGCACGGCACCCTGGAGATAGAGATGATTTGACACAGATTTGGTTTGCGGTCGGAATTGACGGAGGCTGTTAACAACAGGGACATTAGGTTTCAGCGGGTTACCGACCTTGGGTGTTTTCTAGTGCACACGGGCTATTTAGATAGGACTTTATAGTAGATAGTGTTTGTGTCAATGTGTGGGTGTGCCTGTGTGTGTTTTATAGTGCACAAGGTTTATTTATTATTTTACAAATAGAGTGTGTGTGTGTGTGTGTGTGTGTCTGTGCCATTTTGTCAATATTACTCAAATTCAATGTTTTGGCAGCATGGGAATTTTCTACTCTGCTCCGAACTTCTTGTTGTTTCTGTTGTATCACTAAGTTCAGGGGCTTCACTGACACTTTAAGACCAGTATGCTGTCACATGGTCTGAAGAAATCCAAACATATTCACCAAGTGCAATAATAAAGCATTTATACTGTGGTCATGAATGGATGGATGTACAGTATCGACTGGCCAAACAATGGATTAATTCATACTCTATTTCCAGGAATGTATGTTCAGGAATTTCATGTGAATGCTTTTTTCATCATCATGTTATGTTCATAAGCATGTTTTCAGGAATGATTCTGCAATACAGGTTAAAGGAGCCTTGGATTCCAATGGGTTATTTTTTTGGAACAGGCTCTTTTCTAAAAAGTTTGGATCGGGCTCAACAGACCGGTCACCGTGGGGTCCTATCCCCAGCTGGGTTCAAATCCCAGGGGAGGGTGGGGGGGTTGCATTTGAGTGGCACCTGCGACGGGTGTCTAGAAAATAAATGAGCCCCCTCTTTTTGAAATCTGTCGCCACAGAAACAATGGCTGCTCTGTGCTCTGGCTAAGTGTCTGACCCACACACACGTGCACGCACACACACACACACACACACACACGTGCACGCCCACAGACCCTGCCTTCCGTAACTGGCAGGCTCTTCTTCTCACGCCGCCTTCATCCCGCCCCGCGGCCGGTGACGGTCCCCGCGTCGTCTCCATCTCACACTTAATTACCATTTCATTTCTCATTTCAGCCTCCAGAGTTCGGCCCCCAGGCCCCGCCCCCACCCACCCCCGGCTCCACGCCCCCCCCCTCCCAAGTAACACCAAGTAACACACATCCCTGCTCTCCTGACGGTGTGGAGGAGAGAGACGAATCCACCATGAAACGTGAATCTCGCCGGAGGTGACTGCATATCACCCGTAGACAGAGTGAAATTATGAGGAGGTGACCGAATATGACCTCTAGACAGCGCAATTATGATGTGGCGCTGCAGAGTGGACGTGAAAGAAAAGTTGGGGCCCCTTCGGTGATGAAGAGGTGTCTTCTGTCTGAAAAGGGAGCCAACGGGGGGGGGGGGGGGGGGGGGTTGATGAGGAACAAGTCCGAACCCCTTCAGCTTTGGATGCGGTTCTCTTATCAGTGTTTGTTCGAACTACCGTGTGTGTGTGTGGCGATGTGTGAGCCTGGACCGCCACTTGAGGTGAGGAGACTCTTGTTGGCTGTCACCGTCTGGGGATTAGAGACTGGATGTGGATTTGATGAATAACGTTGAGAATACAAAAAAAAATACAAAATCAACATTGTATTATGCATTACATTGGATTGCATCATGAAGGCATTTATGTGTGAATGTAATCTGTGGGATTTTGACGGGCAGATGAGCACAAAACATAGGCTGCTCCTCCTCGGCATGAAGGTCAGTGTCACACTTTGTTATGCAGCTTCAAACGCACACACTTTACTGTTAGAGGTTGTATTAGACATTCAAACCCTGCTCTCGTAAGCCTTCACTCCCTCGTGAATTGCACACTCAATCTTAATCATGATCACCGTAATCACGCCTTTAATCAAGATCCCCCTCAAGACAGACAGACAGACAGACAGGCAGGCAGGCAGGCAGACAGACAGACAGGCACGCACACACATGCACACAGATTCTCCTCTAAAGTACCCGAAGAAAACGAATAGAGATCAATCACGGTCCAAATCTCAACATACGTTCTACGTTTAAAAAATGTACAATGCTACGTAGATATGGACTCAATTTGACCCCCACCCCCCCCATTGGGTAAATTGATACTGGCAGTTTTGGGTTACCATGGTAACTCAAAAACATGGTCAATCAAAAGTTCTGGCTACACTCCTGCACATCTGATTGGAGGGAGTGCAGACTGAGAAAGCCTGACCAGCCAGAAAATGATGAAAAATTGAGTAAACCGTGGCCTTTTTTTAAAATGTTGATTGTGGACATGGACTGGTTTGCCTTCAACCAAAACTCAAAACTCTTCTTCCCGTCTACCCCCCCACCATCCTCTTCCTGTCACCACGAGAGCAGCGACAGTCAGGGGCCGCTATAATAGAGCCCTGTGAGGGGTGGCGGGCTGGCTGGCTGCTGCGGCTATTTCCAGAGCAAGGTGTGTGTGTGTGTGTGTGTGTGTGTGTGTGTGTGTGTGTGTGTGTGTGTGTGTGTGTGTGTGTGTGTGTGTGTGTGTGTGTGTGTGTGTGTGTGTGTGTGTGTGTGTGTGTGTGTGTGTGTGTGTGTGTGTGTGTGTGTGCCATGGGGGACACTGCACAGGGGTGTTAGCGGAGCCGGGGATGACAACACACTCGACGCCCAGGACACCCCGGAGAAGCCAGGGCCTGCTTGATGAATCGGTGTGAGCACCACCAGAGCCTGGGGTGGGTGGGTGGGTGGGTTGGTTGGTTGGGCGAGGAAGGAGGTGGGAGGAGGTAGGAAGAGGAAGGAGGAGGAGAGGGACAGGGAGACGGGGAGGTGTTTTTTTGCAGCAGTGAGGCGGCGCCGGTCTCCGAGGCCTTGTTCTGGGGCAGCGGCAGGGAGAACGGCGCTTGAGCAGGGGGGAAGGGGGAGGGTGGAGGAGGGGAGGGGGGAGGGCTGCGGAGGGGAGGGGGGGAGGATCATGAGAAGGGACTAATGGAAACAAAGCACCAAGCGCCCATGGTTCCATTCCCTCCAGGCCCTGCGGCCGACGGCGCCGCCGTTCCCGGGGAGGAAAGGTGGACGTGGCGTAACGCGCACCTGGAAATTAGCTCCAGCAGACGGGATGCCAGCCGGGATCTGAAGAAAGATGGAGTTCCCGTTCGGAGACGTGGCAAACCATGTGTAAAAGGGTTTCCTACCAGTCTCGTCTCTCCCTCTTACGTTCTGTATAAATCATTCACCCCAGGTTTGTTAATCTCATGATTAGAGACGGGATTTCAGCGAGAAATGTTAATGTAACAGAGTAAACGGTGTATTAATCCAATGTCATTCTGCTTTCTTTCTCTTTCTAATATGCTCGTATTCCTCGAGCTGAAGAGAGAATATATGTTTGCCGGCATGGAATGACACAGAAGTCAGAAGTCATGTCTGTCACATTGCTGTAAAAATTTGATATGTACGTATTTCCACATTTGACATTGGCTCAATAACGATTGGATCAGATCTGTGTCCAAAACTCTAATCCAGACCGTTTTTTAACCTTTCCAGTGAACTGAGCTGCGCAGCCGTCTCTCAAGCTCTGGCAAAACCTCTTCAAGGAAAACAGTCCGTTTCCTCTGACGGATCGGCACGGGAGAAATGAGCTCCGAGCAACACGGAGGAAAGAAGAGAGATTCATTCATTTATTTTGAAGGTCAAGCCAATGCAGACCAGTGCACACTCTTCCTCTGTTCCTTCTAACAAATGACAGATCAATGTAGTCACCCACCTGCCCCCGCCCCCCCGCCTCACACTCCTTAGAAATCAATCAAAGACACGAGGCCAAGTACAAGTACTTATCCACGTCTAGCGGCGATATGAGCCCTTCAGTTTCTGTTTCCGATTCTGTTTGTCTGCATCATTTGTGCGTGTCTGTGTCTGTGTCTGTGTGTGTGTGTGTGTGTGGGTGCATGCATATGTGTGTGTGTGGACATCCCTGTGTGCATGCATGTGTGTGCACATCCGTGTGTGTGTATATATGTGTGTGTGTGTGTGTGTGTGTGTGTGTGTGTGTGTGCGTGTGTCTGGATGTGTGTGTGTGTGTCTGTGTGTGCGTCCATGCGTGTGTGCAAGTGTGTGTGTGTGTGTGTGTGTGTCTGCCTGTGTGTGTATGAGGGTGATTACGGAGTAACAGTAGGTTAGGAATGCATCCGGGATGCAACATAATTCAGTTTGGATTGAGCTGCACGCTGGCAAAATGATGGTTTGGAGGTAAAGCAATCATTCTTCTGAAAGCTTTTTTGGGGGGGGTGTTTTTTTTAAACAGGAATCAATGAAAATATCTTGAGTTCATATATCTTCAGGTCCCAGGGAAAATGCTTCCTGTCTCGTCGTGCCGAAGGTAAAACAGTTCACCACGGGTAATGCTTCTCGGTTGCAAGGGGAAATGTAAGGATCTCTCGACTTGCACATATTCTTAGGAAAATGGGATTTTTATCAGTAAATAATCAGCTATCATGGAAAATTGGCCAAAACGGGGGTTGACACTTCAATTACACCACAGAAATGAGCACCACACACAGGTCATGCAATTTCTGATCTGGCACCATTTTCAGCAATGTCATCACCATTGCAGTGACCCACGTTTCACCAGAGGCGACGCTGTCCTGAAGTTTGATTTGAATATTTAGTTCCTCATTAAAACCTAGCCACAACCACCCCACTGACTCCACGTGTCCAGAAAGCCACGGTCCAACCTCGTCTGAATCAGTGGACACGACAAACACCGCTGCGCTGTGAGCTTCCGCTATTCCCGTCAGTTACCTGCGGAGATCTCTTTAGCGAACGAGGCAATGAGAGGTTTAATTAAGCATGCCGTGACCGTTAAATCATTCCGACTCTCGTCTTGCCGTGGAATATGGCGACAACGTTGTAAACACAATTTCATTGCAACTACCACATAGTGAGCGAATTGCCTATTCAAACTGTGATGCCCCCCGATCCCTCAGAATAACTCACTCCACCGCAAACTGTCCTTGCGTGTGATACTAGAGGGCAGCCGTAATTGATTCCACCGCCTGCCGAAGCGGAATACATTTCCATACAGTATCAGAGAGGGGCGCCGGCGCAAACAACAGCAATACAGCGAAAACTGTTTGTTAGTTACCATGCCCTAATGGGAATCTGTCAGACTAAATATGAATAACTAAAAAAACATGGAGCAAAAGAAAAATACAATATAGAAAACAAGTATGACTTGGTTTCCTGGTTATGAGCGGTGCGACGTTTCACTGACTCCACGCGGATGACAGGGTCACCATAGCGGGAGGTGGGGGGGGGGGGTTCTAAAATAAGCCAGTCGCCGAAATATGCAACGGATTCAATTAATCACTTAGCATCCATCTGCTGCGCTCGCAGAGAGGAATTATGGATGCTCATTGTAGATGAAGTCAATTATAAACTCCATCCATCAACCTGTCACTGTTGTTCCTGCGCAATTCCGCGAGGTAAAATACCTCTGTGTTGAGAAACAGCCCACGCGCCTGAATATGCAGCACACACACACTCGCACACACACACACACACACACACACAAATGCACGCACACATACAATGACTTGCTATAATAATCTTGATGGCCCATCGAAACTCTGACTCAAAGTCAGTTTAGTGCATGTGTGTGTGTATGTGAGACAGAGAGAGAGAGAGAGAGAGAGATCTCCCCAGTAAGCACAAGTTCCTTAGCTCCCAGTGATATATTAATGTAATGAATGGAAGCTGGGGCCGCTGCTATTTCACCACATAACGTCCCTTTGTCACATCCCCTTATTATTTATGGATGGGACACTGACGCAGGGCCGCTCCTGACTCCCCCTACTTGCTAAGCAGAACCTATAGATACAGTAAGAGGGTTTCTTTCTGGAACGGTATGCTGTGTGGAGAGTCTACACACTAAACACAATTCAACTCTCAGATCTGAGACACTTTACTTTTAGGATACTGTTAGATTTTTTTTATTATGGCGGGGGGGGGGGGGGGGGGGGGGGGTACGTTCATTCTTGTCTTCAACTCGCTAACTCAAAGCAAAAGTAGGTTCAGAGCGCAAAAGTCATTCTCGCCGTTGTTCCTGTGAGGATTCAGTAAAATAAAATCAGACCAGAGTGCCAGAGTGCTTTTTAAACACTATTAAATATATATTATTAAGGAGTAGACTGTGATGGCGTTCTTGTTGTTTTTGTTTTTCTATCAATGCACATTAGCTGTAAAGTTAATTCAAAGTGTAGCAACAAAACCAAACAAACAACAGACAAATTCATGAGATGGACGGTGAGCCGTTCATTTTCCAGTTCTACGCTACATTGTTCAAGAATTTCCTTTAGGATAAATACAATTCTATTTTATCTTGTCTAACATCTTTATTTGGGTATTTTCCTTCACATAATTTTAATTCCTATTTGATTGTAAATGGATTGCATTTATATAGCGCTTTTACAGTTGCCTCACATTCACCCATTCATACACCGACGGCGGTGTCAACCATGCAAGGTAACAACCAACACGTCAGGAGCAGGTAGGGTTAAGTGGTGTCTTGCTCAGGGACACCGCAACACTTATCTAGGTGGAGCCCGGGGATCGAACCAGCAACCTTCCAGTTGACAGACAAGCACTCTACCTCCTTACATTAGTAAATGCATCAATGCATAGAGTCTACTATCTTACTTTCAAATATGGTAAACTATCAGACACATTTACCTTTATCTTTGTCAGGTTCAAGGGTTACACGGGTCTATGAATGACAGCAAAAAAAAAATGAACCTATAAATGTTAAGACCTTATTTTGTTACTAGGGTTGTTTTGTAAAGGAGCTACTATTGCTACACAGTTGGGGAATGGTATAGTGTGAGTCTTTTGCAACTTTACACGGCTATGGGTAGCGTTTGTTTTAATGTCATGGATTAAGGGCATTATATATGCAAAGTATCGCGGGCCCGTTCTTCCTCGCTGTCAAACAAGTATCCTAATCGCTTAGCGTTAGCTTGATTATAAGAGGCAAGGGCACTGGCAGCTCTGCTGTCTTAGGCAGAATTACAACACAGCTATCAATAATAGTTAGAGGCTGGCTGGAGGCTCGGAGGGCTGGAGGAGATCGCCAGCAAGGAGAGGAGGAGAGCAAGTCACTTTGAGAAAGTTTCTGCTTGTGAAGCATGAAAATACAGGATGGATGGGGGGGGGGGTTATTTGTTCATAAAAGCCGATGGTAAGAAATCGCTTATTTTCAGGTAGCTGTTTATACGTTCAATTCTATAGTGTGTGTGTGTGTGTTCGTGTGTGTGTGTGTGTGTGTGTGTGTGTGTGTGTGTGTGTGTGTGTGTGTGTGTGTGTGTGTGTGTGTGTGGAGTGCATGGCTCAGCATTAGCTGCTGGTGGAGCCTACAGGAGAATTAGCATCAAGACTCTTCCTAATTAAAACAATGCATTGGATGGATTGTCTCCCACAGCCATTTTGTGAACACGCTTTGTAATGAATAGGAATACTAATTCCAGGAATGCCCAGAATCTTGACTTAATTAACATTAATTAAGGGAGAGATTCATCAAAGAGTGGTGAGCTAAGGGTTTTAACTGGATTGAAAAAAAGGGGTTTGAAAACTTTAGGCCAATTTTTTGCATGTACTGCAGAAATAGATCATCACGGGACCTTTGAATTCGTAGGATTTGGTCATCATAATGTTTAATTATATATGATTATATTCCACGCATTGCTTTTTTAAAAGTGTTAAATCAGATTAAGTATGTATTCCCTTTGAGTTGATAGTATTTATTAGATGCTATAAAGTTGCTAAAAGTTGCTAAAAAATATAATCATCCATATACTTTTCAGGATAAATATAATGACATTGTATTACATTGCGAAAAACCTGTCACTTCCATTGCAGGGTAAACCTAAAAACAAGATTATGGTCTGCATGGGAAAATAATCTGTACATACAGAAGCAAATAAAAACAAATTGGCTCCCACACCCATCTCTCGCATCTCATTTGAAAAAAAGTGGAGAAAAATCCATTCACTTCCTAAGTCCTCTGGGACTCAGGGAATAAGTTTGCGCGGTAATTAAATTTCTTCAGTGTCTAGTGTGTATGCCCGCTCGGTGTTCAGTTTCCCTGCAAATAAACCACAACAAAGTAATTACCAGAACTTAACGCAAATGTTGTGGCGAGCCAAGGAGCCGAGCTGAGCGGCGCAAAATGTTTCCCCTGTCAAATTATCATTTCGCCATGTTCCACATTACTAATCCTGCCGACCGCCACTGGATTGAAATAAGCCTGTGCTAATTGTCTCATCAGATCTTTAGCTTGGGCAATAGAAGTATAGGCACAGCGGAATACACTCGCCCGGGCCTCTTGAGTTTAGCAGAATTGGACACAAGGACAATTAACATTCACTGATTGAGACACAGGTGTTCAATTGCATTCTTTAGTCTGAGTGGATATTGAAGCAATAATAGCAATAATAAACTCTGATAACAAATATCCTTGTTTCTGCGCCACGACGCGTGAAGACTGCTAAGTAAGAACCGTTCAAATGGAACACAATGTTCCAAGTTATGTTTCCTGGAAATGATTTGTAATTGGATTTTTTCGTTGACACTTTTCGCAGTCTCACAACGCTGGCTCATTATTTATTTATTATTTTTTCTCTTCAAGCGTAGCAGCTGCACAAGGACCCCCTTCAACGTACAGGTCGAGACAGATACAAACATCTGATGTTAGATCATAGAACATTGCATCAATTGATTTCTCTCATATTTGCTGGAGTTGGTGCTCGCTCGCTCTGTCTCTCTCTCTCTCTCTCTGTTTTTGTCTTCCACGTGGAAAAATTGCACAAAAGTGTCCTCAATGCATATGTCCAAAATAAAAAGCAATATTAAATCTAATACCATTGAGTATTAATTGATTAACTTCATACTTGCTTGGGTTGATGCTAACTCCCGGTGTGTGTGTGTGTGTGTGTGTGTGTGCTTATCTCCGAATCCTTATGCCGGTGATGACTGCCGTACACGTCTAATCCTCAGTGGCGCTCGTCCAAATGAGCTCGCTATCTCAAGGGTCGCTGTGAGATAAGCTCTCGTAGCTACCCAACAATTAGTGCTATTACAAGAGCACCGCTCGTATGGGAATAGCGAGCCAAGAAAGCAGCTGTAGGAAGCACATCAAAGGGCCGACGGAGGGACCGGCGAGGGCCCGAGTGGAACTGAAAGTCTCGCTGTGTTTTTCGCAGATGACGGCGGTCCTGGAGGGGAATCGTGATGAACTTTTCTGCTCTCGACTCGCCAGCCTGGACATATCGACAGAGAGTCGAAACGCTGTCACTGCAAAATGCCGTCATTCGGCATTCGACAATAAAATGTGTTTTTTCAAGGCAGTTGTAATTTAATTTTAACTTTAATATTACTGAATAGAATAGATTTATTACGTTTCTACTAAGATGTGTTTCGATTTGTTTATTATTAGTGGCATCTCCTCCTACGCATACAAAACTGTAACTATATTGGTATATACATTTAGGATTTATGAAGTAGTAGTATTACATTTTAGTACTAGTATTATATATTAATACTTATAAACTTTGCTAGTATTGTATTGGTAGGATTGCTCGTATCGTCACTGCCATCAAATTTTGATGATCACAATCTAACACCGTACATGTAGGCCGGTGGTGTTACACATTACAAAAACTTCATACATTTCTCCATATTCAGCATTTCAGTGTTGTCACACTGGCTGTGTTTTATACCACACATACCGCATGTAACCCGGGATTGACACGTGAGGCAGTTAAACACGGACCCTCCCATCCATCTCTCTGTGAGCAACCACCAAGAGAACACGCGGGCGGTGGTTATGAACCAACACGTGGCTACAACCCCCAGCCCCCCTCTTCCACCCCCTAACCTCTGAGATTTCTTTAATTTACTGACTTCTGCGGTGGCGGAGGGGAATCAATTGCCTACCAGCATAGCGACACGCAAGGGGTGGTGGAGGTGGCGTGTCTTTAATTGTGTCAATGTGTTCCACGCATCAGGAGACGCCGAGATCAATGCAGGCACGAGGGGGAATACACACACACACACACACACACACACACACATATACTCAATACACACAACACATGTCCAAGCCCACGAGGACAAACAAAGCCTAAAGTGCAACTGCTTCCCGCTCCGACTCCAATCTCGCCCGAGCTCTTCAGTTGATTCACTCTGATTCCTCCGCCCGGCTCCAACCAGGAGACGCAATCAAGAGGCGAAGTGGTGGCGGGAAAATTACAATATATACTTGGTGGGGGGGGGGGGGGGTGCTTAGGAGTGTGATGCTATGCCTGGTCTTCTGCTCGCCATGGCGGTCTAAACGTAGAGTCAGGCTGGTGTCGCTCCACTGAGATGGGTGCCACCGCACAGAGCGTTTCGGTATTATGGGTTAACGACTTATCGGGAATGTCCTGGATGAACAGACAGTTTGATTGTAGAAACAACAACAATATATCAACAATGTGCTTAACCTGAAAGGTCACATGTTTCTACGGCCTTCTCTTAAACATGCTTTTGGTGCAAACACAATGGGATGAGCGGCCAGTTTAGTGTCGGTCTATGGTGGTGACATGATGGTCTTTACAAGCTTTGGGTCACAGATGTTGGCTCCGTGTGCTCACACTCAGTCGCCGTTTCTCGTGTTAATAAGTTTCACTCACACTGTGGAGTGAAACTTAAAGTTGATTCACTTGCACTTATTTTTGCAACCTGTCAGGGGTTTATCTGTACTTCTGCATTTGTTTATCGTTACACGTAACAAATGATACTGAAATATTTTGGGCCGATAAAATACAAAAATATATGTATATGCACCATACATACATATACATATATATATATATACGCACTATATATATATATCTCACTTTGTAATGCATAACCTCAGATGGATGTGGCGACAGATAAGCCTGCTGTAATGCATTCGGAGCTCGTCTCCATTAAAAGCAATGTATTCCTATTTGCCTCGGCTGCTCTCTTATTGACTCTGACTGCAGCCCACTGCACTGTCGCCCAGCACCCCCACCCCCCCCCCCCCCCCCACCCCCAGGACGGCAATGCAAACCGATGGCCCGCCTTCCATCCAATGCATAGGTAAACAGGTTGGATACGGGGTGGGGGGGGGCGGATGAGAGGGTAAACACTCCCTCTCCCTGCGTGCGCAACACATCTTTCTCCAGACAGGAGATGCGCTCACGGTGCGTTCTAGAAGCAGCAAGACATGTCAGCGCAGTGTGTGCCTCTGTATGGAAATTAGGGAGGTGTACGTGTGCTGGCCTCTGTCTTGAATTAATTGCATTTTACACAGAGGAGTGTGAGTAAGTGTGTGTGTCTGAGTCTGTGTAAGTGTGTGTGTGTGTGTGTCTGTTGGCGGGCGTGTGTGTCTGTGTGTCTGTGTGAGTGTAAGTGTGTGTGTCTGTTGGCGTGTGTGTGTGTGTGTGCGTGTGTGTGAGTGTGTGTGTCTGTTGGCATGTGTGTGTGAGTGTAAGTGTGTGTGTCTGTTGGCGCATGTGTGTGTGTGTGTGTGTGTGCACAAGTTCTGGCGTGTGTGTGTGTGTGTGTGTGTGTGTGTGTGTGTGTGTGTGTGTGCACGCACACATTTACTACCGGGCAGATTGAAGGTATTAGATGGAAAATGAGTTTCATCTCCTTTTTAATTCAAATAACTCGCTTTTGCCAGCACGCCCTCCCATCTACTGGCCCCACACACTCCACTGCCTTCACACCTTCTCACCCACACACACTCTCACACAGACAGACACACACGCACACACACACACACACACACACACACACCTTTATTTAGTGTGAAACGTGGACAAAATGTTGGAGCTACACAATTGGCCCGACGGAACAAATCTCCTTGCAACAGTGAATCTCATTTATCAAAAATCAGCACCTCCGGGCCGCACAGCCGCACTTTCATGTACATTAATGAGGCCAAAGGAGGGAACCAATCACATCGCTTCATCATCTCGCTCTGCTGCCGGAGAATTGAATATTCATTCATTCATTCATATCACTTTGTGTCTCCCTTTGTGCCACCCGTGCCCCGGCGATGACATGTTGTGGCACATTATGAATCGGCGCTTCCAAGAAGACAGGAAAGTAAGGGGTTCTATGTGTTCATTAAAACTCTGTGGGATATTTTGGACATCTTGTGGTACGATATTCCATTTAATTGCTCTTATTGGTGAGATTGAGCATACCAAGTCTTGTTTTCCCCATGTCAGCTACTTCAGTCAGTTTGCATGCCAGGCTATGAAGTAGGTTTGGGATTTAAGCTTTGTCACTATTCACTCTAAACATATAGCCTCAATGTATTCCACCTGCAGGGACTTTGAGTACCATTAGCAGCGGCATGCTATTAGCTGTAGCATGCTCTGCCACATCATACTGGCAACATATTGGCCCTCAATATATCTATATGCTCCGACAGTCAAGCATGTACCATTCTCTAGTTTATGTTCACCGTGTAGGCGGTGTGTATAGTGTACCCACACGCCCTCCACCTGTTGATTGTCACATACCCTATTGCGTTCCCATTAAAGCTTTCTGTGTCTTGACAAACCCATTCGGCGGGAACACGGGAAAGACGAGGTAACGTCGGTGGTCGCTCCCGCAATTAGCACCTCGGCGGCGATGTACGACAACACTGTAATGAGTTGACTCGGCAACACAAGGTGCTTCATTAGGGAGATGCGTATTGACAGCCCACCATGATGCGGCGGTAATTATATGTCAACTGTTGTTAATCGAGTAAACCATTAGTCTCGCTCCATACAGTGTGGCTGACATGGAAGTCAGCCGCTCTTATGAGTCCCGGCCGTTTGACCTCATAGTCGCAATGACTCATGTCGCCGGCCTTGTGCCCACCATTCAACAGCAGACCTGAGACTCTGGATTTGTCCTCAAGCGTGTACTGGAAGATGTTGCGTGTTTGCGTGTTTTACAATAAGGCAAGATAGTTGCTATGGCAGCAAATACTCTCAAGTTCTATTAAATGCGGAAAGGAAAGGAAATAAATGGTTGAGAACCTTGAAGTGGAACCCGGCTCTATAACTAGTGGTGGCTTTCAAAGCAGACCGGTGTTGGCAGGGTGACCATCACCACCGCTGCTGCCTTAGAATGATCATAGTCATCGTTCATAATGGGTCGAACCATGCTAATGAATGGCTCCAGCAGCAACACAGGCTGACCAGACGCCAGCAAACCAAAATGTGGGATGGCAGTTGAAAACCTTTAATCTAATACGGCTCCAACTCAAACTTAAAATACTCCTTCCCATTCTGCCCTGTAGCTCTCAACATCTTTATGCTTTGGTTGATTCAGTAGCAAACAATAGACTTTACGGACTTAACAAGTATATTCTCTGAGAGAATATATACATATATAATAATATAAATGTTAAGAATAATGTCCAACGTTTGGAGGAAATAATATGTTGTTTGAACAACATTATTTGTTCTTCAGCAAAAATGTAGTTTGAATAAACGTTATCAGGTTAGGATCACACGAAGCTTAGCTTTTGTAACGTCCACATTGTAGTGAGGATGTGTCTGGAACTGCGTGGTTCCACTGGGCGTGAAAACGTGACCTTGCTAAAGCGGCGTGTTTTTGGTCCGCCATCTGCATGTCGTCTTCGTTCCCCACCAGCCACTAACAATGAGTAGAGAGTGCCTGTTAACAGGATGAATTGTTACGGCTCGCCTGTCCTCGCCTCCACGTCCGCCCCTCTCCCCTCCCACTACGCTCCCTTCGCGCTCCTCGGACCGGGCATACGGCATTCCGGCTCCCCTGAGTTCCCCTTGGCTACCAGGCTCTCATGTTCCCCGTCCCCCGCCGGCTCTGTCCTCTCGGCAGGCTCCTCCCACTTCACTCACCTCTCTGAGTCGGATCCCGACGTTCCCAGCACGTCGGCGCATGCGCAATGGCGGAGCGGCGATGACGCTGCCACAAGCACGGCTCTGCTCACCTGCTCGTCATCCCCAATCACCGCACCTGTCCCTTGTCGGCAATCACCGTCAACCCTACAAGAACCTGGCCTGCACTCCACTCAGCGCCAGATCTTACCATAAACTACCGGTGGTAACGTATAGCCTTTAGCCTACTTTCGCCCTAGCGTTTGTAGTGCTTTTTTCTCTCGCCAACTAAACTTCACGCAGTTGTTGTGCCAACCCTGTTTTACCTTTGCCTTACCCGTGATCTTTATCACTCACCCTCCTTCTTCTTCTCATCCCTCCAGCATCCCGGACCCCCCCCCTGCTGAGTCGAGCCAACCCGCAGAGCCCTCACCCTGCCTCCATTACTTTGTGGCATCCTTTTGTGGCAACCACCTTGTGTTACTTAATTAAACCGCCGTCTGGGCTTGAACCTGAACTTACGTCTCCTCCATTGTTGTGCGCCTGGGTCTTACCTCCACACACCCTAACATGAATGCCTTTATTGTTGCTGGGCTGTCGACAGGTTAGTAGGAAAGTTATGAATATTCATGAGGAAAGCGCTACCTGATTGGCCCGTTGAGCTGACGTCAGACGCATCCCAGAAGCGTTATCTGTCAAAAATACACTTGCGGCGTATTCGAAGCGAAGCAGCGGGTAGCGACGCTTCTGGGACGCTTCTGAAACGCTTCGCTTCATAGCTGATTAGCAAACATTGACTAGAGCGGTGGCGATCAGCCCCTTCGACGCGTCGCAAACGGAACGGAACACAGACAGAACGCAGACGGATCTGGCGGAATCAGAGGGTTAGGTTGGACTCCATACCCAATGCTTTTATAACCCTCCCCTCGAACACCTCATTCATCGGTTTTCAATGCATACTAAAGCACTCGTCACACATGACGACACACATGATGGCGGCAATAGACAGGGTTAATTAATTTGCTGTGATGAAAGGAGATAAAATACAGGCCACATTTTAAAAGCAGAGTGACCATCTCCAGACATGTGAAGGACAGGACAGGTGAGAGGAGTTCAGGCGGGTGGACGGGAGCACCGAGCGTGAACGACAGGCTTCTGATCCGTGACGACATCACCGCTGCTCTCGTTCAACAAACGTGTGCAAATTGACAATTCATGCACAGCAAGTCGATGAGAAGGTTGCCCATGGATAGTATGAAGGAGAAAAGGCAACATCTTGGTTATGATTTACAGTGAAGTGAATTTACCAATGCTTTTATCCAAATCGGCGTACAGTTATTTTGGGCACCCCATCGAAAGGTATACATAGGGGTAAGACAAGTTGTGAAATCACTTAATTTGACTTTAACACTGTTTTCAGGACAGTTTAGGCAGTTGAGTCTTGTCGCACATCAGCACGATGACGGTATCTTTCATAACCAACAAACGGGCAACACGCACACACACACACACACACACACACACACACACACACACACACACACACACAGCTGAACAGCGTCTGGAAAGCAAAAGGCGTGGCCTCCCAGGGCTGAGATGCGGCTCTTGCTGGTGCCATAAAAGGCCATTAAATATCATCTGGCCCGGGTCCATAGCGATGAATGCAACGGCATTACAAAAGAAGAATTGGATACCGACGAGACCCCCCCTGCCCCCCTCTATCCCCTCCTCCACGCTCATCTTGGTTCCTCCACTCAGCCAGGACATGATGGCTTCTTTAATAGGGAAAGCAGAGAAGCAATTATTTTGGATTCAGTACAGTGATGGCGTGCCTGGTCTTGCAAAGCCCACGGGCGCCTAGTGCGTGGTGTCAGACTGCCCCCCCCCCCCCCCCCCCAAAACACACACACACACACACACACACACAAACACACACACACACACACACACACACACACACACACTTATGCACACCCACACACACACACTTATGCACACCCACATTCATGCACATACACAATCATGCACACACACACTCATGCACACACACCCACACACGTTTGCGCACACACATACTCACGCACATACACACTCGTGCACACACACACACACACACACACACACACACACACACACATACACAACCACAACCACACTCATGCACACGCCCAGACTCACGTGCGCACACAATAAGCAATGCGGAAAGGGTCGCGGTCCCCTGCAAATGGGTAAGTCCGACCTCATCCGAATGCAACGACCAGAAGAAAAAGAGAAGGCAGCAGACGAAGGACTTAGGAGACGGCCGTGACAGCCGGCCTGTGCGCCCGCATCGAGTGTCGGCTGTGATCTGCGTAGCCGCAGGAGGCGAGGAGACACACAGCGAGACGGGGAGACGGGATCTTCTCCCCCGATGCCACCACACAGGCTTGTCGTCGTCAAGCACTTTGCATCCTTCATAGTGGCTTGCCTACTTTTGAGGGAAGGATGCATGTGATTGACCAACTCCATGTGACTCCAAAAAGATTTGGGAGAAAAACGGTTGGGGAAAAACAGCGTGTTTATTGAGCCAATGAGAGAGATCTATCATGGTTATTCGATGTACCATGTGCAATATTTTAAATTAGGCACATTTTCCTTGACTTACAGATCATCCCATGCCCTCATATTTGTTAGATTTCTTATTATAGTTTATTAAGTTTGGAAAGCTGGGAATTGCCTTCCTGTCCTGTTAAGCTTAAAAACTGTGTGAAAGTCCATGTCTGTAAAGAGACTTATTTCCTGTAAAACCGGATATCAGTTCAGGCCAAATGTTATTCCAACCTTTTCGTGGTCATGATGGAAGTAGCACCTCACCGAATGGCCAGCCCCTCTCCCTAAGAATAGACGGCAGAAACAAAGTTCCTTTCATGGATATGAATGTGCACACTTTTCACCATTTGTCTTCTCTTCAATTTGTGAAAGTGTCGTCAATGTGCCAATATTTACGATCCTTTAAACAAACAGCATTTTCTTCTTACGCCACCACAGAGGAAGTTGTTTACCTCGGGGGTGTGTCCATTTCCTCAGCAGTTTCTTCACCCATTGATTGGGTATGCCAGCACTTCATAATAAAGTCATTTGACGAATCCAGAATCAAATAAGGTGTACAAAACGGGGAAAAGGCGGTGATTTATCCAGCGGTCTCCGTTGCAGCGCTGCCAGTGTTATAATAGCGAGCCGCTGGGTTAATTGTTGGGGTGTGCTGAGGGGGTCTCGCTGTGGGGATCAATCATAACACAGCTGTAATAACGACTTTCTAATGGTCCGGCGAGAGAAGGGGGGAGGCAGAATCCAGTCTTTATTCACACATCAACGGCCACTAATGTTTTCGGGTCCTCCTTGCCCAGAAAGAAGGTTGTATTAATTACTCCGGGAGCACCTGGGCACGAACGATAAATCAATGGAAACACCTCCCCCCCGCCCCCCCCCCCCCCCGCCGCCAAAACACCACGCCGGCGGCAGCAGCTAGCGCGACGGAGTCCGCCGCCGCAGGATATCACTCAACTCCTGATACATTTGTAGACATTTGTTCTCTGCTGTTGAAGCGTGTGTGTGTATATATATATATGTGTGTGTGTGTGTGTGACTGTGAGAGACCAGAGGATGGATGGGTGGGTTTGGTGGGTGTGGGTGTGTTATTTGCCGGACCACTCCTGCATGGTGAGGGTGTGTGAGGGTGTTTGGATGTATTATTAATGTCCTCTGGAGTGCGTTTGTTATTCATGGGAAGTGAGCGTGGCGGAGAGGACTGCCATTTTTATTTTAACTCCTTTCTGGACATTCATTTCCACATACACCTTATCTAATCTCTTTTCTGACTATTTTCTTTGGATGAGTGTTTACTTTTTTTTTTTTTTTTTTACTAAGACTTGCATCCCGGATTTACTTATGAGATAAAGTGTATCTATGCTTCTGGACCACTGAAGCCGTCTATAATGTGACCACTCGCAGGACGTCCCGGTCTATATGGATGTCTGCTGGGAGCTCGGCGTGAGCCTCGCAGTTTAACAGCCCCGCGACCGGGGAGGCTACTGCCAACGCACAGCCTCTGTATGTGACAGACACTGTAAATGAGATTCCACTGCTAAAGCCTCCAGAGCACTTTGCGCACACACATGCACACACACACACACACACACACGCGCGCGCACACACACACACACACACTCTCCTCCCCTTCCACACACACACACACACACACACACACACACACACACAAATAATCAACGATAGTCACATGTTCCCTTGTCACATTCTTGCACGCTTGTTAACTCTGAAAGTTGATCGACGGTCAACTTACCACACACACTCGTGTACGGATCTAAAGCACACACACACACACACACACACACGCACACACACAACCACACGGTCACTACAAACTAGGAGAGTGAATCCAAGGTAATTATTCCACACAGAGTTCTGCATATATACTGCAGTCAACTGGGGGGGTGGGGGGGGGGGGGGGGGGGAGGTCTGGGAGTGAGAGTGTGTTTGACGTCTTACCATAAATCACAGGAAGTAGGCCACGCTTTGTCTCACACCACCCCTGGTTTAAAGCCCCCAAGTGAACCCGACCAGTGTCTTCTTGCTCAAACTGGTCTGGTGATGTGTGCTACCAGAGACCTTGGAACTCCCATTGGCCGTTCGATGCGCCCAAACTCAGTGTCTGTGAGTGCACGTGTGTGTGTGTGTGTGCGTGTGTGTGTGTGTGTGTGTGTGTGTGTGTGTGTGTGTGTGTGTGTGTGTGTGTGATTGCGTGTGCGTGTGATGATTGTGCACATGTGTGTAACTGTGCCACTTAACGTCTGAGCGTCTGTGGGTCATCATTTCCGCTGAGTGCATATTAGAACTACAGCGGGATGTCTGTGGCAAAGTGCCCCATTAGGATGTTCTGTATCTCACCCACCACAGTCTATCGGCCATTCTGTTACTGCTGATTTTGACATAAAAAAATACGTCTATTGCTAATCTATTAGCAATTATTATCTATTATCATTGTGCCCCGGAAACGGCTTGCTATGTCATGCGGATCCAGCTACATCCAGTCCTCCAACCTAAACCTACAGGACATTTGTCACTACACCCCAAAACAACCCATCTGAGGGTCCCGCTGGTCCAGCACCCCTATGGGCTGGTCGATGGACACATGGATGAGGAAGCAAAATGGCTGACATTCCTTTTATTCTCAGTGGAAACTGCCGTGTGTCGGCCCGAAAAACGCCTCTTAGCTGTGCTAAAATAACCATATACCACGCTCTGTCGTGTGAAATTACTTACTATTTGCAAAACTATAATTCTAAACCTTTCTAAAAGCTCTGTGGAGCTTTTTTTAATGGGCAACTGTAGAAACATAACGTAGTCACATGGCGGCTCGCTCCCTATGTCCCGATGCCCGAGACATAAAGGGCTCATTCTAACGTCATGGCAACACAAAGATTCTTAGTTTCAGGTGATTATGCGATAATGAAGGCACAGTTATGAATAGTACATTCCGTTTCTGCCATGTGAGTATCTAACATTATCTTTTTTAATCATGACAGCCACCCCACAGCGCCACATATGGAATTAACTATAGTTAACCGTGTTTCAATCAGTGAGGCCAGAAATACAGAGGAATGCATTAGCATTTAAAATGCTAATGCATTAATCAAGTCAAACCCAAAAAGAATGCAATTATGTTAAGACAGCTGGCATCTTTATGGCAAAAAAAAGACCTTCACTTTATCATAGATTTGTGTCTCTGGTTGGTTGAGCAAGATAAGTTTTATTGTAACGTGACTTGTCTCGGTTCCAGCTATTTACAGCCATTTAGAAACATGAATGTCATCAAAACAATTTCAACATATTTTTGTTTACTTTTACTTTGGTTGAGGCCAAAAAAGTAGCTTGATTTTTTGTTGGTTAACAGATTCAAATGATTTTGAGGTGAACTAAATAAACTGACAAACATGTAATTTACCCAAAAGAACTGTTAGGTGCTTCAAACGGCTTCCTGACTACACACACACACGTCCTGACTACACACACACAGCACCCAAGGGTGCCTTTAGGGGAGGATCGCAACACAAATTCTGGCTCAGCCTCAATATGACTGGTGTTTCAAAAGTTTTCTTCCGTCCTCAGGTTAACACTGGAATAGGAAAATGATGGGGATAATGTCCCACACACACACACACACACACACGCACACGCACAACACACACACACACACACACACACACACACAAGAACTGATTTTGAATATGTTTTGGAGGTGGAAAGAAGAATTGTGTTGTATCAGGCCTGGCCAGAATGTGCCAGGCCTGAATGATGAGGAGCGTAATGGTATCCACTGGGAAAGAATCCGCCTCTGATTAAAAGGAATATGAGAGTATGAGATGTTTGCATAACAGATGCTGTTCCAAAACAACCTTTAAAGCCTAAATGTAGCCCTGGAAGCATCCGAGTGAACTTCTTTGGTGCGTCGTTAACAAACTTCATCTCCAGACCGACGCTGATGATGAGTTAATTAATTCCACGTTTCCAAGCAGTGGCCAAGTCTTCTTTTAGAACACATGAGTGTACGTGGAACTACCGACCTCCGGTTTTTATTTAGAAAAAAAACAACTGTTTTATTAATGGTAAGCAGAAGTCGGCATAAGGCTGCCGTCTGTGAATTAGCGCAGCTAATAAAGGACTGTAACGTGTTCCCGCACCAGTGCAGCGCCATGCGCCATGTGGTGAATAATGGCTTCATTTAGCAAGGTCATGCTCTCTTATCAGGGGCCTGCCACTGGATCCTGGGGCCCCCAGAGCACCTCTTTTTCTGCCCTTTGCTTTGCTTTGTCTTTAAATTTCAAACCCTAATGATCCTGAACACGTTTGTTTACTCTAAATGCTTAATAAGGTGGAATGCATTGTTGATGAATATTAATGTGGGTGTGTGTGTGGGGGGGGGGGGGGGGGGGGGTGTGTATAATTGGGTCTTATTTTCTGTAGAAAAATGGAAGGGGGAGGAAGACGGCAGGTCGTTTAGAGAACAAGACTCTGGTCTTGCGTTCCGATGTGGGGGCCGTTTCAGCAGAGACAATTAGGAGGCCACTGATGTTGGGGGGGAACTATTCCACTGCAAACTCTACATGACCTCTTGACCCATCGGAGCAAGAAAGGAAGATGCTATTTGCTGATTAAAAGCCGGAGAAATGAAGAACATACTGATCTGCGGATCTGTTCATTTCTGCCCGATTAGCTCCAGAAATGTTTTCTTTTATCTTTGATGCTGTTATTAAAATCATGTCTCTCGTTTCAGACCTCTTTGAAGCACTTTGATAATTGAATATCAGTTTATTATCGGCTTATCTTGCAGTCAAATCTGTGACCTTCGGGGATAAGCGAGTAAAAAAATAGACTAAGAACAAAGTAACTATCATGGATTAGTTCCATAACCCGGCTGCTTTTTATCGACGGTCTAGAGGGTCCCAGGTTCAAATCTGCGGAGCCCCTCAGGGGACATGAGTGGAGAAAAAACTAAATACAAATCTGTCATCCAGAGATAGCTTTTGTTTTTCTGAGATAGGTTTGCGAGATCTCAGACAATAGTAATTATGCCTGAAGAATTGGCCCACTGTTAAAATGGATGTTCATATTGAACACATTTATTTACGTGTTATCGCTGTCAATCTAAAATACTCCTTCCCATTCTGCCCTGTAGCTCTCAACATCTTTATGCTTTGGTTGATTCAGTAGCAAACAATAGACTTGAAGGACTTAACAACTATATTCTCTGAGAGAATATATACATATATAATAATATAAATGTTAAGAATAATGTCCAATGTTTGGAGGAAATAATACGTTGTTTGAACAACATTATTTGTTCTTCAGCAAAAATGTAGTTTGAATAAACGTTATCAGGTTAGGATCACACACCATTATTTCTTATTTCTAATAACAAATACAATGCCTGTTAACAGGATGAATTGTTACGGCTCGCCCGTCCTCGCCTCCACGTCCGCCCCTCTCCCCTCCCGCTACGCCGCCTCGGACCGGGCATACGGCGTTCCGGCTCCCCCCTGGCTCTCACGTTCCCCGTCCCCCGTCGGCTCTGTCCTCTCGGCAGGCTCCTCCCACTTCACTCACCTCTCTGAGTCGGATCCCGACGTTCCCAGCACGTCGGCGTATGCGCAACGGCGGAGCGGCGATGATGCTGCCACAAGCACGGCTCTGCGCACCTGCTCATCATCCCCAATCACCGCACCTGTCCCTTGTCGGCAATCACCGTCAACCCTACAAGAACCTGGCCTGCACTCCACTCAGCGCCAGATCTTACCATAAACTACCGGTGGTAACGTATAGCCTTTAGCCTACTGTCGCCCTAGCGTTTGTAGTGCTTTTTTCTCTCGCCAACTAAACTTCACGCAGTTGTTGTGCCAACCCTGTTTTACCTTTGCCTTACCCGTGATCTTTATCACTCACCCTCCTTCTTCTTCTCATCCCTCCAGCGTCCCGGACCCCCCCTGCTGAGTCGAGCCAACCCGCAGAGCCCTCACCCTATACCTCCATTACTTTGTGGCATCCTTTTGTGGCAACCACCTTGTGTTACTTAATTAAACCTGGGCTTGAACCTGAACTTACGCCTCCTCCATTGCTGTGCGCCTAGGTCTTACCTCCACACACCCTAACATGAATGCCTTTATTGTTGCTGGGCTGTCGACAGGTTAGTAGGAAAGTTATGAATATTCATGAGGAAAGCGCTACCTGATTGGCCCGTTGAGCTGACGTCAGACGCATCCCAGAAGCGTTATCTGTCAAAAATACACTTGCGGCGTATTCGAAGCGAAGCAGCGGGTAGCGACGCTTCTGGGACGCTTCTGAAACGCTTCGCTTCATAGCTGATTAGCAAACATTGACTAGAGCGGTGGCGATCAGCCCCTTCGACGCGTCGCAAACGGAACGGAACACAGACAGAACGCAGACGGATCTGGCGGAATCAGAGGGTTAGGTTTGACTCCATACCCAATGCTTTTATAACCCTCTCCTCTATAACACCTCATTCATCGGTTTTCAATGCACACTAAAGCACTCGTCACACATGACGACACACATGATGACGGCAATAGACAGGGTTAATTAATTTGCTGTGATGAAAGGAGATAAAATACAGGCCACATTTTAAAAGCAGAGTGACCATCTCCAGACATGTGAAGGACAGGACAGGTGAGAGGAGTTGAGGCGGGTGGACGGGAGCACCGAGCGTGAACGACAGGCTTCTGATCCGTGACGACATCACCGCTGCTCTCGTTCAACAAACGTGTGCAAATTGACAATTCATGCACAGCAAGTCGATGAGAAGGTTGTTCATGGATAGTATGAAGGAGAAAAGGCAACATCTTGGTTATGATTTACAGTGAAGTGAATTTACCAATGCTTTATCCAAATCGGCGTACAGTTATTTGGGCACCCCATCGAAAGGTATATATAATTTGACTTTAACACTGTTTTCAGGAGAGTTTAGGCAGTTGAGTCTTGTCACACATCAGCACGATGACGGTATCTTTTATAAACCAACAAACGGGCAACACGCACACACACACACACACACACACACACAGCTGAACAGCGTCTGGAAAGCAAGAGGCGTGGCCTCCCAGGGCTGAGATGCGGCTCTTGCTGGTGCCATAAAAGGCCATTAAATATCATCTGGCCCGGGTCCATAGCGATGAATGCAACGGCATTACAAAAGAAGAATTGGATACCGACGAGACCCCCCCTGCCCCCCTCTATCCCCTCCTCCACGCTCATCTTGGTTCCTCCACTCAGCCAGGACATGATGGCTTCTTTAATAGGGAAAGCAGAGAAGCAATTATTTTGGATTCAGTACAGTGATGGCGTGCCTGGTCTTGCAAAGCCCACGGGCGCCTAGTGCGTGGTGTCAGACTGCCCCCCCCCCCAAACACACACACAAACACACACACACACACACACACACAAACACACGCACACACACACACACACACACACACACACACTTATGCACACCCACATTCATGCACATACACAATCATGCACACACACACTCATGCACACACACCCACACACGTTTGCACACACACATACTCACGCACATACACACTCGTGCACACACACACACACACACACACACACACATACACAACCGCAACCACACTCATGCACACGCCCAGACTCACGTGCGCACACAATAAGCAATGCGGAAAGGGTCGCGGTCCCCTGCAAATGGATAAGTCCGACCTCATCCGAATGCAACGACCAGAAGAAAAAGAGAAGGCAGCAGACGAAGGACTTAGGAGACGGCCGTGACAGCCGGCCTGTGCGCCCGCATCGAGTGTCGGCTGTGATCTGCGTAGCCGCAGGAGGCGAGGAGACACACAGCGAGACGGGGAGACGGGATCTTCTCCCCCGATGCCACCACACAGGCTTGTCGTCGTCAAGCACTTTGCATCCTTCATAGTGGCTTGCCTACTTTTGAGGGAAGGATGCATGTGATTGACCAACTCCATGTGACTCCAAAAAGATTTGGGAGAAAAACGGTTGGGGAAAAACAGCGTGTTTATTGAGCCAATGAGAGAGATCTATCATGGTTATTCGATGTACCATGTGCAATATGTTAAATTAGGCACATTTTCCTTGACTTACAGATCATCCCATTCCCTCATATTTGTTAGATTTCTTATTATAGTTTATTAAGTTTGGAAAGCTGGGAATTGCCTTCCTGTCCTGTTCAGCTTAAAAACTGTGTGAAAGTCCATGTCTGTAAGGAGACTTATTATCCTGTAAAACCGGATATCAGTTCAGGCCAAATGTTATTCCAACCTTTTCGTGGTCATGATGGAAGTAGCACCTCACCGAATGGCCAGCCCCTCTCCCTAAGAATAGACGGCAGAAACAAAGTTCCTTTCATGGATATGAATGTGCACACTTTTCACCGTTTGTCTTCTCTTCAATTTGTGAACGTGTCGTCAATGTGCCAATATTTACGATCCTTTAAACAAACAGCCTTTTTCTTCTTACGCCACCACAGAGGAAGTTGTTTACCTCGGGGGTGTGTCCATTTCCTCAGCAGTTTCTTCACCCATTGATTGGGTATGCCAGCACTTCATAATAAAGTCATTTGACGAATCCAGAATCAAATAAGGTGTACGAAACGGGGAAAAGGCGGTGATTTATCCAGCGGTCTCCGCTGCAGCGCTGCCAGTGTTTAATAGCGAGCCGCTGGGTTAATTGTTGGGGTGTGCTGAGGGGGTCTCGCTGTGGGGATCAATCATAACACAGCTGTAATAACGACTTTCTAATGGTCCGGCGAGAGAAGGGGGGGGAGGCAGAATCCAGTCTTTATTCACACATCACGGCCACTAATGTTTTCGGGTCCTCCTGCCCAGAAAGAAGGTTGTATTAATTACTCCGGGAGCACCTGGGCACGAACGATAAATCAAGGAAACACCCCCCCCCCCCCCCCCGCCCCCCCCTGCCGCCAAAACACCACGCCGGCGGCAGCAGCTAGCGCGACGGAGTCCGCCGCCGCAGGATATCACTCAACTCCTGATACATTTGTAGACATTTGTTCTCTGCTGTTTAAGCGTGTGTGTGTATATATATATATATATGTGTGTGTGTGTGTGTGTGTGAGAGACCAGAGGATGGATGGGTGGGTTTGGTGGGTGTGGGTGTGTTATTTGCCGGACCACTCCTGCATGGTGAGGGTGTGTGAGGGTGTTTGGATGTATTATTAATGTCCTCTGGAGTGCGTTTGTTATTCATGGGAAGTGAGCGTGGAGGGAGGAGAGGAGTACACTGTGCAGAGGGGCTGGAGGAGAGGGCGTCTAATGAGAGGGGGAGGGGGGGGGTGGGGGGGGTGAAGTCAGTACATTCGTAATGTCAGCAACATGAGGGAAGAAGGTAAGGCTTTATTGCTATAGTTCATATATTAGCATAGTTCATGTATTAGTATAGCTCATATAGGGACAAGTCAAAGCCAAGTGTGTTTTTGATTCAGTGTCTTTTCTTCCAGGAATTGGAAGAAGCACACACACACACACACACACACACACACACACACGTTGCACAGAACTGTGATTGTGTGTGCGTGTGATGATTGTGCACA
>PIJE02000741.1:221621-242969 GCA_002895965.2 Coryphaenoides rupestris
ACTGGATCCTGGGGCCCCCAGAGCACCTCTTTTTCTGCCCTTTGCTTTGCTTTGTCTTTAAATTTCAAACCCTAATGATCCTGAACACGTTTGTTTACTCTAAATGCTTAATAAGGTGGAATGCATCGTTGATGAATATTAATGTGGGTGTGTGTGTGTGGAGGGGGGGTGGGGGGGGGGGTTGTATAATTGGGTCTTATTTTCTGCAGAAAAATGGAAGGGGGAGGAAGACGGCAGGTCGTTTAGAGAACAAGACTCTGGTCTTGCGTTCCGATGTGGGGGCCGTTTCAGCAGAGACAATTAGGAGGCCACTGATGTTGGGGGGAACTATTCCACTGCAAACTCTACATGACCTCTTGACCCATCGGAGCAAGAAAGGAAGATGCTATTTGCTGATTAAAAGCCGGAGAAATGAAGAACATACTGATCTGCGGATCTGTTCATTTCTGCCCGATTAGCTCCAGAAATGTTTTCTTTTATCTTTGATGCTGTTATTAAAATCATGTCTCTCGTTTTAGACCTCTTTGAAGCACTTTGATAATTGAATATCAGTTTATTATCGGCTTATCTTGCAGTCAAATCTGTGACCTTCGGGATAAGCGAGTAAAAAAATAGACTAAGAACAAAGTAACTATCATGGATTAGTTCCAGAACCCGGCTGCTTTTTATCGACGGTCTAGAGGGTCCCAGGTTCAAATCTGCGGAGCCCCTCAGGGGACATGAGTGGAGAAAAAACTAAATACAAATCTGTCATCCAGAGATAGCTTTTGTTTTTCTGAGATAGGTTTGCGAGATCTCAGACAAGAGTAATTATGCCTGAAGAATTGGCCCACTGTTAAAATGGATGTTCATATTGAACACATTTATTTACGTGTTATCGCTGTCAATCAAGGTCAAAACCTAAAATTGGATAGATGACATACACAATTGTCTAAGCACATAATACTATACATAATACTATTTTAACATGCCTCTATCCAGTCATTGGTGAGATAATACATAAAAATAAATGTATCCCCATATTTGTGACATTAATGTCATTTGAATATGTGAATATGACAAACTGGTTGGAATTGGAACTGGTCGGAACAGGGTGACAGCAAAATATATAATACACCTATCGTTTAAAAAATGTATGTAATTGTTGGCATTATTATTTTTTCATACCTTATCTCCAAACAATGCAGGTCTTTTTTTGTCTAACCCCTCAAACGTACAACACTACAGCCGTTCGTCTGGGCACAACGTCTACTAAACTTAGTACACTGAATAGGCTACATCGCGTGACTTATAGTCGTGATCCTAACGGATATGTAACCAAACCATGCGCAAACAATAGCAAATAAAACAAATCAAATGGGAGCTGGGTGGACGCAGAGCTGGCCTTGCGGTGTCTGGCCCGCGCACGCCTTTACCATAGAAGCAGTGGTGGGCGCACACCAGTATTTCAAATACTTGTTGTAAGCTATCACACACATACATACATACATACATCCTAATTCTTTATTTTTTTTCCTTCCTTCACAGGCTCCGTATCCTTAAGGACAGCAGTTCTAGTTAGACCAAAACACCCCTACCTATTTATGTTACAGTCTTCGTGAGATGCACGCAGTCTCTTTAGTTGTTGAGAATAACGTTGGGCTACATACACACACACACACACACACACACACACACACACACACATACATACATACATACATACATACATACACACAGAGAGAGAGATGGAGAGAGAAACAGTTCTGCAGACTTCACAGAAACACTTCTCTCTTTATCTCTCTCTGTGTCTTTCTCTCTCTTTATCTCTCTCTGTGTCTTTCTCTCTCTGTGTCTCTCTCGCCCTCTCTCCCCATAACACATGCATTCCCTTGCTTACTTATTGTAAACCAATGTTTCTCAAAGCAGGAGGAGCAGGGGTACTGCAGGGAGAAGTCACACGGAGATCATTTCATGTAATTTTGGTGAAGTGGGGGGGGTGAGCTTGATGCACACTGTATAACAGCAAAGTACAGGTGGAACGAACAACTAGAAATGTGTCGCACGACTCGAGAAGCTCGAAGTGCTGAGATAACGCGGCATCGGCGGCAGCGGCGGCAGTGGCAGCGGCGGCGGTGGCGGCGGCCACCGCCGCCAAGTCAGGCGTCAGCGTCAACAGTTCCTAACGGCGGCCGCCGCGTGATTCTCTCTCGGCTCTAAAAATAGGCAGCCGTGGAAGTGAGGCCGACACAGTGCTCCCCCCCGGCCGAGACACACCGGCATCGCTCAGCTTTCTTAGCTTTGAGGCCTCCAGGTTTGAGACGGTGTTTGTGGGGGGAGGGTCCGGGCTTCCTTGGAACTCAGACGAGCCGTTTCGTGATCATAGGAAATGTACATACAACAGTTAGAGTCACGCTATTAATGCAATGCGTGTATGTTTCTCTTCCTAACGGAACCAATCTCCGTCTCAAGGGTGTTGCATGAAGCCCTTCTAAGTGGAGCTTATGTTCACAAGTGTGTGTACCATCTGTAAGCGAGGGCTTGTTATTGCGGTGCAAAGGATGTTGGATGTCAACCGTGCCTCACTAAACAGAGGAAAACTCATGGGAGCCCTCTTTGCCCACTTTGTCTTATAACACCTGGGCATGTTGTGGACCAGAACGGTCCGAGAGAGGGAGAGATATCTCCTTTGACAGCCTGCCATGTTTGGGTGGGAAAATGGCTATAAGACTTATGAACTCCTTTGTCTCTTTGGCTACTTCGCTCTCTGACCCCACTGTTACTGTGTCTGACTGAGAATAACACATCAGCGCTGATTATATGTATTTGATACTTAATAAATGTTGTCCACTATACTGGTCTAAAATCCACTGGTGACGGAGTTGTTTCTCATCAGTTAACAGATTTCCACCACAGTTTCATCTAATGGTTTTCCTCCTCTTTGCCACTAAACCCACCGTGCTTCTTTGGGGTGTATTCATGGATGTGACCTTTTAGTTGCGCCAGAAGCTAGATCGGATAGATGAGGGGTTAGCCTTTAATGTGAATTCACTGATCGTTTTGCTCATTATGACCTTCGGGTGGGGAGGCAGGGATTTGCACGGTGGCCTTCATTTGAAGGAATCCAAGTGGTCCGAATCAGTGGATGTGGTAAGGAGCGGCTGGTTCAAGTCCCAGGCGAAAGGTTCTACACTAAATCTACAATCCTTAAGCAAGATGCCTTCTCTGTTTAAACCTCCAGAAACAAAGCTAGTTGTTACATAACATGCATATCACTTTTAAATTAAATGCTGTTTATCCAGCACTCAAAATAAGAATCTTTGTTTTGGTTGAAAATTCTGCGGTTTGTCTATTCGAGTGTCCTTACGCCAGCTTTACGTTGGCCTAATGGAAAAAGAAACCATGAGAGTTATTACCTTTTTCTCCCCCTCAAACTTATGAATTTCAATTGGTTGCATGGGTTACAGCCAATATCCGACCCTTTACTGTTCTCTACAACGCCTGCACATGTGGCACGTGGAGCGCTGTAACTAACAATTATTTTCATTGTTGATTAATGTCACAACAACTTTTTCATTGAATCAATAAATAATTTAGTCTTGAAAATGTCATAAATGATTGCAAATGCTGTTCACGACTTACCAGAGTCCAAAGTGTTGTGCCTGCTTTATCTGACGAGCAGCCAAGAAAAACTAGAAAGAAAAAGTATTAGAATCAGCCGTGGACGAAACATTTGAATTTCTGAAGCACCAAATGCTTAGTATTTGTACTTGATTCACATGATATAATTCAATCGATTATGAAAATTGGATTTGATTCATTTTGTGTTGATCGACTAATGAACAAATCGTTGCAACCCTACACTGAACATTGGGTCATTGATTAAGGGTTTCAACACCCTCAATTACAGTCTGAGCTTTTTTTTCTGTATTATTTACTGTCTCCAACATCAACGTCTGACTGAAAACAACAAGACAAATCTACAAAGAAAGAACAAAAGAAGGAAAATTACTCATCAGCAATTTTTGGATTGCCATGAAGTGGAATTGAATTTCCACAACTTCAATGCTCGAAAATGCGATTCCAGGGATGATCTTTGGGCTTTTTCGTTTAGCGTTGCGTGGGGGAAAAGCCACAATAAATAAGGTATTGATTTGAGCAACTATGAGGGTCCTAAGGAACTCCGAGCCCTGGGGATGTAATGGGCCAGTAAGAGACATTCATCTTGATTACAGGGAATCTGAACCTATAAGGAGAAGGTAAGTATTGGCCATTTGTCAGTGTCACAACCGAGCGAGGGGGCGGGCTTTCAAATCTGGTCCCGTAGTACTGGTGTCATCAGAACTTAAGGCCAAGACTGTTTTCCCAGAGAAACCTAATCAGTGTGTTCGTTGATTGGTTGCACTGATGGCGGGCCGATATTCAATACTTCTGGAGTCAACATGACATTTTATATTTTTTATCATTATTATGTATATTGTATTATTGCGTCATCTTATTATGTATATGGTGCCGCTAAATATGTATATATACTGTATGAAAATATATATTATAATATTTTTTTTCATGTGTGTATATATATATATATATATGTATATTTTCAATGGATATATATAAAAAAATTTGCTCTTCTTGCTATTTTATCTTCTGCCATATCACAAGAATGTCACTGTTCAGAAAGGCAGCTGTGTGTACATGTGACAATAGAACACTTTGACTTTGACTTGACTTTGTACTGAATAGGAGATAAGATATATTCAAAGAAGCTTGGTGCAAATAATTGGATATAATTTGGCCACACACAAAACGCATGTTGTCTGAACTACAGTACATGCAAAAAAAAATTTCATTTAAGGGTACAATGTTAATATAACTCTTGCTCCAATTGGAATTCATAAGTAATTCTGTTTCAGGGCAAAACCTGGATTTGTCCACATTTTCAGTGTTTTAGTAAGATGTAATGAGTTTAGTTATCATTTTTGTTACTCAAACACCTCCTGGCTACACACATGTGACCCAATTATGTCTGGGATGTAAAAACATGTAAATATGATATGTACAAGCCAAGGGAAACAAATTAAAATGCTTTCATTCTCTCTTTCAATTCTAGTATTCGCACCAATTATGTAAGAGTGCCAGAAAATTCCGCCTTTGGGTCGCGAACATGTGACTCTGCTAGGCGGTTTGCCAAAGGATTATAACGCTGGATAACGCTCAGGTCCTATTGTGTATAAAAAATATGGCATTGATTGTATTGGGGGGTTGTGGGGGGGGGAGTGCGCAACAGGGTGGGCAGAGAGACGATGAAGATCTATCCACTGAGTTCAAAGCAATCCCTTCACATTTGCACTTGGCGCCAAGTACTATGAGGGAGTTCACGGACACACACAACACACACACACCACACACACACACACACACACACACACACACACGCATCACTTGCCCCTGTGGCCCAAATAGTTTGAGCAAATATTAATGAGGATAGTTTGAACAAAGGGTTGTTAGAGATAAATGCAATGAGGCCACCTCTGAAGCCACGTTGGAGTAAACAATTATATGGAAGGCTTGGCGCTTCAAGACATGACCTGCATAAGAAAGGAAGGTCTGTGTGTGTGTGTGTGTGTGTGTGTGTGTGTGTGTGTGTGTGTGTGTGTGTGTGTGTGGTGCGTGTGGTGGTAGCGCGTGCGTGTGCGTGCATGTGCGTGTGGCGTGATGTGTGTGTCTCAACAAGTGTTTACGGTTTCTTTGAAGTTGGTTACAAGCATTATGCATCAGAATAACTAAATGTATTTGCGCGCCTCTCACAGCAAAAATCGACTTCACTACCACGATCACATATGGGCAAAATACATTTCCAATATGAGGAAATCATCATAACTTATGTGGGCATATTTCCTTTCCCTGATTGATTATTCAAATACAGTCTTCATTGAGAATTATTATTTATTTTGGTTTTCAAACATGGTCGGCACATTCGGGCATGGAATCGGTCTCTGGTTGGTTTTGTTCAGCGGGGTGAAAAGGCTGAAGACCGAAGCACGCTCGCTAACTTTCGCTGAACCTGCGACTGTTCGACGTTGTGTACAAAGCGGTCTGAAAGACTCCCGCTAAACAACGCTTAAGCTAAGTAAGCCGTGCACCCTCGGGGCCCTCGCTCACCGCTTAATTTTGCATTATTACCTCTTAATTAAATTCAAATAGCAGTAACTACAAAGTCAATGATTGCTTTGATGGGAACGGCACAAGCTGCTTCCTGTTCGTTCAGAGCACGCAAACCCCGGTGGGCGCAAAATAAAACGCGGTGAAACAAAATCGCTTCTTGTTTGGGAGCAAAACACACGAGGAACACAACAAAAGCGAGCCGAGAGCCTTGCATCTGAGTAGATTAGCCTCAAAATCCCCTCTTCCTTTTGTCAATACCAGAACATGTTCATCTATAGCCTGGCAGGGACCTGGGATAGGACAACCGTATTGACACACACACACACACACACACGTACATTCGTCACACCGCAGCCTCTAGTCTTGCCATCTGCTCCAGGGCTCCAGACTTCGCCTTCTTCTCCACCCCGTGTGGCTTTTGGTGTTTGTTTTTCCCCGTCTCCCAAAAAGAATAAGTAAATAAATAAATATATGAATACTGTAACATGGGCGGAGGAGGAGGACGGGGAGGAGGAGGTGCTGCATCTCCTTTTTTGGCGTGCCAGCATCCGATTCCCATCCCCTTTCGTTCTTCTTCTTTTTTTAACCCTCACCGCTGCGTTTGATACTCAACTCCATGCATGTTAACTTGTCCCTGTGTTGCACAAGGGAGAGAGTGTTGAGGGAGAGCGGTGCTCGGGGGGGGGTCCTGTTTTGTTGAGTCAGGAGCGAATGAGATGCAAATCTATGGCAGAAGCTCAATTACATTGTGATACATGTGATCGGATGTATATCTGATCATATATCCGTACAATCCATGCCCATCCGCGTATATATATACACACACACACACAAACACACACACATACACACACTAGGTGCCCGTTCGACAACAACGGGCTGATTGTGTGGCCTCCAACTTCACACTCATGGCATATCCTTGGGTCTGCAGCAATACTAGCCTGGTGAGACCATTCCCATCTCCCGAGTTTTTCTCTTAAGGTCGGTCTGGAAACCAGTGGCTTCAAGCCATTGGTTTCCCAACCACCAGTGGTTTGTGACCAATCACGTCCTGCTGGCAGCTACGGCCGTGGTTTTGGTGACACAAAAGCAAGAAGGAACGATTTGTTCAGAAACAACAATGGTGACCGATGGTTCATCCAATCACCTGGCAAGGATTTTTTTTTTACCAATGACAAATGACTGAATCAAAAAGGTGCCAGAATTGTACAACAGCATCAACGTGGCTTTAATGTGTAAGAGCTGTTTTGATAAATGACCAACCAGTACGGTTATGCCTTTAATTGATTATTTCCATTATTTCCGACATGTTTTATGACAAAAATGTGTATTTAAAAAAAAAAGAATACTTACAGAATACAATGTATTTCTTTAAATTATGAATTGTGCTTTCCTGGCTTGCTCCTTGTCCCAGACCCGCCCACAGCTCCATCCAGTGGATTCTCATTCATGTGAACGCCAGTAGTAACGTTATCAGAACCAGGTTTGACCGCTGGCGACCACCATCTTTTGGCATTCTTAAGCCATTCGCCGTTAGCAATAATCCTGGTGAGAGTCAGCCGGGGGACAGAGAGGTCTGCATACGTCAAATGATTTGATATAATAAGCTGCAGTATCACTAGTTTTTAATGAACTGCAGACTCGGAGTGTTTCAGAGGGGATTACTCCTCACATGCTTACACACAAGTTTTAGTTTAGAAGTGATGAGAGTCTGAGCATCGTCAGAACAGGGTATTTGTACAAGACCGTTTAATAATAAATCAAAATTTCGAAATAATAAACACTCAGCTTGATTGATCAACGGAATACTTACAGTAGCTTGGTTGGGTTGGTTTGCACTAGCCCTGGTGGTACACTTAGCTCGTGAATTAAACATGTGTTCTGACATTTGTTCAAGAAATGAGAATAATGAAAGTGGAGACATCACGACTCTTTGACTGATCTTTCACCCGCAGAGATTCAATCAATATCCAGGCCGCAGGTCAAGAGTCTTACCGAAACATGAGAAGCAAGAATTGCACCATCTTTTGCATTGTTGCAAATGTTGGTTTTTATTGGATCACACTGGGCCAGGTGATGTCACTCACCGGCATCAAAGAACAAAGGCAAGTGAAGTAATGAGGAGGAATTATTACTTCCTAATGTCGTAACATTTGCTGTGGTGCCGGAAATGTTTCTGTCGGTTACCACTCTCTTGAACTGTTCCTCAATCGAACCCTCTCAAGTGGCCAGCGTCTCTGTCTTAGACATTCTCTTATTGACTGCCCTTGTCTCTCTCTCTCTCTCTCTCTCTCTCTCTGTCAGTCTGTCTGTCTGCCTCTATCTCTCTGGCTGGAGAGTGTTCTCCAGCTAATAACCAGTGATTAGTGAGTGAAGAGTGCTGGTGAAACGGTGGGCCATCTTGGGTCAATCTTTTGCTCGAGGGCAGCACTCTGGTATAATGAAGACTCCTTTGTCTCTCTCTCTCTCTCTCTCTCCGACCATCATATGTATTTTCCCTGTTTTAGGAGAGTTGCTGTGTAAATGGATGTGGGACGTTCCCGCCATGCCTCTCGGGGCAGGGCTGTGCAGTTAATGGGCATCATTAGGGGAAACGTGGGATGATTGAATGATATATGGATGGATGGATTATGGATGGAAGAATGCAGGAATTAACCGAGATATATGGATGGATGGAGAATGGACAGAATATTGATGAATGGATAAATGAATTAGATACCTACAGCTATATAGCTGGATGGAGTATGGATAGAGTATGTATGAATGGAAATATGAATTCATTAACGTACAGGATATATGGATGGATGGAGTATGGATGAATGAATGAATTAACTTATACAGTATATATGGATGGCTAGAGTGTGGATAGACTGTATTAATTAATTAATTAATGTACAGATAGATGGGTGGAAGGGGTGCGGACAGAGTATATGGATGGATGAATGAATAAATTAACTTATATATGGATGGATTAAGTATGGATCGAGTATGAATGAATGAAGTAACAGATATATGGATGGATGGAGTATGGATATGATGGTGCTGGGTGGATCGATACATGGACGGACAAACTAACAGACAAACATGAGAACAATTCCTGCAAATGAAATAAGCTACATTACCTACGTTGCACGACTGGGATATTGGCGTCATGCACCATTGCAGCCACTGTAGGAGATACCACCTGAGAGGATAACACATAAATAAAGGGATGCATGTGTAGGTGAGGCCTGGTTTGAGGCTGATCTCCATAGACAACCCGGCCAGTTGATCTAATAGAGTACACTGTGAGCAAAGACAACATTCAGTGAAGTGGAAATCCATGCAGACGCCAGAAAGAAGTGTGCTACCTGGTGTGCATGGAGCAACACTGGCAGACTATAGGCTAGCAGCACATATCTACCCAGAGGGATGGCATCAAACAGCACTTTACAAGATTTTATCATTTAAGGGAAGCAAACCATTTGTACCTGCATCATCTCTTTGGGCTTTTCATGGGAATGCTATTTATTGTCCCATCCAGTAACACAGGCACAGGCGTGGACACACACACACGCACACACACACATTACACACTAAATATCAATATATGATAGGCCTATATGCTATTATTTTTGGAAGGAAAGTTCAGCATCTCAATCCCAACTCACAGGCCCCTCCCCCCCTTTAGAAGGATCTCCCCGGGGATTGGCTGGTTAAATGTGTCACATGTCAACCACAGTGTCGCTCTCAATTTCTCATTAGCCGTCGATGCGTACGTTAGCGCTGTGGTTGCTCCCCTCATTAGGGGCCGTCGGCATGCGGGCTGGTTTAAGGAGCGTAGAGATGGCACATAACTGTGTGCTGTGTGTGTGTTGTGTGTGTGTGTGTGTGTGTTTTTTTTTCTATGTGTGTGTGCCTGTGTGTGTCGTAGTGTGTAAGTGTGTGTGTGTGCTGTGTGTGGTGTGTGTGTGTGTGTGTGTGTGTGTGTGTATGTGTGTGTGTGTGTGTGTGTGGTGTGTGTGTGTGTGTGTGTACACGTATAATATATATATATATATATAGGCCTATATATATATAAAAAGGCTAGATGGTGGTGCACACGTGTTAGAGTCTATTATCTATGATTATATAGGCCTCTGTGTGTGTGGTGTGTTTAAACCGCATTACTGTGTGTGTGTGGTGTCGTGTGTCGTGTGGTGATGTGTGTGTGTGTGTGTGTGTGTGTGTGTGAATGTGTGTGGTGTGTGTGTGGTGTGTGTGTGTGTGTGTGTGTGCTGGTGTGTGTGTATGTGTCTGTGTGTGGAAGTGGTGTCAGAAGCTATTTAGGGGAACATGTTTGTATTTCTGTCAGTTAAAACTGCCGTAGTGTGTTGTGTGATGTGTGTGTGTGTGTGTGTGTGTGTGCACGCCGTTTGCAATAAGCTCTATAGGGATGTGGTGGTGGGTTTGGGCTTGGTGGTGGTGGTGTCTGTGTGGTGGTGGTGGTGTGGTGCATAGTGGTGGTGGGGCTGGTGTGGTGATAGTGGTGGTGGTGGTGGTGGTGGTGGTGGTGGTGGTGGTGGTGGTGGTGGTGGTGGTGGTGGTGGTGGTGGTGGTGGTGGTAGTGGTGGTGCTGGTGGTGGTGGTGGTGGTGCTGGTGGTAGTGGTGGTGCTGGTGCTGGTGGTGGTGGTGGTGGTGGTGGTGCCAATTAAAACCTCATGAAGAAAGATATCTGGGCGATGCAAGAGCGGAGAACAAAAAGAAGGGCTGAGGAAAACAGTCCAAAGGTGGAACCTCGTCAGGCAACCTTTACAATCTGCGATTCACGAAACAACTTGGCCTGTTTGCCAAGAATTTATATTTGGTTCAGCCAATGGAAAATATAGAAAATAAAGTTTTACCTTCTGCCCGCAGGTGCCTTCGGGCATGGAAAATAGTTAGACAAAAAATGACAGAAAGACACACTTTAGCAGAGGGAAGCGGTGTACTCTTGGTGTGGTACTGCCATCTAGTGGTGAGTCAACATGCGACACCTCACGCTGAAAGTGATGGAGAGAAAGATTGATGTCATTCGACTCCGCTGCCTCTGGCAATAAAACAAGATCGGCATTTCATGAGGACAATGATTATTTATCAAGGGATCGGACTTGTTTTTAGTCATTTTATTCATTTTCATTCGGTTTGATTGACTTCCTTACCCGTGCAGTCAATGTTGTGACGTTGCATCAATAGAAGCCTGTCCTCTCCGTCTGTCTGTCTGTCTGTCTGTCTGCCTGCCTCTCTCTCTCTCTGTCTCTCTTTCTCTCTCTCTCTCTCTCTCTCTCTCTCTCTGTCTCTCTCTGTCTCTCTCTGTGTCTCTCTCTCTGTCTTTCTCTCTCTTTCTCTCTCTCTCTGTCTCTCTCTCTCTCTCTCTCTCTCTCTCTCTTTCTCTCCTGAACAACATAGCTTCTGACAACATCATAAGACTATCTTGTCTTGTCTTCAATCCTCCAGGGGGGTAAACGTCTCTGGAGGGACCCTGAGCTCTCTCGGTACAAGCTTGGACAACACGTGACTTGTTTTAATGAATGTGTTTGTTAGTTTTTTTCCTTGCTCATGACAAAATATATTTTTAGGCCCTTTGTTTGCCTATATCCTTCCTGCAATCAAAACCCTCCGTCCCCAAGAGACTCATTTAGACAGACTGGATTGGGAAGCTGGCATACAGTACATGCCCCCCCCCCCCCCCCTTCTATCTCATCTGGTGTTGTGAAAGTGGAATTCAATTTATTTTTGGGCTCATCACAAAATCAACAGGCTCTATTCCGATGTGTTATGCATGAAACAGCGAGTGAGAGACAGACAGACAAACATATTTATGGATGAATGTGTAACACTATCTCACTGGACCAGATGTAGGCTCCAAAGGAGTGGTTGAGCAATACAATAATAGACCAGAGACTATGGCTACAGACGAAAAAGCCGGCACTCATTCACTCATACAACTATTTACAGCAAATATATCACATTTAAACACATTTAAATCCTTTGTTAAATCCCTTTTTGATCCCTTTGTTTGGTTTAGGTTCACGGTTCTAATCAGTTTTGATCAATTATCAATTTTATATTTAAAGGTGAGACCGGTCGATATTTGTCCTATTTATCTATTAATCTATTTATTGCTATATATTGCTCTATTTGAACCTGGGTTACAAATGGAAAGTAGGACGTGCAGAAGCACCCAGCCACCCTCTTCATACAGGGGGGCGGGTGAGTAGCTGATTGGAGTGGACTAGTGCAGGTGTCTGCTGCTTCCGTCCTCGTGTCTGAGGAGGACCCAGGATTGGGCTGTAACAACCCTTGGCCCTGCTCAGAACACAGGGAGAACAAACCACATGGATGGATGGATGGATGGATGGATGGATGGAAAAACAGATGGATGAACAAATTGATGGAAATTGTACTGTTCATGAATATTCAAATCTACTTCTGTTTGTTAATAATAGTATATTTTTGGCTCGTGGGTATATGTGTATGTACAGTATATTTTGTATGCAAGCAAAAGAAAATAGATTTGAAGGCCATTGTAAAATGGCCCTGACATGCATAAAATGTGTTTTTCTTTGGATTTTCAGTGGATTTGAGTGGATGTTGCGTGTATCTGTGGTCTGACAGACATTCCTGTCAGAAGCCTCACATGCCAGACCTAGATTCAGATTGAAGGCATTTTAAGGCATCCATCTTGCCTTCATTCAACCATAATGCTGCCAGTGTTACTTTCACATTCACAAGCCTTCAACGTGATTATCCATGATAAAAGTGTCTCCAGAGCACTATCCTCTCCTTTCATCTCAGCATGTGGCCGGAGAAGATGGACATTTTTAAGAAAAATGTTGAACAAAAAAAAGCTCTTCCACCATTCCAAGAATGAATAAAAAGTGAGCACCGACATGTAAAAGCTGATAAGAGGGAGCCGCTCATTGACACGTTCTGAGAGAGCTAGAAATAACAAAATAATGATAAAATAATGACTAAAAGCTCACATTCTGCCTCATCATACCTTTGTATTTTCAAGTCGTTGAGTGTGGTGTTTTCAGACAAACACATATAGGCGTTATATCAGTCAATTATGGTTATATCAGGATGACAACATTATCGCAATATTAAAAACGGTTTTGTGATTAAAATGCACACAAAAGCAATCTCATTTCCCTCTAACATCATGGACATTGCCACGTTGTGCTATTCAGTGAATGAAGACTTTAATATGCTGAAGGGGATATGCTGACCGTGCCTGTACTATATTGAGATGCCTTTTACAATAGATATATTTCACTTTATTTTGGCAGGCCATTTGGAGGATGTGTAGTAGTGTATACGCTTATACTCTATTGTCATATACTATGATTATTTCATCATGCTATGTCTCCTTCCAGACAGCCCATTCAAGATTAAACACTCCTTGAGCCCTGACTATGACAGCCTCAAACGGCAGTGGATTCTGGGAATGTGTTGTCCATGGTCTGTCGCCCAGGGAAGGTAGGGGAGCAGGATGATGTATCTCCTGTGGAATTTTAAATAAGGGAAAATGTTGACTGAAACGTATTCGTTCTCCTCCCTTAACAGCCATCCAGACATGGCTTTTAGTTTAGAATGAACTGCTGCTATCTGCTGGTCACACAACATACTGCCACCATCTGATGTACTTATACACATAGAAACACGTGTCCTCTCTCAGTCCAAAAAAACATGGAAATAGCATACGTGTGTTTCAGTGTGATGCAGATGTTGCAGTTGTTTTAATGGTATACAATTGTATGCATTGTGTATACAGTGTGTACAATTTGCTATGTAAAGAAAGCTTGTCTTTGCTATTTATTCTTCATCCCATGGATACTGGTGCTAACGTAATACCAATGCCAATTCATGTTGTACGCAAACAAATAGGCTACCAATTCATGTTGTTTGTAAAGATCAGATAAGATAAGATAGAACTTTATTAATCCCGAAGGAAATTCTTGTGCCAGGTTGCATAGCAATACAGTACAATAAAACAATAGAGAAATCAACAGAATAATAAAAATAATCTAACAAAGATTTACAAATAGACTCAAGAAGTGTATTAATCACAAACACATCCAGGATATGCAGTGAAATGAAGTGGCGATGCTAAGCAGAATGTGCAAAAAATACTGAAGATAATGTTGCACACGTTGAATGAAGACACTTGGCTTATTCAGGTGCCAGTATTTTATTAAATGATTTCTCTCTCCTGTAACAACATAGGGAATATTGTTAGAGACTGTAGCCATGAACCGTTGCTACAACGGAGATCTCTATTTACATCCACATGGCGTGACTTGCTCTGCGCCTAATGCTTAGAACATTCTTGTAGGATTACTCCAGAAATGTGTTACTTCTTCTATAAGATAAGATAAGACTTTATTAATCCCGAAGGAAATTATTGTGCCAGGTTGCATAGCAATATAGTACAATACAACAATAGAGAAATCAACAGAATAATAAAAATAAACTAACAGATTTACAAATGTACAGTCAAAATATACAAATATATAGGCAAGATAAGGTATTCAGACGGCAAAGACAATTTGACATAATTGATAATACACTGATAATAATAATGGTTAGGGGACGTATTGCACATGATAGAGAGAATATTAAGAATATTGCACATAATGTTGAAAGGTAATGTAGGAGAGGTATTTCACATAACATTAAGAATATTGCACACGATGATGAGAGGAGATGAGAGGTAGTATTACAGGTAATATTTAGAGACAACATGATATTAATAATACTAATAATATAGCACATGATGTTGGGCAGTAATGTTAATATTGCACATAATACTGAGGAAAATGCACATAATGTTATAATCACTTTCATTAACCCAATAATATCTATATGCACATATTCTAATAAACGACAAAAGGAAATAACAATAATCTAAAACATTACCAAGTCTAAACTTCTACGCAGGCGCACATGCGAGGCTGCTGTGCGGTTATGATGCTAAGCTATGTGGCTAACGAGTTGACATCGCATGTATTCAGTACGCATAAACACCATGACATACAGTATATATCACCAGTAATGGGTGGACATATCGTACTGCTTTCTCTCCTGTAACAACACAGGGAATATTGTTAGAGACTGTAGCCATGAACCATCACTACAACGGAGATCTGCTGGCGTTCACTTCCTGGCGGCTATATGTGCGCTGACTTGAACCTGAGTCTCCAGAGTGCTAACCTCTAGCGCAGAACACAGCAACACCAAGTCATGGTCTCCGGGCGTATTTAACTTTACTGTTCACAGGACTTAGACATAAGAGAAGGCTTTCCACAGGATTTGAACCAAGGATTGCAGAGCTGAAGGTAAGAACTCTCTCCGCTGTACCACCGAAACAACACACTATGAAGCGGTCCGAGGTGGCATTTGACATTACACTTATGCTGCTTTCAGGAGCTGGCCACGGAGACAGAGGCACTGGGGCTGGCGGGGGGGACCACCGGTGGAATTGGCGGGGTTATGGCGTTTGTGAGCCGGTGAATTTCTGCTGCCATTGCATTCAACGCCTGATCTTGATTCGCCGCCTCTTGTGTTCGGTGGCGGTGGCAGCAAGCCAGGCTTCATGCTGCTGTAGGGCCTCGATGAGCTTGAGGCGGCTCGTGACGAGGAGGTGTACGCTGGGTCCATGTCAGGCCAGATTGTACTGTAATGGGGGTGTCGGAGACGGTTGGTAATGACGTTTATTTCACTGTTCTGCTATGGAACAGAGTATTAAACAACAGGTGAGTAGACATCCACATGTAGGGGGTACAGGGTCCACGGGTCTTGAACCAGGTGACGTTGGGATGGGGACACAGGTGACGTTGGGATGGGGACACAGGTGACGTTGGAACGGAGAACAAAACACTCGCACACAAACCCCTTGTATGGGAGCAGCGGTACCGGCAGGGAAGATGTGGAAGTCATGGTGGTGATGGTAGCGGGGTCCGAGCCGGGCGGATAATCGGCTGGGCGGAGGTACGGGGAGGGAGCAGGCAGACAGATGGTCGGGGACATTCGGGATCGGGAAACCAGGAATCGAGGTTGGGAACAGAAGGCTTTGGCGTACTCCGGGGGTCAGACGAGGCAGGTAGGTCGGGGACAGGCAGGATCGGCAACAGGTAGTCAAACAGCATTTGCTGGACAGTCTTGCATACATGAGTGAGGATACAATCTGGCAGTGAGTGTGTGGAAAGGTGGAGTTTATATCTATCTTATATATCCTATCATCAGATAGGATAACAGATTTCCTATCATCCACAGTAATCACGATAAAAGCATTATCATAGCTGACTTCCATGTGGATAATACCCCAGATTCCAAAAGCCATGGAGTTCATAAATATTCTGAACTGTATGGTTTTCACTCAGCACGTCAGTGGACGAACCTGTAGCCACAAATCAGATCATCATTGTGTATTTTTCTTTGTTAGTCTGCACAGCACATAAAAATACAGAATGCTTTGTTAAAAAACGGTGTCTCTCCCCTGAGGTTGTTGCAAATGTCAAGAACTGTTTAGAAAATAGCTCTATTCTTATATTCTTATGTACCACAGTGATGAATTGCTGTCTCCTTCAACAAAAGTACTCTCTCCAAGTCGCTTTGGATAAAAGCGTTTGCCAAATGCCCTAAATTAAAATGTAAATGTAATTGGGACCATTTTACTTTATTGTGTCTTAAATATAGTGATTACATTTGTATTTAATTGTACTCTACATGCGATACTCACACAGGTCACTAGATGGCACATAGCACTTGGGAGGAACCTAAAACCCCTTAGAGCAGTGACTCTCCACTGGTGGGCCGCAACCCATAGGTGGGTCACAGAGAATATACATAACCTTCATCTTTAGAAGACCATGCTGAACATTGAGTTTAGCCCCAATTGTTGCAGCTTTTTATTCGCTCAATGTTTTTAGTACATGAAGGCATTGTTAATTACTGCAATATTGGCAAATAAATGTTTTATTTTTGGTTTGGCATTTCATGGCTAATGACTCAATCGACTAATATTAGTAATTGTTGCAGCCCTAATGAATATTTCTTCAAATCTAATGCATCCAGGGACCAGACGTCTCGGTTTGTCTGGGATTGATCAAGCTGTGTCCCCTGTGTCCCGTCTGCCCACATATCTTCTGTAAATACTTCATCATTGTGTCCCAAGATCATTATTACCTAAAGAATTATCCTAATTATCCTAACAGCTAACCTACAAAATACATCACACAATAAACAATGCACCATGCGTCTGAATCCAGCACTGATTTGTCTGTATGTGTGTCAATCAATCAATGTGTCGTTGTCATGACGCTCTGTCTGACAGAATCTGTCAGTGCTAACGGTTAGCTGTCATGCTGAACAGAAAGTTGGCCTTTTCTAAAAACCTGCAGAAGAAGTAACAACAAGAATCTTGTGTTCTGCACACATATTAGGCACATAGAGTACATGTGCGCGTGCATGAACGAGCGGTACACTTACGGGTCCCAGTTTGTGGGTTTGAAAATGTGGTCAAGTATTTGTGAATCCTCTGTGATAACGTGTAATGTTTAAAGTTGAGTGGTATCGCAGTAATTTGTTGAAAAGGAGATGTTTAGATATAAATATGCTAGGCTAATGGACCTGTTGCTAATGGCTAAGGTAACATACACAGTACAATATAAATTGGACTGTGTGACAAGCAAATTGCTTTTTAACTGTGTTTGTAAACGTACGTTGCATTGCAAATACATTCTTCCTGTCTAACACTTAATTATGAATTATGAATGTGCTTGATGACAGGGTGGAACGGAATAAACTGAAAACAACAGTATACAACTTGCACAAAATAATGTCAATACAATGTCTAAACTGGTCTGTTGTCTTTTATGCCGTAGCGCTCAGTCCATAATGCTTGTCAGCCTGTATCGACAAGTGATGATGTATAAAAGATATAAAACATCAGTTTCGATCAGTATAAGGGATAAAATGTGATGATTTGAACAAAGTTTAAGAGGTTAAAAACTGACCAAGTTGTGAAGTATGAAATTGTTGAAGTGTAACGTAAATGGCTACTGGGCAGCTGTCCACTGACTTCCATTATAACATTTCAGTTTATAAAAGTTAGATTTGATGCCAAGCCAAGATGAACATTTTAACTTTAAGTCAGTAGAGCAGCACTCGCCTAATTAATATTCTGTAAGTATTATATTATTATTGTAAAACAATACATATTTACAGAATACTATGCTCATTATAACAAAAAGCAAAAGTGAATGAGTGAAATGTAATGTATTTTTAACATGTTGAAACTGCCCCAGATCGTGCTACAACTGTCCCCATGGTTGGGGTCATTTAAACATCTGACTCATTCCATTTAAATCAATATTGTGATGGATCTGGCATATGTAATCATCTTTAAATGGTATAAGTAATTTGCAGACAGATGTAGGTTTAATATACACGTATACAAATTTGGTTGGTCTCGTCCAAATAGTCTCTGAGCAACTGAGAGAAATACATAGTACACAAAGTCTGCAATAAGTGCTCTGCAATAAAGCCATCTAAAATAAGTGGGGAGTGAAGGCAGACCCAGCGGTCCAGGTCACCGTGGGTCAGGCGATGTTTCCTCCTGAACCCGACCATAGTTTCGCTGTTTAAAGGTTCAGTTAACACTGCTAGACTCGGACCGCTAAATATCTCTTTATTAGGTTATGAGGCACAGCTCGTTTTAGAGACGTTTTCTCTTTTGTGATTGGTTCAGGGAATCCATCTTGCCTGTCAATCACATAGCTATAGCTGTGCTGCACCACAGTTGCATGAATTCAACACGTTCAAAAATGCAAGTTGTTTTTTTTAAAACTTGCTCTCTTCTGCTCTCTCAAATCTTGCCAATGGCAGCCTCTATATCCTGTTTTATTTGGTTATTTCAATGCACATGTTTTTTTAAGTAACGATTGTTTTACTGAGAGAATTTGAGTTGACTTGATTGAACAATGATTTGACGATTTAAATGATTCTGTTACAGACCTTTTCTGCGGGAAACTCTGGCTTCCCTCTCAAAGTCCTGTTTTAGGCAAATACTGTTGTTTGGACCTTGAGGGTCAAGGTTGTCTTATCCTCAATTCACAACGGCAAGATCAAATTATTGTCTCACATTGAGCTCATGAGCTCGTCACCAGACTGACCTCCCTGTCGTTGGCTGAGGCCAAACTACATCATAAACCCATGAATGTCTCCTGCGGTCACCGCCGGTGGTTCCACTCATTTACTTTTTGACAGGGTTGCAGTTAAGTCTTTTTTTTCATCAGTTAAAGCTGCACTATATGTAACCTTTCTACTGCAGCTATGTACTCTCGTCCACAAATCAATCCATCCAGGGAAATTCTCGCTGACTCAGATGACTCAGAAAATGATATAGCTATGTCTGTAGGTACAACTCAAGCCACTAGAGGTTGCTATGGGGACAACGTACAGAGCATGTTTAATATTCAAGCCCATTTTACATAGAGGTCCGGAGATCTGGAGATGGAGATCCACTGCCAATAACCTGAAATATACTTCTTGTATTGCCTTAAAAATACTTCATACAATATAATAAATAAGATCATATTGAGCAAATTAATTATGAAATGAACTCCACGTCTGTTGTGCTGTCGTGGGCATTACACGCTTTAATATGCAGCGCTAAAAAACTGGATCATTAATAGGCAGATAGAGTTACAAAAATGTTATGACGACTGCACAGATCTGTGGCTGGGAAAGAAAACAAATCAACGTTCTTGGCAAATGCCCGCCGTCATACGGAGAATGTTTTTATGTTTCCGCTAAGCTGGGGGACACGGGTACCTTCGGGGCACAGTTAAACTCTGGGCAAAATTAACATGTTGCATGACGACGTCATTCATATCTGGCGTCCCTTGTGTCCTGTGTGCCTCCCACGAGGTCTGCAGCGTAGCGCAGATCAGACCAGACCAGAGCCAGGCCAGATCCTCGGCACGGCTGCATGCCCGGAGAGGTCCAGGGGCTGCTGTTGTGTTCGATTCCTGCTCCAGATAAACAATAAGAAACCCATTTGATTCCTCCATGCGCCACTGTAACAGTCAAGAGGCAAAAAAAGTTGTCTTTCTTTTCTTGCCACATTACACAGAGTAAAGCAGGTCCATATGAAGATGCACGTCAATCACGGCCCAGGAGGACTTCCAAGCGAAAACTAAATTTTTGCTAAGTATCTCAACAGTCAGGTTTGTTATTTAAGGCTAAGAGGGTTTAAGGGCAGTAAAGTGCCCTGCAGCTCCCAGTCATGTTTTTTCAGTGGTTATAAGCGTGCATAAATCACGACTAATACAGAGGCCTGGGTCTTGTATTATTATAAATACGCTACGTTACCACACTGAAATGCTTTCTTTTGTCGTAAATTTCAACCTCCGAAACACTCTCTCTCTCACACATACACACACACACACACACCTAAAACGAACTGAACCTTGACCCGGGTCAGTAAATCCTCACTCCATATTTCATACCCTCGTCGTTAATGTCATTATTAGTGCGGCAGTCTATAAACCTACATGTGCGTGTGTGCATGCGTGCGTGAGCATTACATTAGTCTGCTGCTGGTGATTTTGGGGGGCGAAAAACAGCGACACACCCTCCACCCCGCCCAACCCCCACCCAACCCCCAAACTGCGACCGTGTCACAGTTTATTACGCGCCATTTTTCTCTCTGATCCGTGACTTGTTGACGGCAGCTGCCAGAACGGTTACTGGCCAGGGCTTAAAGAGTGCTATCAGGAGAATAGGGTTTTTTTTGCTGCATATATTACAAGGTTAAGTGCAAACCAATCTGCGCTATCCAAACACGACAATCCAAACACCAAGTCCTAGGGCCTTGGAGACTGATGAGTAGCACACGCAAACACACACACACACACACGTACACACACACACACACACACACGCGCACACGCGAAGCGCTGGGGCCCCGACTGACATCCAGACTCCCCCTTCCTCTCCTTCCCATCACACACACACACACACACACACAAACACACGCACACACAGAGACATGGCTCGTACTGATTGGCTGTGATTGGTTGTATAAAACACAGCGCTGATTTTTTGATTATGTTACACGTGGTCACGCATGGAACGAGGGCCCTGGCTGCAGATATCTGAGCGATCGTCAGCTAGCGAGAGAGGGAGAGAGAGAGAGA
>PIJE02000742.1:5000-7500 GCA_002895965.2 Coryphaenoides rupestris
TGGTCCGGTGTCCCGGTGACCCTCACCTGCCCGGCCCCCCCTCGTCAGCCACCACGGTGAAATAACAACGTTCCACAAGAATCCACATTGTGTTGGTTCCCCCTTTCTAAAGACTTTTTTTATGAAGCCGCCCGTGTTGTCCTGTTGAAGACGGTCGGTAGGTAGGTAGGTGAACCGCTCCAGCGGTGCTTTTCGGTATTTTTAATGCGGCCGATAAACGATAAGGATTCTGCTACTTGCTGCGCGGCTGTTGTTGAAGTCGCGCGAGGTTCAGGGTCTGCAATCCAATTCTTGTTCTCTCTGCGTCCGCTATCGCTGCACAACGTTACCGCAAGGTGCATTGAAACGTCGTCTTCGGTGAAAACAATGAATGTGTTTGATCGTGTCGTTATTTGTTCATTTATTTCTTGATTTCTTTTTATTTTCAGACATGTTTTCAGTGAAGAGGGTTTTGTTGCAGACGCAGAATCAAGACGAGTATTCAATCGATGCTCAACACCAAACGAGTTCCTTTACTCACAACTTTCAATGAGCATATAGATCTTACAGCTTCATTGGCCTTAGTTTTTACAAACAAGCAATGTGCTTTTGTGAAATTGGTACATAACGTTAAACATCTAATAAGATAGAAATTCTACAAATATATATAACAAATATATAATATATATAACAAATATGGACAAAAATAGCAATAAAAAGGTGCAATTTAAACAATTGGGTGGTTTTTCAAATGAGATGCAAGAACTCTCAAAAGTGTCTTCGTCGGCTAACAAATGGACTTTTACAGCAACAACAACAACAACAGCAAAATGGGATCAACTCAATCCAGAAATGAACGGCCGATCCGAATAAAGACGCTCCCCGTACGTCTGCTGTGCGTTCGCCGCGCCCGCCGGTTCGAGTCCCGGAGCCACGCCGGGGCTCAGCTGCCACGGCGACGACGCGCCGCGCCGGCGGCTGATTGAAAACAGTTGTTGATTCAATACTCCAGTAAACGCAGGCTGCCGGGGACTAAGAACTTTATTCCCCCGAACAACGGAACAGATTGCGAGGAAACAAGGCCTCGCTGTGCGCGGAAATTGATGGCAGATGCACTTAGTGGTAGTTTGAATGTTTCATTAGATGCTAATGTCTTGCTGGCTCTTTAATTGTTGTGAAATTAGCCTCTGGAATATTAGAAGCATCTGTTGGAGCTCCTCCTGCAGGGGAAGCCTCCGTCCCGGCGGCGGGTCATTAAGGGGATCCGTCCGTATGCCTCAACCTGCCTTTTAATTAATGTCTTTGTCGGCTAATGTTGCTGCTACACGAGCAGCGTACCAGCGTACCAGCGCACCAGCACACCAGCGTACCAGCGTACCATCGCACCAGCGTACCATCGCACCAGCGTACCAGCGTACCAGCATACCAGCGCACCAGCGTACCAGCGCACCAGCGTACCAGCACACCAGCACACCAGCGTACCAGCGTACCATCGCACCAGCGTACCAGCGCACCAGCGTACCAGCGCACCAGCGTACCATCGCACCAGCACACCAGCGTACCAGCGTACCAGCGCACCAGCGTACCAGCGCACCAGCGTACCAGCACACCAGCGTACCATCGCACCAGCGTACCATCGCACCAGCGTACCAGCGCACCAGCGTACCATCGCACCAGCGTACCAGCACACCAGCACACCAGCGTACCAGCACACCAGCGTACCAGCGTACCATCGCACCAGCGTACCAGCGTACCATCGCACCAGCGTACCAGCGCACCAGCGCACCAGCACACCAGCGTACCAGCGTACCATCGCACCAGCGTACCAGCGCACCAGCACACCAGCGTACCAGCGTACCAGCGCACCAGCGTACCATCGCACCAGCGTACCAGCGCACCAGCGTACCAGCGTACCAGCGTACCATCGCACCAGCGTACCAGCGCACCAGCACACCAGCACCAGCGTACCAGCACACCAGCACACCAGCGTACCAGCGCACCAGCACACCAGCGTACCAGCACACCAGCATACCATCGCACCAGCGTACCAGCGCACCAGCACACCAGCGTACCAGCGTACCATCGCACCAGCGTACCAGCGTACCAGCGTACCATCGCACCAGCGTACCATCGCACCATCGCACCATCGCACCAGCGCACCAGCGCACCAGCGTACCAGCAGACTGGAAGACTAGTGTACCAACGCACCGTGGCGGATTGTTCTCGCTCACCATACTCTCTCTGTGACTCAGTTCGGTGCCGAATACAATGAATCTCAGGCCTGTTCACAGCAGTAAGGAGGCAGTAAGTGAATAATAATAATGATCATAATCCGAACAATAATGATAATAATACTGCTGCTATTTATACTACTGATGAGGATAATAAAAAAGAAAATCATATGAATATGATATGAAAAGTGTTTTATTGTCGTATGTACATCACAATACAGGGCCATTCTAAACAGTGAAACTGTTATATATATATATATATATATATATATATACAGTATATACACGTA
>PIJE02000742.1:10000-30000 GCA_002895965.2 Coryphaenoides rupestris
GTTGTCGTTGTCGTCGGCGTTGTTGTTGTTGTTGTTGTTGTCGGTGTTGCTATCGACTGACGGGGACGCGGTAAGAACACAGCTGGCAGGGCGCCTGTTTCGCCACCGCCTTGCGGAGTGTCTGCCTGCCGAGCAGACACTCCACAAGGCCCCCCGTGTGACGAAGACTCCCCCCCCCCCGTCTCCTCCTCGTCCTCCCCCTCCTCCTCTTCCTCCTCCTCCTCCCCGGTTGCCAGATAAGATGGCGCCCATCGCTGGCGACGGGGAGCGGGCGGCTGTTCAATAAGGCGGCTCAGTGGGCACGGGCGACGTGGGGCAATCTTCCGGGGGCCGCCATGTACTGCCATGCGGCGCTAACATATTCATGACGTGCCTGCAAGCCGAGCCGTGTGTGTGTGTGTGTGTGTGTGTGTGTGTGTGTGTGTGTGTGTGTGTGTGTGGGGGGGGGGTGGCAGAAGCCGGGGAATATGGTATCCTTTCCACGGGAATTAACCAGACTGAATGTGAACTAATTGGAAAAGAAAAGTTTGGAGTTAGCTTGCTAGCTTGCGTGTACCCCTTGGCAGAGGCAATGCAGACATATTTTTGGTGGACATGTTGGTGATATTTTTTAAATAATATTGTATTGTAGCAGGGCTGCTGCCACAATGCCACATGAAGTGGCTTAGTTCGGGGCTCCTCCAATGACACAGGCAGGGTGCTGATGAAAACTCTGGTTTATTGCAAAGGTTTGGTAAAATGACATGACAGGCTAGCTAGTGCTCCGAGTGTGTGTGCTGATGGCTGACTCAATCTGTGGGGCACTGATTAGCCCCACCCACCCCCAGACTCTAACTGGGCCAGGTGAGGCTGTAGCCCCACCCACCCCCAGACTCTAACTGGGCCAGGTGAGGCTGTAGCCCCACCCACCCCAGACTCTAACTGGGCCAGGTGAGGCTGTAGCCCCACCCACCCCCAGACTCTAACTGGGCCAGGTGAGGCTGTAGCCCCACCCACCCCCAGACTCTAACTGGGCCAGGTGAGGCTGTAGCCCCACCCACCCCAAGACTCTACCTGGGCCAGGTGAGGCTGTAGCCCCACCCACCCCCAGACTCTACCTGGGCCAGGTGAGGCTGTAGCCCCACCCACCCCCAGACTCTAACTGGGCCAGGTGAGGCTGTAGCCCCACCCACCCCCAGACTCTAACTGGGCCAGGTGAGGCCAATTAAGCCAGCCACCAAACACACACACACACACACCCATAACGATGGCTTCTTCACTCAACGAGCACTGTGTGTGTCTCTCTGAGCGGGTCAGGTGGTGTGCTTTGTTCACGGTGTGTGTGTGTGTGTGTGTGTGTGTGTGTGTGTGTGTGTGTGTGTGTGTGTGTGTGTGTGTGTGTGTGTGTTGTGTTGTTTGTGTCCCTTGCAGCTGAGGCACGGACAGAACCACAGCAAGGACAGCGACAGCGAGAGCATCAGCGAGGAGTCCAAGCCCTCGGTCAGGAGCAGCTCCAGAGACAGACTGACGGACGTGAGTACACACACACACACACACACACACACGTACAACAAAGTGCATTGTGGGGGAAATGCAGAAAGGAAAATATTCAGTAAATTGTGGTTTTGGAGCGAAGCTTTTTCAAGAGAAGCTTCCTAATGAGGGCTCAGTCTGGTCGCAGTCTGGGACACGTTTCTGTTTCCTTATGCAAAGCGTCCTCGCCTCCTCTGACCCCACACACACACACACACACACACATACACACACACACACACACACACGCACACACGCACACACACATACACACACAAGCACACACACACACACACTAAAGGTTAAGTTGTTGCTGGGATGGGATATTTAGTCCTGTGGGAGACAGCGTGGGCCTGTGTGTGTGTGTGCTCTCCGGGGGGCACACTGCTGCTGCTGCGAGGGGCGACCAAGCAGATAAATCATCCGCGTGTCTTACAACGTCCCACAGTGCACTGGGGCGTGTCATGTGACACACACACACACACACACACACACACACACACACAAAGACTGTTTGGCGATGGAAAGTTACAGCGTTCTGTCTCCGTGTCTGTGGCTGTGCCTGTCATAATTATATTGTATAGATACAGTATATCTATAATCAATACTTCATTTGTCCAGTATTTCCCTGACATGAATCCTGGATTACGAGCGCCACTGCAATCGGCCATGAAAAAATAAATGTAAATATGATACACAATTCTGATTATTATTATTATACAAAATGAAGTTGGGCATCCTAACTGGAGTCTATTACCCTCTTGCCAGACTGTTACTATCAGTAAGTGAAGCTTTTTCATATATTGTGTCCTTGTTGAAATATTTAAATAAACATCACACACACACACACACCACACACACACACACACACACACACACACACACACACACACACACACACACACACACACACAACACACAGACACACACACTAGATACACACACACACACACACACACACACAACACACAGTACACACACCACACACATGCACAAGCACATGCACCTCTCACAGGCTCTCAGGGGACACACTGTAGTCGGTGTTCATTCATCCAATTGTAAATATGTCTTTGTCTAGACTCTGCTTCGAGTCATTGCCCTCGCGGTCGCAGACGCAGATTCCCGCGCGTTCCCCTCACCCAGCGACTCCTCGCACTCCGCTGTTCCCCGCCTGGCCGAGTCTGAGCCTCGCTGCGGTCCGTCGCGCTGACTCGCTTTGTTTCGTAACGTCGGGTTTGTGGAAACTGTTTGTGGAGCCGTTTTTCCAACGATCCGTTTCCAATTTATTCCTTGGAACAAACAAAGCTTCCCAGAGCTGGGGGTCCCATACTCTACCATACCCCCCCCATCGCCCCCACAAAACCCCCACAAAACCCCCCATGTCTCCACAAACCCCCTCATTCACCCCATGCCAGGGACGCAACCCCAACCCCTCATGCCTGTACCTTGAGGCCTGGATGCTCATCGTCATCCTCGTGACTTCCTGGTTGCCTGGGCTCTGCACCCTCCTCCGCTCTGCCGAGAGGGAGAATCAGGCGGCGAAAGGTCAGCCATGCAACCCTCCCTCTCTCTCTCCCCCCTCTCTCTCTCTCTCCCTCCTCTCTCTCCCCCCCGCTCTCTCTCTCTTTCCCTCTCTCTCTCCCCCCTCTCTCCATCGTCTCGCTGTCTCCCCCGTTCCTATATTCTGAGTGCTGCCAGCTCATTAAGTTCTACAAATGGCACATCAGCTCGCCCGTGTTTGCCCCCCCCACCCCGAACGCTCGCTCAAATTGGCAGGCTTAGCAGTATTTGCTCTGAAGCTCCATCTCCCCCTTTGGGTTTCGTTTGAAGCTGACATGGCGGGTAACCCCTCCCCCACCCCCACCTCCTCCTCCACCACCACCACCACCACCACCACCACCACAAACCCTCCCTCCCTCCCTCTCTTCTCAATAGCAGCATCAACCCCACCGCCACCGCCACCCACACCCCTCTCTCCCCGTCCCTGCAGCCTCCGTCCGGGTGACAGGCGTTCAGACAGCCGGTCCCGGGGCGGGGCAAGGGAGGGATGGAGGGAGGAATGGAGGGAGGGAGGGATGGAGGGATGGAGGGATGGAGGGATGGAGGGAGGGAGGGAGGGATGGAGGGAGGGAGGGATGGAGGGATGGAGGGAGGGAGGGAGGGAGGGATGGAGGGAGGAATGGAGGGAGGGATGGAGGGAGGGATGGAGGGAGGGAGCGAGTCTTCCAGATCGTGGGAGGAGGGCCTGGGATGAATCACTTAGTCACAATCACATTTAGTCTCTGTGGCAAGGGGTGAAATGCCACCATTACCCAGCTGCCTATCAAATAAATTGGCAATTACGGTGCCCCGGTTTGCAAGTAAACAGAGCTACTCCCCCCACCCTCCCCCTTTTTTCCTTCCCCACCCGGGTGGGGTGGTGGTGGCGGGGGGGGAGAGAGAGGCGGGTTCGAGGGAGCCGGCCTCCAGCAGGGCCGCAGGGCTAGCCACCGTCCGTGGGCTCCGGCCATCTTGACGAGAGATTTGCAGATGCAGACGTTGCCGTAGTCAGAACGCACGTCCCCCCGTTCTTTAATGGCCGGTTTGTTTTGGCGTCCGAGAACCATTCGGTTCTTCTTCACCTTCAGCAGACGCAGAAAAGAGAGACAGCAATACATCACTGTGGTACATAAAGATAAGAATAGAGCAGGATTCAAGCATTCATAGTTACAAGGTTAATAGAACGAGTTTCAGAACAAGTTTCATAACCACCACTACCACTAATATTACTGCTAACACTGCTACTGGAGGGCTTGGAGGGTTGGGTGCATGCTTGGCGGTCTTCGGGCAGCGATGTGTGTTGTGTTGGGGGGTGGTCCTGGCATCTGGATGGGGTCTCAGCACGGCTGGCAGGCCCCCCCACTGGTACTCGTTACCCGTCGTGTGTGTGTGTGTGTGTGTGTGTGTGGACTCCTGAGATGAAGCGAGTGTTTCTCTTCCAGCTGGAATGAAAATGTGAAAAATTGTGGGTTCGTCCGCCGTCGTCGTCGTCGTCGAATCCCTCGGTCGTGTTTATCCTGGACCGCGCTCGCGTGCGAAGGTCCGCGGCCGCGCTCGCGGTGAGGTCCTGCGACGTGAGCGACGCATCTGGAAGCGATGCCGCGAGACGACGTCGGGGTCGTCACGGCGACGGGCCGTTTGAAGCGGTTTCCGCGGCGAGCGCGGGGCTAACGTCTCCCCGCTGGCCAGTAAAACCGAAACCCGCTATTACCCGGGGTGGGGGGGGTACATTGGTGGAGCGAGGCGTGGCTAGGGTGGGCCGGGTCGAGTTTAGGGTGTGGATGGATGCCGCAGGAGGCGCTAGGCTCCCGCCGGGACGTCTGGGCCAGGCGTTTTAGTGGTGGTCGCCGGTGGTTGGACACGCGACGAGCGAGGAAGGGTAGCTGCGAGACGTCTCCTGGGGTTGTAAGTGTCACAATCTGTTCCTCAGCGAGCTGATGACTCCAAGCAGCGGGCGAGAGAGAGAGGAAGAGAGGGCCACACGGCAGAGGATGAGAGAGAGAGAGAGAGAGAGAGAGAGCGAGAGAGAGAGAGAGAGGTTGGTTCTGAAGTGCCACCGGTGGAAATATGCACGTCTCGTCGTCGTCACTTCTGCGGCGACAGCCTATTCATCGGACTGATTTGCGGACGAGGCCGGGGCTGAATACAAAGTCCCTCCGTTAGCGTTCATCCGTTGCCAAGCTAGCTTGGCCAGGCACGGCGAATCAGAAACATTCAGACCAAAGCAATCCACCCAGAGATATTCAGATCAGAGATATTCTTTGATGCCTCGTGGCTTTCAAAAGACACTTCTGTAGTCTTCTGTCATCTTTTGTTCTGTGTTAAAAAAGACACCCAACACAAATATCAAACAATATCAGACACATAATCAGACAAAATTGTGTGAGGTGTGGGTGATCAGGAGGGGGGTTCTGGTATTTTGTAGGTTGCCAGGTTCCCAGAAACATGACCGATTCGATTTAATGAACAACTGTTGCACGCCCTTCCGACACACACTGGTCCGAGAAGCGTCCGAGGCGGCGTAATAATGAGGCAATTATAGATACAACATTGCGACGGCCGTATCTAAACGCTTGCCTCTCTAATAAGGGGCATTTCAAATTATCGAGAGTCCCTGAGAGAGGCAAAGAGTCTGTCGTGTAGAGAGAGATAGAGTGTGTGAAAGAGAGCATGAACGAGAGAGAGAGAGAGAGAGAGAGAGAGAGAGAGAGAGAGCGGTGACCATTCATGTGATACTCTCATTATTGATGAACACTCGAGCTACAGACCCGGCTGCTCTGAAACTCTCCTCTCCTGTTCAACAGCCTGCAGAACGAAGCACTTCAACCTGACGCTTTTCATCTGAATCCAAGTAATATGGAAGGATTGTTGCTGGTACAATTTAAACATGAAAATGTAATCAAGCAACATGATCAGATCACTATTAAATGCAAAAGGGTCAATAACTAAGCAATCATCCCAGTCAAGTCAGACTTATTTTTAAAAGTAGGCTAAATGCTACCAATGACCAAGTCAATGTACAAGCAAGCCAGTATGTCACAAGGGTGAAACGTAAGGCGCTATTTTCACCGACGGCCAGGCAGACAGAAATCGTATTCCTCATTCAGCAGGGCGACGGCCAGAGGATAAAGGGCCCGTTTTGCTCCACTCCCTCACCCACGAGCGGGACCCTCGATTTACATACCCGCCCCAGAAGGAATGTCTCAAAGGAAGTAGCATATCTGGACATGCGAGGCGCGACCTCATTTACATCCCGGTGTCAGGAAGTAATTGCAGAATGTAGCGCGGAGGTGCGACGGACACGGGGCCACGCCCACCGGCCGCGGCGTTACATAAGCGGGTTCGCCGGGGTGACCTGACCCCTGCAGACGACACACACACACACACACACACACACAGAAGGTAAAGATCGTTCTTCCATGGCCCCCACCCCACTAGGGCTGAGCATCGAGGTGAAAAAAACACCCTAACCCAAAACCAAAAGAATGTTTCAAAAACGTCCACATGACAGCCGTCCCGTAAAAAAACGAAGTCTCTTTCTTTGCGCTGCTGTGTAATCAGTTTCCAGAGGTCGTAATTTGAGCGCTTGAAATGGTTCGAGCACATGAGCGCGGCATTCCGAAGCGGTCGGTCGTGTTTAAGTCAGAGTGCCCCCCCCCCCCCCCCCCCCCCCCCCGGGTAATAGCGGGTTTCGGTTTTACTGGCCAGCGGGGAGACGTTAGCCCCGCGCTCGCCGCGGAAACCGCTTCAAACGGCCCGTCGCCGTGACGACCCCGACGTCGTCTCGCGGCATCGCTTCCAGATGCGTCGCTCACGTCGCAGGACCTCACCGCGAGCGCGGCCGCGGACCTTCGCACGCGAGCGCGGTCCAGGATAAACACGACCGAGGGATTCGACGACGACGACGACGGCGGACGAACCCACAATTTTTCACATTTTCATTCCAGCTGGAAGAGAAACACTCGCTTCATCTCAGGAGTCCACACACACACACACACACACACACACGACGGGTAACGAGTACCAGTGGGGGGGCCTGCCAGCCGTGCTGAGACCCCATCCAGATGCCAGGACCACCCCCCAACACAACACACATCGCTGCCCGAAGACCGCCAAGCATGCACCCAACCCTCCAAGCCCAGACACACACACACACACACAGATACACACACACACACACCACACACACACACACACACACACACACACACACACACACACACACACACACACACACACACACACACACACACACACACACACACACACACACACACACACACACACACACACACACACACACACACACACACACACACACACACACACACACACACACACAGATACACACACAGACACACACACACACACACACACACACATGAAACCACTTAACTGCAAATTGATTGATGCTTGATTGCCCCCTGCCGCTCTATTCTGACATGCCATTCCTCTCTATTGGCCTATCGACAGGGTGGATGAGGTATTGCAGGGCTAAGTCCCCTCCTGTCACTTTCCCTCGGCCGTGTGCGTGCTGGGAAGTGTCCCAGACAAGAGAGGAAGCACGGAAATGGTTCTACGGAGCGGCAACAGGCAAAACGGCCACTTTGAGAACCGCCCAGAGGCGGGGGGTGAGCGTTGCGTTAACTTGACTACCGGCAAGTCTGCATCTTGCGGAAGAATACTCCTCAACAGTGATTCGAAGGAGGAAAGGCCGAGAGGGCCAACCGGAAACGGCGGAACAGCCCTGGCTGGGTTCCTTCTTCCCCTGCGAGGAAAACCGTGCATCCGCGCTCGCCAGGCCCCGCAACACTCTCTCTCCCGCCCCCGCCCACCACCACCCTCCGATCCCGGTTGTAGGGGGAATGGAAAAAACCCAGCCCGCGGGAAAAGCCGCGAGGGCATAGGTAGCTTATCGCTTCGTTTGAGCGCCTCTTCGCAAACCGCGCCCGGCAAACGCTCGACATGACATGCCCGCGAATGTTATATTGATAGGCAAAGCTTGCCGAGTGAGAATGATCGAGATGGGCGATTTTAACCACGCTCGAGTTATGACCACCAGCCGGACCCGTGACAGGAACTCATCTGTGATTGTGACTCATGATGTGATTCGCACATGCCACAGCCCCCCTACTTCCCACTCGACAGTCATGCGGTGAGCTCCCTCACTCGCTCTGTCGTCTCTCCATGCGCCTCCCTCCATGCCCTACTCCGATCCCAGTCCTCCTACTGAAACCATCACAGGTGTAATCCTCCCTCCTCCTCGCCACTCGCCCATGGCGCACCTGTCTTCCCTGCCAATCTCCCTCCTACACCTCGACATTCACTTCCCTCCCTCCCTCCAGTGCCCTCCATGCTCCTGCCACCCTCGCGAATGCCCGTCACAAATTCCCATGTACCATCTCCCTCGGCGCCTCCATTCGCCATCCCCTGATCGCCGCGCCATGCCCGGGACGGGCACCAGCGCTATGATCTGATCCAGACCTGAGTTTTTCAAACACCGTGCACCGGGCTTCTTGGAGTACGTCTGCAGGACGGGATTCCGTAGAACTTGGAGTCGCGTTAACAGACGCTAGTGGCAGCTTGGTGCGGTAGGAGGATTGATGCTGTGCTTATGTTGAGAAGAGAGGTTGAGGAGGGCGAGTGTTTTTTTAGTGTCGTGGTAGATTAGATAAGGTGGTTGTTGTGTGTGCAGACCTCTCTCTAAAGCAGCGACTCCAGACAGCGGCCGACTACAATAAGACCAAGAGGCGTAAGAGCCTTACGTATTGTATGTCAAGGCGGAGGTAAATAGGGTAGAAGAACACACCTGATCCAAGACTTCTAGCGACGCCAAGGAGCTCCAGACGGATCGATAGGGGAAGCTGGCGAGACAATCCAGCATGGAGGCCTGCACGCTGCATTGCTTTTTTGCAGAATGTCGTGATTTTAAGAATGAGAGCAAACGTGTGTGATGATGCTCTTAAATTTAAAAGTCCATATCACAAATGCCCATTCCCTTCAGATATAACGAGCATTGAGCCCCCACCAGGCTTAACCGACGGGAAGGAATTGCTAGTCTTTCGCTCTGCCCTCCCCAGAGATTCTACACCCTGCTGCACACTATGTTTACGTGTCTTATAGTTTCTGTGCTGTGCAGTCTGACACTCCCACATGGACGCTTTTTCATCCTGTCTGCATGAATCACCTTTAAATGCGCACCACTGATAAGGCGAAGTGTGGACGGACTCGGGGTGGAGACGTGTGTACGGTGAGGCGTTGTTATTATGGTGCGCTGTGGTGAAGACCCACATGCAGCACAGCCGGGCAGGTGTTGGTGATTAAACCCCAAGACTCACTGGGTTGTTGATGAATAAACAGATAAAGGTAACATTCTGAGGCAAGAGCTCTTCACACCGCCAAGGACTGACTGGGAACCAGACTGATATAGAGAGTAGACTCATACAGGCACCTGCATGAGGGGAGGATAAGGTGGGGGTCACAGATGAGACACACCTGAGGCACACAGCCAGACACATGGTACAATAGAGCAGGGATCTATTTCTAGAAACACAACCTGGAGATTCAACGAAAAACCCTAGACGAAAATGATAAAAAGTTCTCCCATACCAACCATGACAGGGAGTCTCTCGACACGCGGCCGCTGCCCCAATACCGCCCCCCCCTCCCCCCCCCAATTAATAAGTTACAATAAATTGTTAAGCAGAACGAGTGACAATATGCGCGAGAAAATTAATAACGGCAGATGGTACACAGAAATACAAGTGGCTATGACACAGTATACAAGAGAGGGGCAGCGAATAAGTGCCAAAGAGAGCGACTTAATGGGTTATTGGAAGCGGTCAAGCTGGGCTGCGGTGGGATCTTATAAAGCAGATTTGGCTCAGAAAAAATAGAACGTTCCAAATTATATGTTGGAGAGGACGAGGAGCAACTGAAATCAGACGTTGGGAGGCACAAACGGCGGCCCCAAGCGTCCGTGAATGCCAGGCGAGTCGGGTCAGGCGAAGTGATGCACCAGAACGCTGGTGGAGTAATAACAGGAAGGGGCTTGCGCTTGGGTGCAGGACGACGGCGGGGCGCGGACGAGGACGTAGAGACGGCGGCCGGTGTCAGACCCTGCACTCGATGAGCTACTGGCCTGATATGAGTGGTCAGCGCGGCGCGGGAGAGGGGAGGTAGGGGGGTGGGTGTTGTTGTTCTCCACACGGGGTCAAGGGGGAGGGACAGGTCTGCAGCTTATCCCCCAGAGGAAGTGCAGGAGGTCAGCTCACTCTTGCTCTCACGCTACGCTGCAGCCAATCCCACGGGCTAGCGGCAGCGGATAGAGATCAACGTGTACACGTAGGTTAGGTGACCTTTGGATTTGGACGGCCAAAGGAGGCCTACACACATGGTCCTGGGTTGAAGACCTGTTGCCGCAGTTCACCACTGAAAGTGATCAATGTGTTGTAGTCCAATTTGTAAGGAGAGAATTCGTGTGGAGATGGTGGGGCGCGACTGGGGGCTTTACGCTCGTGCGTCGCAGTGTACCACAAGCTTCAAACGAAATCGCAACAATGGCAGGGAGCAGCGCGGAGCTCCGTCGAGAGCCTGAAAGTGCAAATTCACTGCTCAAAGTGGCCCCACCTGCGCTCTTCCAATGCTTCCTTAAGAGTCGCCGCAAAGCCTGCTGTCACCAGGCCACCAAGGAGAGGTGCCAAGGGGAAGCACAATAAAATCTTTTCACGGCACAGCAGCCATGAATATTTGTTGCGGGACGATAACTAGTCAAGACACAGCGTTAAAAATAGAAGCCTGGGCAAGGACGCGACCTCTAGGACAAGCCTAGGTCAGTGAGACGCGGGAGGGACAGCGGAGACGATTGGCGGTGACGAGGACGTGTGCGTTGGAGAGTGGCACGGAACGCAGGAGAGTAAGAACGTAGAAGTGTAGATGCGATCCGAATGGGACTCCACGAAGAGCGAGGGCAACGGAGTGACGTGCTGTAACGCCGAGAGACGATGGAGGTTAGGCGAAGCAATATTAGAGCAGTCTCTTCAGCGTGAAACGAAGCCGGCCAGAGTTGCGAATGAGCTGATCAGCTGTAAATCGCACCGCTTCTGTCCCTCGATTAACCTTGCCGGCATTCCACCACCGTCTCCTCGGCAAGGTGCACGCCGACAGCAGAGCACCGGTGCTGCATCGAGATGAGGATTCGGATCCTAGCTGAGTGCCTAGCTAAAACCCAGGCGAATGTGAGCTCGAGCCTAGTCCCACCTCCTGAGATCTAAGTACCAAGTCGCCGATATCTCTCTCCTCTTATCATGGAGCTCAAGCACCAGAGGCCCTATCGTCCAGCGAGTCCGAACCCTAATCGGGCTCTCCGCTCTCCCCCGTGCGATGGCACTGTTAGTGACGAGGTGGATATGAGTGCAACGCGAGCGATTGTTCGACCCTGGTTTCGCGAGCTTACATGGTCTATAGAGAGGGGTTCTGTGGGTGCGTCATTTTAGTATCTGACGGACGCATGGGGGGTATGAGGTGTTGGACGGAGCTGGTGGTGATTCCACGCTGATTAAGTGATTACTAGCGTTGTACCACCACCCATTGCATGCATGGAGCGAAGACATAATGATCCGATATGAACTAAAACCAAGTCAGACCAATAAGCATGGTATCCTAGGAGTATCAAGTATTAGGAAAAAACGGATCAGAGTGAGGATATAACAGGAGAGATTTCAATAGAGATGCACGAAGAAGGTAGACCTGAATCAGCGTCAACCCACAAAAGTGATGGTACAAGGTATTTCTCATAGAAAACGAAACTCACTTCGTTAACTGTTAAGACGAAAGCATCAAAACCTCTGCGCATCGTCTTACAGCCGCGGAGCAATGAGGAGGTTCAACTGCAGCGAGGCGAGTGCTAGACAAGGCTCATACAGTCACACGGACCGCCCAATTGAGGGGACTGCCACACAGCCGGGCGCCTCGGCCGAGCGATTAGTCGTCTGCACCAGGGTGCGTCGGAACAACCCTTTGGCGCCCAGTAGCTGTATAATGTGCGCCCTCCTGCCGGAGTATCTTCCGCGGGCGAGCCAGCACCATATAGTACCAAGCTCACAGCACGGACGGCATCCGTGCGAGATCCCATTATTAAGCGGAAACGCCCAGCTAATGAGCAACCAACTGACCACTCAGTTTGATCCAGACAACATGAGCCCAACCTTGGCCTAAGCTGAAACAGGCAATGCAGAGCCACCAGCGAACACCAACCACAGATCACGATGCATCCCCTGCAGACGAGCCACGCTTAAGCGGATCGAGCTGACCTGCATTGTTACCGCCACAGTGGGGCAGCGGATAGTATGTGTATCACTCGGGGTGTGAAATGTAGCAGTGGTGGCCCCTGTCCGGCAGCCTGGGAGTCAAATAATACCACGTGCCATGGAAGGTGAATGAAAATATAATAGGCACTTTAGTTTCCACACACACACACAAAGAGCATCATCTCTGTTTACTTCATTGGCCTCACGAGGGCCCAGCTGTCCTGGTGGAAGACGCCGGGCTACGAACCAATCAGAGGACGCCTGCCTCTCATCTCCCCATCACTATGGAGATCAGCATTCATTAGCATACTTTGACGCTCGTTTCAAATTAAAAATTCCACCAATTAAAGTCGAATACTTCGTTCGTAGAACCGACCGCACATTGTCTATCTCAAAAAATGAGAAAAACGAACGAACTCTATTTATAAAGTTCTCGCTACGCTTAAACTTTCTCTAGTGCTCTATTTCGTTGTTATTGCGAGACATTCTTTCTATATTTTCTCTTGTCTTTGTGCCCTTCGTCATACGGTCAATACGCTGTTGTGGTGATGTGTTGTCCCGATGATGGCCGCAGAATAGGTACGTGTGGTGGATGTTAACCCGGGACAGTTTGTTAGATTTTAGGGACTGATGAAATATCTCTGATCCTTAACGATTGCGACACAATGATTGATGATAAAAGCTCCAACAGTTCATGGCCTGACTAACCGAAGGCGTTAAATCATCCTGGCGGGAAGAAGTAAGTCCACCGGTATGGGGTAAACATTACCGCGTCACAAGTTTAATGTGTGCCCATGAACCCCCACACCCATTGCATTTTGATTTTCAAATCATATCAAATGCATTAATAGAACAAGCGCTTGCATAATCTCGATGCGTGTTGGAAGTACTATGTAAAGCAAAATTATTTCCTGCGACATATCCAAGTGCCGTGGATTTTGGCCCCGATTGCAGACCCTAGTGAAATGGTTGACAGCTCGTTGATATCCAGAAAATATACCCATGTGACACACGCAATGAAATACTGACAAAGCGGAGATGAGAGGGTTATTTATGGATAAAGTTGCCATCCATAAATGAACCATACCTCGACACACCACTAAATAGCATATAGGATTTATGAACCTGACGCACAGGACCACTTCTTGACCCACCACGTAAAGACCCTAGTGACCACACAGAGCCAGGAGCGCGTGAGCTGAAAGCTTTACTTATCGCCCGAAAACACCACGAGTACTGTTGGTAAGTGTGTGATGTTACGTGTGGTGTTGCGTAAGTGATTGTTGTGTGTGTAAGTGTAGATGATGTTTGTCTACTCATTCCGCCTACAGCGCTCATTCGAACCATCTCATGGGTCTGATAGAGAGGAGCACGCCGGAATGGACCCTTGATCCTACTTCGCAGTGCTCCGTGGTTCCCCTCCTCACAGCACCAGCCGTAGAAGTCAGGTGATGGCCACCGGAGGAGAGCACTCACACACACTTACGCAGTAGGGTGCAAAGCCACTCACAACCGCTGTCTCCACGACCACCATAGGTAATGAACTCAGGAGTCATCCAGCCAAAAAGGCCAATTGTGGTGTGTGTGTGTGTGTGTGTGTGTGCTTGTGTGTGTATGTGTGTGTGCGTGTGTGCATGTGTGTGTGTGTGTGTGTGTGTATGTGTGTGTGTGTGTGTGTGTGTGGGGTCAGAGGAGGCGAGGACGCTTTGCATAAGGAAACAGAAACGTGTCCCAGACTGCGACCAGACTGAGCCCTCATTAGGAAGCTTCTCTTGAAAAAGCTTCGCTCCAAAACCACAATTTACTGAATATTTTCCTTTCTGCATTTCCCCCACAATGCACTTTGTTGTACGTGTGTGTGTGTACTGTGGTACATAAAGATAAGAATAGAGCAGGATTCAAGCATTCATAGTTACAAGGTTAATAGAACGAGTTTCAGAACAAGTTTCATAACCACCACTACCACTAATATTACTGCTAACACTGCTACTGGAGGGCTTGGAGGGTTGGGTGCATGCTTGGCGGTCTTCGGGCAGCGATGTGTGTTGTGTTGGGGGGTGGTCCTGGCATCTGGATGGGGTCTCAGCACGGCTGGCAGGCCCCCCCACTGGTACTCGTTACCCGTCGTGTGTGTGTGTGTGTGTGTGTGTGTGGACTCCTGAGATGAAGCGAGTGTTTCTCTTCCAGCTGGAATGAAAATGTGAAAAATTGTGGGTTCGTCCGCCGTCGTCGTCGTCGTCGAATCCCTCGGTCGTGTTTATCCTGGACCGCGCTCGCGTGCGAAGGTCCGCGGCCGCGCTCGCGGTGAGGTCCTGCGACGTGAGCGACGCATCTGGAAGCGATGCCGCGAGACGACGTCGGGGTCGTCACGGCGACGGGCCGTTTGAAGCGGTTTCCGCGGCGAGCGCGGGGCTAACGTCTCCCCGCTGGCCAGTAAAACCGAAACCCGCTATTACCCGGGGGGGAGGGGGGGGGGGGGGGGGGGGGGGGGCACTCTGACTTAAACACGACCGACCGCTTCGGAATGCCGCGCTCATGTGCTCGAACCATTTCAAGCGCTCAAATTACGACCTCTGGAAACTGATTACACAGCAGCGCAAAGAAAGAGACTTCGTTTTTTTACGGGACGGCTGTCATGTGGACGTTTTTGAAACATTCTTTTGGTTTTGGGTTAGGGTGTTTTTTTCACCTCGATGCTCAGCCCTAGTGGGGTGGGGGCCATGGAAGAACGATCTTTACCTTCTGTGTGTGTGTGTGTGTGTGTGTGTGTCGTCTGCAGGGGTCAGGTCACCCCGGCGAACCCGCTTATGTAACGCCGCGGCCGGTGGGCGTGGCCCCGTGTCCGTCGCACCTCCGCGCTACATTCTGCAATTACTTCCTGACACCGGGATGTAAATGAGGTCGCGGTCTCCCTCGCATGTCCAGATATGCTGACCAATTTGCACCGACACAGAACTTGTAATTGCCCGCATCAATTATCCATTGCCGTCGCTCCATCTCTCTCTCTCTCTCTCTCTCTCTCTCTCTCTCTCTCTCTCTCGTTCATGCTCTCTTTCACACACTCTATCTCTCTCTACACGACAGACTCTTTGCCTCTCTCAGGGACTCTCGATAATTTGAAATGCCCCTTATTAGAGAGGCAAGCGTTTAGATACGGCCGTCGCAATGTTGTATCTATAATTGCCTCATTATTACGCCGCCTCGGACGCTTCTCGGACCAGTGTGTGTCGGAAGGGCGTGCAACAGTTGTTCATTAAATCGAATCGGTCATGTTTCTGGGAACCTGGCAACCTACAAAATACCAGAACCCCCCTCCTGATCACCCACACCTCACACAATTTTGTCTGATTATGTGTCTGATATTGTTTGATATTTGTGTTGGGTGTCTTTTTTAACACAGAACAAAAGATGACAGAAGACTACAGAAGTGTCTTTTGAAAGCCACGAGGCATCAAAGAATATCTCTGATCTGAATATCTCTGGGTGGATTGCTTTGGTCTGAATGTTTCTGATTCGCCGTGCCTGGCCAAGCTAGCTTGGCAACGGATGAACGCTAACGGAGGGACTTTGTATTCAGCCCCGGCCTCGTCCGCAAATCAGTCCGATGAATAGGCTGTCGCCGCAGAAGTGACGACGACGAGACGTGCATATTTCCACCGGTGGCACTTCAGAACCAACCTCTCTCTCTCTCTCTCGCTCTCTCTCGCTCTCTCTCTCTCTCTCTCTCTCTCTCATCCTCTGCCGTGTGGCCCTCTCTTCCTCTCTCTCTCGCCCGCTGCTTGGAGTCATCAGCTCGCTGAGGAACAGATTGTGACACTTTGTGACAATGGCGGTCGGGCAGAATTATGCCGGCCCTCAGTCTCGCTGCCATTCCCCCGCCAGCGGCGCGTCCATCAAGGACACCCCCCCTCCTCTCCCTCCCCTCCCCTCCCCTCCCCTCCCTCCTCCAGCCAGCTCTCCCACAGTGGGTCTCATCACATAGGCAACCGTCTCCGTCTCCTCTCTCCCTCTCTCTCCCTCCCTCCCCCCCCCTCCCTCCCTCCTCCTCGGGGCCTGCACTGCATGTGTCCAATCAGAGAGAGAGAGAGAGAGAGAGAGAGAGAGAGAGAGAGAGAGACCTTTTGTAGAGATTCCTCCAGGCTCCGTTTATTCAAGGTACCCTGCCGGAGCGGCGGTTCGCGATTAAAAAAAAACCCTCAGAGAACAAAGAGAGCAGAGAGCAGAGAGAGACTCCCTCGTCCCTCGCCGCCGCCGCCGCCGCCGGCGCCTGCTAGGAAATCACGAAAAAGAAAAAAATGGCGGGGAGGGGGGGGGGGGGAGAGATAACACGCAGCCCCCCCCCCCGGTTGGAGTGGTGGCGGTGGTGGTGGCGGTAGAGGATTTGTTATTGCCCTGCCCTGCCCTGTCCTGTATTGTCCTGTCCTGACCTGACCTGTCCTGCACTTTACTGTCCTGACCTGTCCTGTCCCGTACTTTACTGTCCTGTACTGTACTGTCCTGTCCTGTACTGTACTGTACTGTCCTGACCTGTCCTGTACTGTACTGTCCTGACCTGTCCTGTACTGTACTGTCCTGACCTGTCCTGTGGGGGAGGGGCTTAGCGGGATGGCGGAAGGGGGGGAGGGGCTTAGCGGGTGCGGAATGGCGGAAGGGGGCGGGCGGTGTGGAAGGGGCGCTCGCTCGATACTCCGCGCAACCTTCAACAATGACACTGGACACCGCTCGTCCGCAGCCCATTAATCTTCCATGAGAACGGATCCATCATGAGCATCAGACTATTTAGCCCACTCTCTCTCTCTTTCTCTCTGTCTCACTCTCTCTCTCACTCTCTCGCTCTCTCTCTCTCTCCACACACACACACACACACACACACACACACACACATTCTCTCTCTGTATCACTTTCCACAATTAAAGGGGATCGCTCTATGCTGGGTGTGCACTAACATCACCGTACGTACAGGAAAGGTCACGCATGCTTTAAGACCACGACGGCGCACAGGCCTGAAGGTTCACAGTGCGCACACAACCAGCCCCTGACCCTCGGCATCGCATTGCAGTCCCTTACTGGACGGCCGTACTGCACCACGCACCACGCACCTATCAAACTGTCTCATCTAACCACTTACTCCTTAATTACACATTCGGTCGACGACGAGAACCCCGGTCAAGTGTGAGTTAAACACTCGGCTGTGGTGGGCCCCCGGCGGAGAGCCAAGCGTGGCCCCCGGTACATGCGGGTGGGGGGGGGGGGGGGTGTCCTTTGATGGACGCGGCGCTGGCGGGGGAATGGCAGCGAGACTGAGGGCCGGCATAATTCTGCCCGACCGCCATTGTCACAAAGTGTCACAATCTGTTCCTCAGCGAGCTGATGACTCCAAGCAGCGGGCGAGAGAGAGAGGAAGAGAGGGCCACACGGCAGAGGATGAGAGAGAGAGAGAGAGAGAGAGAGAGCGAGAGAGAGCGAGAGAGAGAGAGAGAGGTTGGTTCTGAAGTGCCACCGGTGGAAATATGCACGTCTCGTCGTCGTCACTTCTGCGGCGACAGCCTATTCATCGGACTGATTTGCGGACGAGGCCGGGGCTGAATACAAAGTCCCTCCGTTAGCGTTCATCCGTTGCCAAGCTAGCTTGGCCAGGCACGGCGAATCAGAAACATTCAGACCAAAGCAATCCACCCAGAGATATTCAGATCAGAGATATTCTTTGATTGCCTCGTGGCTTTCAAAAGACACTTCTGTAGTCTTCTGTCATCTTTTGTTCTGTGTTAAAAAGACACCCAACACAAATATCAAACAATATCAGACACATAATCAGACAAAATTGTGTGAGGTGTGGGTGATCAGGAGGGGGGTTCTGGTATTTTGTAGGTTGCCAGGTTCCCAGAAACATGACCGATTCGATTTAATGAACAACTGTTGCACGCCCTTCCGACACACACTGGTCCGAGAAGCGTCCGAGGCGGCGTAATAATGAGGCAATTATAGATACAACATTGCGACGGCCGTATCTAAACGCTTGCCTCTCTAATAAGGGGCATTTCAAATTATCGAGAGTCCCTGAGAGAGGCAAAGAGTCTGTCGTGTAGAGAGAGATAGAGTGTGTGAAAGAGAGCATGAACGAGAGAGAGAGAGAGAGAGAGAGAGAGAGAGAGAGAGAGAGAGAGAGAGAGATGGAGCGACGGCAATGGATAATTGATGCGGGCAATTACAAGTTCTGTGTCGGTGCAAATTGGTCAGCATATCTGGACATGCGAGGGAGACCGCGACCTCATTTACATCCCGGTGTCAGGAAGTAATTGCAGAATGTAGCGCGGAGGTGCGACGGACACGGGGCCACGCCCACCGGCCGCGGCGTTACATAGCGGGTTCGCCGGGGTGACCTGACCCCTGCAGACGACACACACACACACACACACACACAGAAGGTAAAGATCGTTCTTCCATGGCCCCCACCCCACTAGGGCTGAGCATCGAGGTGAAAAAAACACCCTAACCCAAAACCAAAAGAATGTTTCAAAAACGTCCACATGACAGCCGTCCCGTAAAAAAAACGAAGTCTCTTTCTTTGCGCTGCTGTGTAATCAGTTTCCAGAGGTTCGTAATTTGAGCGCTTGAAATGGTTCGAGCACATGAGCGCGGCATTCCGAAGCGGTCGGTTCGTGTTTAAGTCAGAGTGCCCCCCCCCCCCCCCGCCCCCCCCCCACCCCGGGTAATAGCGGGTTTCGGTTTTTACTGGCCAGCGGGGAGACGTTAGCCCCGCGCTCGCCGCGGAAACCGCTTCAAACGGCCCGTCGCCGTGACGACCCCGACGTCGTCTCGCGGCATCGCTTCCAGATGCGTCGCTCACGGTCGCAGGACCTCACCGCGAGCGCGGCCGCGGACCTTCGCACGCGAGCGCGGTCCAGGAATAAACACGACCGAGGGATTCGACGACGACGACGACGGCGGACGAACCCACAATTTTTCACATTTTCATTCCAGCTGGAAGAGAAACACTCGCTTCATCTCAGGAAGTCCACACACACACACACACACACACACACGACGGGTAACGAGTACCAGTGGGGGGCCTGCCAGCCGTGCTGAGACCCCCATCCAGATGCCAGGACCACCCCCCAACACAACACACATCGCTGCCCGAAGACCGCCAAGCATGCACCCAACCCTCCAAGCCCTCCAGTAGTAGTGTTAGCAGTAATATTAGTGGTAGTGGTGGTTATGAAACTTGTTCTGAAACTCGTTCTATTAACCTTGTAACTATGAATGCTTGAATCCTGCTCTATTCTTATCTTTATGTACCACAGTGATGTATTGCTGTCTCTCTTTTCTGCGTCTGCTGAAGGTGAAGAAGAACCGAATGGTTCTCGGACGCCAAAACAAAACCGGCCATTAAAGAACGGGGGGACGTGCGTTCTGACTACGGCAACGTCTGCATCTGCAAATCTCTCGTCAAGATGGCCGGAGCCCACGGACGGCGGCTAGCCCTGCGGCCCTGCTGGAGGCCGGCTCCCTCGAACCCGCCTCTCTCTCCCCCCCCGCCACCACCACCCCACCCGGGTGGGGAAGGAAAAAAGGGGGAGGGTGGGGGGAGTAGCTCTGTTTACTTGCAAACCGGGGCACCGTAATTGCCAATTTATTTGA
>PIJE02000742.1:35000-50000 GCA_002895965.2 Coryphaenoides rupestris
TAGTGGAGCGTCCACCTGCATGTCCAGTAGCTTAGTCCCAAGCAGGGCAGGCTTTATGGTGTTGAAAGCGCTCGAGAAGTCAAAGAATGTGACTCTCACAATGCTCCCTCAACCCTAACCCTTAACCTAACCCTAACCCTTACACTTACCCTAACCCTAACCCTTACCCTCTCCTTGAAACTATATCGGACCACCCTGCTCATTGAAAAATGACGCTAAAGGAGTAACTACCTTGCTCGCCGACAAATGATGCTAAAGCGGTACCCAACTTGTCACATATGGCCGCTTGGTCAGTGTCCTGCTAAAGCGTCCATATGTGACGAGTTGGGAGTGAGAATGTGTGGGTCACATCAATACCAAATTGTCCATAATAACAGTTCTTTGGCATTGCTGTCACTGGAGTTGGTTAGACTGCCAACCCTAGACAGCCTCTAGTCATGAAACAAGTTTGCTGATTATATTGGTGGCCTGTAAAATCATTAACAGTAAAACATGAGACGGATTCAAAGGAGCAAGATATTCAAAGGATGGCACTTTCCCTGCCTGCCTTCATCAGATTTGCTAAGTTTACTGTCAGGTACCAGATATCTGGTCCAGGGATATTGGAGGTCCCATCATAAGCACCAGATCCCAGCCTAATATTGGGGCAATCCGGAGTGCTCTTTAAACAGAGACAGGGTGTCACGATCGTTCGAGGTTTTGGACCCAAGTGCAGAGTCGGACACATGCAGGAAATAACACTGGTTTATTTAACGTAGTGAGGGGAAAATCAGGATCGGCTGGAGCGAAGGCAGGGGGGAGCCGAGGAGCCCGATGGGAGGTGCGGCTCGGGAGGCGAGCCAGGTGGTGAGCAGGCAGGTAGACAGGCAGGAGAGAGTAGCGGGCTGATGACTGGATGAAAGTATTGATCCTGAGACAGAGGAAGACAGAGATCAACACGGAGATAACTAGAACCTAGAATCAAATATCCTAGAAGCCTGAAGCGAAGAGTACCACTGTAGTTGAATCAACGATCTGGCGATGAGTGAGGTGAAAGCCGGTGTTTAAAGTACTTGGTGGAGATGAGTGATGGATAGCAGGTGTGCAGGGTAGGACCAGGTAGCTTGAATAGAGCCCGGGGAGGAGCCGGACGAGGAACCACGCCCACACAAGACAGTTAAAGGTACATTGCACCTATAAGGCATGGCCGAAACCATGACAGTACCCCCCCCTCAACGGGAGCCTCCAGGCGACCCACCAGGCTTCTCAGGATGGGGCCCGGTGGAAGTCCCGGATGAAACGGGGGTCCAAAATGAAGCGACGGGGAACCCAGAGCCGCTCCTCTGGACCGTACCCCTCCCATCAACGAGGTACTGGTATCCCCGGCCTTGACGGCGCACATCCAACAGTGCCCGGACTGTGTAGGCTGGGTGGTCGTCGATGATCCGGGGGGTTGGAGGGGGAGGGCTGGAGGGCACAGAGGACTGACAGACACTGGTTTGAGCTGTGACACATGGAAGGTAGGGTGAATCCTCATTGACTTGGGTAGACTGAGTCTCATCAACAGAAGGGTTAATGACCCTTGTGATCTCAAACGGACCAAGGAACCGGGGGGAAAGTTTCTTGGAGACTCCCTTGAGTGGGATGTCCCTAGAGGAGATCCATACCTTATGCCCTGGTTGGTAGTCCGGAGCCGGGGTCCGGCGTCGATCGGCCAGACTGCCGTTTGCGGTCGGCGGTGCGGAGGAGCGCGGATCGTGTCTCCCCCCAGATCTGGCGGCAACGGCACAGGTGGGTCTGGACCGAGGGTACGGCGATCTCCCCCTCCTGGGCCGGAAACAGGGGTGGTTGGTACCCCACGGAAGCGTCAAACGGGGACACCCCCGTGGCGGTGCTGATCAATGAATTATGGGCGTATTCCACCCAAGTTAACAGAGCGCTCTAGGCCTTGGGATTGCGGGCGGCAACACAGCGAAGTGCCGACTCCAGATCCTGGTTGGCTCGTTCGGTCTGCCCATTAGTCTGTGGATGGAAACCTGAAGAAGACTCACCGTAAGCCCCAAGCGCCCGACAAAAAGACCTCCACACATGGGAAATGAACTGCGGACCCCTGTCCGAGACAATGTCTGCGGGGATACCGTGGAGGCGTAGGACGTGGACGGTGAGCAGTTCGGCTGTCTCCTGGGCTGTGGGGAGTTTTTGCAGAGCAACAAAATGGGCAGACTTCGAGAAACGATCCACGATAGTGAGTATCGTAGAGTTACCTTGGGACGGAGGCAGACCAGTGACGAAATCCATCGCAATGTGTGACCAGGGACGACCAGGAACAGGCAGCGGACGCAGCAGGCCGGCGGGAGGCCGATGTGAGGATTTGCCCTGAGGCGCAGACCGTGCAGGCCGCTACGAAGGCCCGAACGTCGGCCTCTATGGATGGCCAACAAAACTGTCTCCTCAGCAAAGGACAAGGGTGCACCCCACCCTGGGTGACAGGCAACGCGGGATGCGTGCCCCACTGGAGAACCTGGGACGAACAGAATCTGGTACAAAAACACGGTTAATCGGCCCCGTTACCTGGGTCCGGTTGGTTCTGCTGGGCTTGCCCTCACCAGCGCCTCGATACTCCCAGGTAACAGCAGCCACCACGCAGGAGGACGGGAGGATGTTGTCTGAGTTGGGTGGAGTCTCCTGGGAGCTGTACATGCGGGAGAGAGCATCCGGCTTAGTGTTGCGGGAACCCGGACGGTACGTAATAGCGAAATTAAAGCGCCCAAAAAAAAGAGCCCAACGGGCCTGGCGGGAGTTGAGGCGCTTAGCCGACTGTATATATGAGAAGGTTCTTATGGTCTGTTCCATACGATTAAAATGGCAACTTCTGTCCCCTAACCATTCGCCACTCCTCATAGAGCCAACTTCACCGCCAACAACTCAACGATTGCCACATCGTAGTTGCGTTCGGCCCGGGGATAGCCTGCGGGAGAGGAAAGCACACGGATGGAGCTTCTGGTCCGTGTCGGAACGCTGTGACAGGATTGCCCCGACCCCCGTGTCGGAGGCATCCACCTCCACGGTGAACTGGCGTGAAGTGTCCGGGTGCAGTAGGATGGGGGCGGAGGAGAAGCGATTCTTGAGGAGAGTGAATGCTTGCTCTGCCTCGGGAGACCAGGAGTAGGGAACGGCTGGAGACGTGAGTTTGGTCAACGGCATGGCTATACGGCTGTAATCTCAGAGAGAGAGAGAGAGAGAGAGAGAGAGAGAGAGAGAGAGAGACCTTTTGTAGAGATTCCTCCAGGCTCCGTTTATTCAAGGTACCCTGCCGGAGCGGCGGTTCGCGATTAAAAAAAAACCCTCAGAGAACAAAGAGAGCAGAGAGCAGAGAGAGACTCCCTCGTCCCTCGCCGCCGCCGCCGCCGCCGGCGCCTGCTAGGAAATCACGAAAAAGAAAAAAATGGCGGGGAGGGTGGGGTGTGTGTGTGTGTGTGTGTGTGTGCGTGTGTGGGGCGTGCGTGTGTGTGTGCGTGTGGTGTGTGTGTGTGTGTGTGTGTGTGCGGGGGTGTGTGTGTGTGTGTGTGTGTGTGTGTGTGTGTGTGTGTCTGTGTGTGTGTGTGTGTGTGTCTGTGTATGTGCGCGGTGTGTGTGTCTGTGTGTGTGTTGTCTCGTCCTGTGTGTGTGTTTTGGGTCTCTTGGTTTGCCGTGGGATCTGCTTTCTAGACTCTGGACCGGCTGACTACTGCACTTTACCTGTTTCCTGACCTGTCCTGGTCCCCGGCATAGCGCTTGTACTGTTATTCCTGTTACTATTCTGTGTACTCTGTCTACTCGCTCCCAGATATGCTACTCGTCGTTACTGTGGTGCCGTGGGGATCTGCTTCTACCTTCGCACATGTATATTCTGGGCTGTATCGAAATCCTGCTGGTAAGGAGGCTTCCTCACAGAGTAGACGGTAGAACCATCATTCCTCCAGCTTCGCTGAGCATACCACACATTTTATAAGGTCTTTCATAAGGTCAGAATGTTTCAACTTTGTTCCAAGTTTTGGTGAGTAAAATAAAAGCATTATTTTTATTTTATACCATGTGTGGACTGGGTGAATACTCTTTTCCGATTGGCTGGCAGTTGTGTGAGAGGTGTGAGCCCACCGAGAAGGCGAATCGTTAGGATTTATTTTTCTTCATAGATTTTTATCGTAACCAATACGTTATCTAAAGATCTATTAGCATTATTGCATGCAGTTTTCCTTACCGTTAACAACATTTAAAGGAGACATATTATACCACCAGGTGTGAGTGTGATTAGCCCTCCCGAGCGGTTTCAAAGTGTCCACTGAGGAGTGATGGGGAGGAGGAGAGAGAGGGAGAGAGGGAGGAAGGGAGGGAGGGAGGGAGGGGGGGGGAGGGAGGGAGAGAGAGGGAGAGAGAGACGGAGAGGAAGGAGAGAGGGGAGAGGGCGGAGGGAGGGGAGGGGAGGGGAGGGGAGGGGAGGGGAAGTGATGCATTTTCTTTTGTAAAGCGGTGGTGGTGGTGGTGGGCCGGTGGGGCGGCGGCGTTGTTCATCGACTGACACATTGGCGCCCCCACACACACAACACACTGTACACATGGGTGCACAGGCAGTGTAGTACAGGCACCTTCTCAACCCCACCCACCCACACACACCAACACCACCTCCACCTCCACCTACCCACGGCCTCCCTTCCTCCCTCCCTCCCTCACCTCGCCCCCTGCATCACAAAGCCAAAAACACACACAGACACACACAGTTGGAACTAATTGCCTCGTATCTAAAGTCTCTAAGGGATCTCTTCACTACCTCTCTTCTCCTCTCATCATCATCATGTGCAATATTCTTAATGTCATGTCCAATAATATTTCACTTCATTTATGCCAAATTGTTTTCGCCGTCGGAATATCTTATCTCGCCGACATATTTGCATATTTTAACTGTACATTCGTTGCGGCGTCAGTATTAGCTCTGCAGGGCTGATACCACATACAACATTTGGCGGACGCTTTTATCCAAAGTGACTGACAAAGTGTACATTTGTTGAAGGAGAGACAGCGATATATCTCCGTGGTACATAAAGATAAGAATAGAGCTGTTATCGAGCGTTCATAGCTACAAGGCTAATAGAACGAGTTTCAGATTCGCTAAGTCGCCTGCATAGATAGAGGAACACCCAGCAGAGTCTTACAACAACGGGCCAAAATATCGGAGGAAACATTATGCTTTTCATTTGTTTTGAAAGGCGCACGGTTTGACGGGGCAACACTTTACAGCGCTGTCGTTGTGCATTAGGACCCTACTCTCTATCCACCCACCACCACCCACCACCCACCACCAACACCACCAACACCAACACCCACCACCACCCTTCCAGCCCCGGGGAGAAGGGCATGTTCTATCTCATCCAGGGCCCGGGTGTCTGGGCAGATTACTGTGAGGCATTGGGTGTCACATCTCTTCTATGTTAGACGCCGCCACCATTTCCCTTTTAAACCGCATGGCAACAGAATCTACAAAAAACCACCCAGAAACCCCAGAAAAACAGATAGATAGAGAGATAGAGAGATGGAGAGATGGAGAGATGGAGAGATGGAGAGATAGAGAGATAGAGAGATAGAGAGATAGAGAGATGGATAGATGGATAGATGGATAGATGGATAGATGGATAGATGGGCGGACGGACCCACGTTGAAAGACAGTCTAACGAATGGGGAGCAACGGTGAGATATTGCTGCCGGAATTAGAGGAGCAGAAGATTATTCCGGAGACATTATTTCCCTCACGTCGTGGGCTTAAGTCAAATTTGGTAGCGAAATGAAATTGCCAAGAGTAAAAAAAAACAGAGTAGGTAGGAGTTCATGAGTCGAGAAATAACATTTTCATTTGTTTCCCCGCCCATGGGAGCCGAGAAGCCTCTCTGTAAATAGAGGCGGCGACGAGAAATGATTTTCTTTCTCTTTTTTCTTCCTCTTTATCAATCCTGTAATCTTGTCGGGAGTCTGAGAACCCCGGGGACACCGGAGACTCCCCGCGTCCGGACTCCCCCAGAGTCCGCGCTCTTGCACACTGATTTCTCCTGGATGAGAGATCGACTCCGGTGTGTGTCGGGCTCAAGATCCACATGGAGTCTTTACATGGACGGCAATATTCGGATATTAAGCTAGTCTGAATAAGACACTGCCATGGAAACACCCGTTTTTTATGACCTTAACGAATGGAATATTCTATAAGCAACTCATGTAAAATCTAATCAAAATGTTGTCTTAAAGTCATTTAAAAAAAAACGTAATTCCTCTCAGGCTTCGGCTAATCGGCAACTCCAGACGGTTGAAACTGAAGACAGGGAGAGAGGCCTTTTACGTTCTTAAAGTACCTCCAGTATTTATTGCCTTGGTTTTAGCCTTTGGGGTTGTAGTTGTTCTTTTTCATGTTAATCCATGTCTGCCTCTCCGTCTGTGTCAGGGGCCTCCCGGTTTGCCGCCGGTGAAAACCTCGCCGCGAGCCGATCCCTTGTTTACGCTGTCAACCTCTTAGCTCTCAGCTCTCAGCTCTCAGCTTGTCAGCTCCTTGTTGCTCCCAGACGGCCTCGCTCTAGTATCTTGTCATCGCTCGCGATCATATCTCCTTTTCATCAAAACAACGACAACAACAACAACAAGCACGGCTGTTACCACACATCCAGCGATGGTGCTGGCGTCGTGCATTGAGTCTCTACAGTCTGGTATTATCTTGTGTCAAAGAGATTTCATCGGGACCGCCGGTGGGCTGCGGGGATCACCGTCGAGGCGTGGCGCGTCCGATCGATGGGCAAATTCTCCAGCAAACATTGGCTTTCGCTTTCAAGTTTATTTGTAGTACATCGGATCAATGATTCATTCTCCAGGACAAAGCTTTGATCCGGAGCCGGCAAACCCAGATCTCCTCCCTGGTGACTCTGACTCTGACTCTGACTCTGACTCTGACTCTGACTCTGACTCTGCCCGTCATTCAGACGACACACACACACACACACACAAAGCCGCACGCACATCGTCACATGGCCCCCTTCTGATTATGGGCGGGATATTAACACAAGGAATTGAATAAGTGTGCGATTATAAGGGGATTAGGTGGCTCCCATGGGCTGCACCCCCTTCCATTCTCTCTCACACACACACACACACACACACACACACACACACACACACACACACACACACACACAGGTGCACACACACACACACAAAGGCACACAAATTCACACCCTTCAATTCCTGCAGTCATTGCATTTAATTCCGTGACATTCACTGTGAATGAGTCTCACTGAGCTATCTATCTCAGAGACCTGCGGTCAAATCCCGTCTCTGACTGCGTGATGTTGGAACAGGAAGGATGGTGGGACGGCGGCGGCGGGGAGGGGGGGGTGGCTAATCTGATGGCCATTTTAAATAGGTTGGCGAGCGCCGCTCTGCTCTCGCATCAAAAGGGAAGATGAAATACTGGCGCCGGCGTTACACAATAAAGATTCGTTGGTTTCATGACCCGCGCGGCGGCCGGTCACCCTCCCGTACGGCCGATCGGTACCGTTTACAACGCACCCAATAACAATACCAACGCGGCGAAGATCAACACAGATTTGTCTTTTGGCTTCGATGTAATTCGTATTTTCTCGGGACTTATTGCTGTGTATTTATTTGCTGTATCTATTTATTTCTGTATCTATGACAATCAACGTTTATCCCAAATCCGTCGTGTTTCCTCTTCATTTGATATTTTTAGTTTTAAATATGAAACATGTCCTTCGACTCTCTGAAATCGTAAGCCAAATTAAAGTCGTTAACACAAATACACGATGAGCTTGGTCTTGTTAAAGTGTCAATTCCACTCCTCCAAAATACATACTAATATATATATATAAAAAAAAATCTATGCTCCATAGATGAACCACGTATGGCCATCAACACATTCGTTTATCGGTTTGGACGAATCCACGCTGTGGGGAACAGGGGGAGGGTAGAGGGCATCGCTGGCTCCACACCGGACACGGGGATCGGACCGGATTAACCTCGGCTCGCCCCGCTGGTCCTGGGCCCGCTCGGCACCACGGCGATGGGGGACGTTAGCCAAGGGGGCCGGAGGGAAGGGTCAATTGATTCCAAGCGCCCCCCCCCCCACATCCGCCACTGTGCATGTCGGCCAAACGAGATCAATGTGTGGAGGGCAACGAGAGTTGGCGGAACCGACGGTGGTGGCGGCGGAGGAGGAGGAGGAGGAGGAGGTGTAGCGGTCAAGCGGCGTTGGGGGCCCGTGGCACTCGAGCCCCTCGCGTGGACCCCCACAGGAGCCACGAGAGCCAGAGAGCCAAAGAGCCAGCCGATCTCTGTGCCATGAGACCACCATGGTGTCTGCTGGACTTGGAGCCTCACGTTCACCAACCAACAACCAACACGTCAGGAGCAGGTAGGGTTAGGCGGTGTCTTGCTCAGGGACACCTCCACACTTAACTAGGAGGGGGAGGAGCCCGGGGATCGAACCAGCAACCTTCCTGTTGCCAGACAACCGCTCTCTTACCTCCTGACCCACACTTTGCCCACTCACAGACAAGGACAATCCACTCCTCGTGCTTCTTCTCCACCACCTTGCGATGAGCCGGGCAACTCGTGTGCATAATTACCTTTCTGACAGTTTTGACGGCTTCCTCTTCTTCTGGATGAACGAGTCCAGTAGATTACTGTGGCTAGAAGGTAGCGAGGATAAACGCTCGCGGAGTAATTACTTTTTATCGGTATTGCGTGTGTGTGTGTGTGTGTGTGCGTGTGTGTGTGTGTGTGTGTGTGTGTGTGTGCGCGCCTGTGAAAAGCACTCATAAGCGTTTTCCTCATCGGCTCGGAGCAACCCTCCGTTCGCGGTTAATATAGTCCACTGTTAATTTCAACTTTAGTCAATTAGCGGGGAAACAAATGTGTGATGCTGTGCAGTGTAATTAGGGAACTGATTAACCTCTGTGTGCACCTCCAAGGCTGTCTGCTGCTGTCTCCATGCTCTCCCGGAGAACAGGAGTTGTGTTTTCCCTCTCTGTCGACGGACTATTAAAAACTAAAGCGGACCTCAATTAAATGCGATATTAATTGGTAATGTAGAATTATATTGTATTCTCGTTTTAATTCGGGTCACGTCTTTTAATTACACCTCCCCGGTCTTCACACATACACAATGGCCCAAAATGGAGGTCCTCGTCGATGTCTTCAGACTTCAAAACGCGCAAAAAAGTAATTACTGTATAAACGTTTAACTTCGCTTGTTTTTCATTGCATTTTGCCATGCAGACAAATAAACGTACATTCTGCGCCATCTCTCCAAAGCAATACCTTTGATATCACAATTGACGACCGCATCACGACTCTCCACGTGTCAGTGATTCATTTAACAACGCGGGCGGAAATGAAAGTTTAGATGATAAATTAGGGGCCTGGCTGCGCCGCACTTTAGCGGCGAACGCGTGGGCGCCGCCAGTGATTGCATGGCACCGCGGTGTCCCTTAGCCATCTGGAAGAACGTCCTGTGCCAACAATATCGGCGAGCCGGGAGCCATCGGGCTGAATTTATGATTGGCCATTGATTTGCTGCGCTATAGGGTCCTGGGCCTGCCTGCCTGCCTATCGCTCTCCAGGGTGGGGTGGGGGGGGATGACGGGACTCTAAAAGTGTGTCTGTCCTTCAACTGCGGCTGTGTGCATTGTACCTTCTCCTCCTCCTCCTCGTCCTCCTCCTCGTCCTCCTCCCTTCCTCCTCCTCCTCCTCCTCCTCCTCCTCCTCCTCCTCTGTGTCGTCTCAGAATCCCAGCAGCCCCTGCCTCTCGTTGGCCCAGTTAGATTAAATTCCTCTTAGATTCTCTACAGCACGTCGGGCCGCACGGGGAGAGAGAAAGCTGGCATCGGCAGGGGCTCCTCTCTGACAATCAGCACCCGGCTAGCGAGCGCTAATGAGCACTGGGAGAGGAGGAGGAGGAGAAGAAGGTGGAGGAGGAAGAGGAGGCGTTTGTGGGCGGCGGTGTCGGCGGCGGCGGCACGGAGGAGACAGCAGACAGCACCGGCGCCGGTTTGGACCGGAGCTGGAGCTGGAGCTGGGGTGGCGTGCCGGTGGTGTTTGGGGTGTTTTCAGGGGATAGGAGGCGGTGTGGGCGCCGAGCGGTGTTGTTGGTGCAGCGCGGCACAGCGCTGACTAGATTAGCTTCCGGGGGGGGCGGGGGGGGGGGGGGGGGGGGGGCAGATCGGCAGTCAGTTTGGGAAAATATCACAGCCCATTAGTTAGGAGCAATGAAATGGAGTCAACTTCGGGGACTCCATTAGGCACGCGCGGCGCTTAGGCGAGCGGCGTCCCCCGGCGTGGGCCCTGCTATTCTGGAAGGATTGAGCGCGGAGATATAATTGGACTGGGGAAATCAAGCAAGTTTCAGTGGTCCTGGCGGGGGCCTCTCGCGGAGAAAATGAGAACACAGCCTTTTGTGTTTGTGTCTCTCCCCTCCCTCGCTTCTCTCTGTTAACTTTACAGCTTTAAAAAAAAAAGAGAGAGAGAGAACGATGAAAAAAATAACAGCACTGAAAATAAAATGCGTGATTTTTATTTTTTTTTCATTTTCATTTCCATTCCCTGCCTGCTTTTACTTGCCATCCGCGCGGCTCCAGCTTTTGGCTAACCCTAAGTCAGGCAATATGCATTTGCTCATCCGCGCCTTTCCCTGAGCATTGATGAGACTGAGGACGGTGCTTTATAATAAACAGGGCTTAGTCTAACAGAGGCGGCTATACAGCCGAGCCTCGGAAGGCTTGTTCTGGGCAGAGCCCGCCGCGGAGCCGGCCGTGTCCCCGAGGTAGTTACTACCGTACTCGCGCATCCATGAATATACGTATGCACCTCCAGGGTTTGGCTCCTTACCGGCTGCCAGAAGCTTGATGCTTTCTGGGAAAATGCAATGGCTGACATTTTTCTTTCCCGGCGTGGCAAATGTGAAAGGACAGGCGCTGGCTGCCGCCGCCGCCGCCGCCACCGCCGGCGGCCCGGTGCTTCTGGGTAATGGATGTGTCGTCTTTTGGCACCGTCACGGGACAACCTGCATGCATCTCGTCACCCGCTCCTCTCCAAATGCGAGCGGACGCACCTGGCGTGGCGCGCCGTTCCCATGGCCTGATCAGTTTCCAGCTTAATTCACTTCACGGCGGTTAGCAGCCCGTTCAGCGCGGGGCTTGTTGTTGCCGCGGCCTTCCCTTCCATAACTAATGAATTACATTAAAAACGAATTACCGACGTACTTCTGGGGGTTCTTCAATCGGTGGACTCACTGCCCCAGGTTAGCCTTTTAAAGAAGATATTCTGGAAGATGCATCCGTACACCGAGCCAATCACCGGGCCGTGACGGGATCAAGGAATTTGCTATGAGATCAATGAGGGTCCATCCAGTTATACTAATTGGTTTTGTGAGGGATTGATGGCTAAAATTAGATGAGAGGCAGATAAAGGGATGTTTTCGTCCGTCTTGATATTCAGTCGTATTTCAAGCTGCTTCGTCCCATACTGTTGTCGGCCTGCTTACAAATGGATAAATAAATAAATGATATTATTTATGTATACTGCATAGCATATACAGTATATATGATATTCAGCCAGTATTTGAGCCATTGACATGCAGCTCAGCACTCACCTGTTGCTGTTCACTCTGCTCTTTGTGTACTTCCCATTCTGTCGTTCATATCTGTGCGGTGCGAGGGTGTTGACATTTGCCTGCCCCTTGGGAACACACCGCCATGAATGTTATCAGCCCCTTAAGACAGGCTTGAGCTCGCCACCCCCCCGCCCAACCACACACACGCACGCACGCACGCACGCACGACCACGCACGCACGCACGCACGGCACACGCACGCACACACACCCACGCACACACACCCACCCACGCACGCACGCACACACGCACCACGGCACGCACCGCACGCAACGCACGCACGCACGCACGCACCCGCCACGCACGCACGCACGACACACCACGCACACCACACACGCACACACGCACACACGCACACACACGCACGCACGCACGCACGCACGCACGCACGCACGCACGCGCACGCACGCACGCACGCACGCACGCACACACACACACACACACACACACACACACACACACACACGCACGCACGCACACACGCACGCACGCACACACGCACACACACACACGCACGCACACACACCACGCACGCACACACACACACACCACACACACCACGCACGCACGCACACACGCACGCACCACACCACACACACACACACACACACACACACACACCACACACACACACACACACACACACACACACACACACGCGCACACACACACACACACGCACGCACGCACGCACGCACATACCACCACGCAGTCACTCTCAGCACTCAGTCCTCAAAGGGCATGCCCCATTGTGACCTTTCACCCCTGACCCGTCTCCGCGAGCCCTTAAGAAGAGGAAAAAACAGACAGCTCCTTTGATGGGTTTAAGGCTGGGTGTGGGGTGGTGGAGGTGCTCGTGGTGTTGGTGGTGGTGCTATTGGTGGGGGTGGAGGTGGAGGTGTTGATGGTAATGGAGGTGGCGGTGTTGCTGGTGGTGGAGGCGGAGGTGTTGGGTGGGATCTCTTGTCGTGGAGCTCTTGAGATGGTCTCTTTATTCATGGGTTTTTTCTTATCACTGATCTTCGCTGAGATCACTGAGGTTTTGGCGGACGTGGTGACGGCCCTTTAAAACAGCGGTGAGGCATTTGTGACCCCTGACCAAGGACCTCCGAGGGGGTGGGGGTCCCTTGAGTCCCTCCTCTAAATATACACACACACACACACACACACACACACACACACACACACACACATCCGCACACACACACGCTCGAATAATACCGACTACCCATGTGAACCTCGTCCACTGCAACAACAATACATCCTCCACATCCTCACATGTCTCTGGTCGCCGCCACCGCCACCGCCGCCGCTGCCTCAGCAGGCGTGAGGAGAAAGGAAGGTGGTGGGCGGGGGAACGTTGCAGAGGAGAAGCGAGGGTCCAGTAAATGTCAAGCGAACCTCCGCGGATTATTCTTGCTCGGAGGTAGAGACCGGAGAGAGAGATCTGTCATCTGCTTTATAGTCTGACCGTGACGATCACAAAGGCAGCGTTCCCTGGACTCGCCCCCCCCCCCCCACGTCCCCTCATCCAACCCTCCTATTGATTTTCATACAATGTCACGTTAAAATTAGATGAATTCCCAAAGAGCAATTTAATACACTCGCTATACGCCGCCGAGGAGTACAACGGGAAGCCCGCGGTCGACTTGTTTTAGCGCTTAAACTCGTTTACTTGTGGTTTACGGAACACTGAAGTACTCGAACCGCGTTCTGTGAGTATTTAAAACTAAAAATAGCTGTTATGCTACGTTTATATATTCCTCCGAACGACCTATTAAGGAGGAACTGAACCTTATCTCTTCTCAGAAGGATATAGATGCATGACAGAGACTTGTGTGCAACCAATGCTAGATTTATGAGCAGTTTTTTCAAGCGCCCGTGACCATTAGTTCATCGTTCAGACCTAAGGTGTACATTTGTTGGCCAATTACAAAAGTGTATAATATGTAGATATCATCTGCATATCATCTGATGCTCGGTACATTAGCATGGCTTGGCTAGCCTATAGGCCTATGCAGCCTCTGTGCGTGTTGTTGATTTGCATCCGCACAGAAATATTAATTCCAATTTAATACTTGTTGTGAATGGAAATGATCCTTTAAGAGTCCTGAACCGAGCCGAGCATCCAAGTACGCCGGCGTATGAATGTGCAAGCAAGCGTTTGGCGTCTTTTTCGCCAGCATCTTCCCCGGTAACCTCCAACCCATCCTCACTGGCGGTAGAGATGGCACAGAAAGAAATAGAATCTAAATGATATGATTATTTCTCACGGCTTAATTGCGAGGTGCTCCGGCGAACGCCTGGCTGCTCCCCGCAATCCTTTTAGAAACTACTTAAAGGCTCCGATTGGATGTGGATTAGTGGATAATGGGCACGGCAGGAGCCCAGGTACAGACTATTAAAGTGTTCCTGAGATATCCTTGGCAGGCCCCCGGGGTTGGAGGGTGGGCCGGCCTCATTGTTGGTGTGACGGGGCTGGCAGAGTGGATTACATACAGTTTAGGCCGACGGGATTGGATTGGAACCAGGAAGCCAATTATCCCCCTCAGATTGGATTGCGAGCGAGCGAACCGTCCCCATCGTGGTTACCAAACCACGCGGGCCAGGCTCGGAGAATTGCGTCAGGATTTCGGCGGGGGAAATATTAAGCTGTCAAAGCGCGCACGTGTTTTCACTGGTGTGAAGGTTTCCGGAGAGGCGTTGACGAGCTCACCAACCGACATATTTTGAAGTCGCTGAGTTAATTACTGTTTGTTAGTGAAAACGTGTGGGGGAACTCTGAGTCTTGCTAAATATGAACCTTCCACTCGTATGGAACATGCAAACTGCCTCTGTTGACGACAAGCGACGCTCAACTGAGAACATTGAATTAGACTGTTCATTAAAGAAAAATTACCACAGAGCGCCACAGATGGCAATTAGCCTTATTATTATTATTATTATTAGAGAGACTAAAGCTGTCGTGTCGGTATGTGTGCGTGCGAACGAGCTCATTTCAATGTTTTGCGTCGAGGATTAAATATGATTTATTTTCTACATGGGGATAAAAACAGCAAGGAAACAAAGTGCCCGACGTCGTGCCGCAAACAAACAAGGTCAAACATTTGCTTCCTTCCTTCCCGCCGTTCTTGGAAAGGCGTTAAGTTGCACCAATAAGCTTTCCAATAAGAACTGTATGTAAATGTGCACCTAATAATATCGTCGGCGGGGGTTTTCTGTAAAAACTGCATCACGCAAAATGAAATCACGACATCCATCCGTGGCCTCTTGCCTCCCCGGTTTTGTCATTATTCCCGAGCAAAGTAAATTATGCAAATTCAT
>PIJE02000742.1:55000-94406 GCA_002895965.2 Coryphaenoides rupestris
GTGGTAAATACCCCCCCCGAGCCATCGCCAGAAGGGTGGGGGGGCGGAGTGGAGGGTGGATGGTGTGCGGGTGTTGGGTGGTGCTGGAGGTGTGGTGGGTGGTTGATTGCTGGTTGTTGGTGGTGGAGGTGCTTGGTGTGAGGGTTGGGGGTTTGGGTGGTGATGGTGGTGGTGATGCCTGCTGGTTGCTGGTGGTGGTGGTTGGATGGTGGTGCATGCTGGTTGGTCGGTTGGTGATGGCTGGTGGTGGTGGTGGAGGTTGATGGGTGGATGGGTGGGGTTTTGGGGGTGGTGATTGGTAGTGGTGATTCGGTGGGCTAGGTTGGTGGTGGTGGTGGTGGATGGTGGTTCCTCCTGGTGGTGGTTGGCGATGGTGGTGGTGGTGCTGCTGGTGTTGGTGGTGGTGGAGGTTAACTTGTCAGTCCTAGCGACTTGATTGCCCCCAAATCTCCAGTAATTTGCCGCGCACCATCGTGGCAACGCAAGTCCCAAAGAGGACTTATTAAAATGCAATAATTTCCCCCATTTAAGCAGAGACAATAACCATTAAGGATTCCCGCTGATCTCGAAGGGAACGCACGCCCTCGTCTGCTGTGAATGATTAGGGACTTGACAGGGGAATTTAATTTGCCGCATTCAAAAATCGGGAGCAGATCTGTCCTCCGAGGCGTTCGAACGCTCATAATAATTTGCCTCGCGCTTTATTTATCTCCCTTTTTATTTATTTTATTTATTTAGCCGCGGCTAAAGTCACCCTGGAGGCTGTGGGGCTTTCGGATACGTTCACGTTACAAAGGCCAGTGTGCTGCACGCTAGGGCTAACCCCGAACATATCGAGTCCACGGTATGTTACAAACACCCCTTTTAATCCGAGACCATGGTTTGTTTGTCAGAAATTAATTGGATTTTGCAACAGAATGAAAAGAAAAGATTCGGCTCCTCCAACATTACAGACCTGTGCTCAGCTCGCGAGATTAGCTTGATTTCGCTCGCTGCAACTATCGGGATATTTTAGCTCAGGTGCAGAACTGGCGGGTAACCAGCGCGGTCCTAGCGTCTCCTCCGTGCGCCGAAAGCATCCATCCACAGCCGCGGCGCGCGGGGCCCTTCATCACTTAAAATGACTGCCGAAGAAATATCTTCATAGTCCGCGCGGCAGCAGCAGCAGCATCTCAGCGGGCTAAAGTGTAGCAGGTGTAATGCTAAATATACATTAGAAAACCATCTTACTCTGCAAGTTGCCGCGCTCCCCCGGGCCCCCGGAGCTACTGATCTTGTTGCCGGCTCTCATCCATTTCTGGAGACGAGTGACTCCTAATTCCTGTCTCTGGTTAGCGGTGCGCCCCAGAGACTCCTGATAATGAGCTCCGAGGTTAGCACTAAAAGAGGACTGGCGGTCCCAGAAGGTGTTGTTGAGTTATGGATGGGCCAGAGAGCCGCCCGGCGTCCCCCTGGGAGCCCGTTAGGGGCCAAAACCTTTGGCAGAAAGTGCATTATTCCCCAATTTAAAAGGAAAGCTGTAGAGTCTTTTTTGAAACACAGTTAATTGGTGCTCAATGGAGGAAGACTTCAGAGGGGGAATAGATTTGTTCATATTTTTACTCTCAGCAAGATATGGCTTGTGCTTTTTCTAACCACAAGCATACTAATCTGAATGTCGTTCACAAGACAAAGACAACTGCGTTTTTAATACGAGTATTAATAATAACAATAATGTATACATTATTAGTGATACTAAAACAGCATAAGATTTAACCAGATGTACGCCATGATTCTGGCCTGTCTATTTTAAGAGTAATATAAACCTTGGATTTGTATTCATGCGTTGCTATTGTACCAGATTAGCCTCATTAAGCATCAGGGGTCTCTGGCTGGCGCTGCGTCTGTAGACACTGATTGGACCGAGCAGTTCAATCGGCGCGTGGACGGCTGAGTCCTGACACACGGTGGCTCCGCCCTCTTCCCTTTGACGACCCCGCGTGTCAGACGCAACGTCTCTGATCGGGGTGGACGTCGAGTAGGCCTCCATGTCAAAATCAGTGGATGAATCACACCGCCGGGCGGGTGTACGGGAGGGCGGTGCAGGGGCGACGGGGTTCAGGGGTTTTTTACGAGAACACGCCCTCGTCTCTCCCAGGTAGACAGCGGAGCGCTGGCAGAACATCTGAGTTCGCGATGCGGTTCATAAGGTCACTCATGTTGGCGTGACCGTCCGTCACGACGAACGACAACGCGGAGACACGATCCACACTTCAGTTACAGCCGTGAATCCCTTAAGGTACACTTCATTACATCATCACGTTGATACTGATGGTTTGAGCTTCAGTCCAGATCCTTCAATTGCCCTTTTTTTTTGTAATGTATTGCACATTTGTATTATTCATTTGTTCTAGATTATAATGCGCACATTTTTCATTTCAGTGAGTGTGTACAATTGTGCAGACGATTGCGTGCGCACACAAATGCACATTCATTGTTTCGGTAAATATTTTTTGGTAAAATATATCAATTATTTAGTGACATTAAATTTAACAACTGTTAACTATAACTACTGGTATTTCAAGCTTATCTACACACACTAACTTGATAACATACGTTATACATATTATAAAAAGGTGACTCACTGAGAGACCTATGAGGACTTGTAGTTATACTTATAATAATCCTATACAATCAAAGTCAAACTACCGAACTAAAATAACTATATTTCAAAGACATGGGTAATACATAAATAACACTGAGGCTGAATCGTGGGTTAATGGAAATCGCGCTTATTACTGTTCTGAGGGATTTATGAAATATATATTTGAAATATGAAATATTTAGGTTGTCAAGAGAGACCACCGACTGTAGTCCTTTCAACATCACAGTGAAAAGGGAATCACAACATACTGATATGAAATATTAGTATGACTTTCGTAATACTCTTAGCGTTGTTATCATGGTGACATGCATTGTGCTTTTATTTTTTGCCTCTTATCTTTTATTCATAGCAGCTCTCTGGATTTCACACCGATTCTCCTTGATGAATAATTCCTCTTGACTGCTCTTTAATGTTCCACCTCCATACTCACCCTTTCTCTTTCAAGACGCGGTCTCACACCATTCAAGTATTCAGCACCGCGGGGAGAACGGGGTTAGGATGTGTTGACAACCTTCAAACTGCGAGGAATCTGACTCTGTTGACTTACCTGTGGGTGGTTCTTTCTCTTCTCCCCGTTGTTAATTATCTCGGGAAGCAAATCTGGAAAGGGCTCTCCGTGGCGAAACTCTGCGGCGGGGCGGCGGGGCCCGGTCCCTTAACGAGGCTAATTATCTACTGTGGACGTCCAATTCAGACACGGCTTTCCTCTGATTGCTCCGATTAATTAATACACAGTCGCTGCTCTTACAGCCTATTAGGAACGGCCCACGAACGAAAAGTAATTCGCTGTTCAACTGGTAAAGCGGTTGAGGACCCTAGAAGCCAGGGGACCCGCTGAGGAGGATCAACTAGAACGCGCTACACAAGCTGTTTGGAGGCGGACGGAACGGAGGCTAACCCTAACCCCGCTCACACGCTTCCCCTGGTGAACGTACAGAGCAAATTAGACCCTTCGCTTAATGGTGTTTATCCTATCCTCCGCATAATAATACATAATAATACACACCGTGTATTATGTTGTGGTAGAGTGTACTGTAGTGTAGGGTAGTGTAGTGTAGTGTAGTGTAGTGTAGTGTAGTGCAGTGTAGTGTAGTGTAGTGTAGTGTAGTGTAGTGTAGTGTAGTGTAGTGTAGTGTAGTGTAGTGTAGTGTAGTGTAGTGTAGTGTAGTGTAGTGTAGTGTAGTGTAGTGTAGTGTAGTGTAGTGTAGTGTAGTGTAGTGTAGTGTAGTGCAGTGTAGTGTAGTGCAGTGTAGTGTAGTGTAGGGTAGTGTAGTGTAGTGTAGTGTAGTGTAGTGTAGTGCAGTGTAGTGTAGTGTAGTGTAGTGTAGGGTAGTGTAGTGTAGTGTAGTGTAGTGTAGTGTAGTGTAGTGCAGTGTAGTGTAGTGTAGTGTAGTGTAGTGCAGTGTAGTGTAGTGTAGTGTAGTGCAGTGTAGTGTAGTGTAGGGTAGTGTAGTGTAGTGTAGTGTAGTGATTGTGTAGTGTAGTGTAGTGTTGTGTAGTGTAGTGTAGTGTAGTGTAGTGTAGTGCAGTGTAGTGTAGTGTAGTGTAGTGTAGTGTAGTGTAGTGTAGTGTAGTGCAGTGCAGTGTAGTGTAGTGTAGTGTAGTGTAGTGCAGTGTAGTGTAGTGTAGTGTAGTGCAGTGTAGTGTAGTGTAGGGTAGTGTAGTGTAGTGTAGTGTAGTGATTGTGTAGTGTAGTGTAGTGTAGTGTAGTGTAGTGTAGTGTAGTGTAGTGTAGTGTAGTGCAGTGTAGTGTAGTGTAGGGTAGTGTAGTGTAGTGTAGTGTAGTGATTGTGTAGTGTAGTGTAGTGTAGTGTAGTGTAGTGTAGTGTAGTGTAGTGTAGTGCAGTGTAGTGTAGTGTAGTGTAGTGTAGTGTAGTGTAGTGTAGTGTAGTGTAGTGTAGTGTAGTGTATTAGTGCACGTAACCATGGAAACTATTATTACAGTCGATAATTACGGGAGATGGCAAGATAGCATTCTTCCAGGTAATGGCAACTATAACCACCCAAGTATTTGGAATAGTTGGATTTGTTGGAATGGTGTGTGTGTGTGTGTGTGTGTGTGTGTGTGTGTGTGTGTGTGTGTGTGTGTGTGTGTGTGTGTGTGTGTGTGACAGTGTGTGTGTGCGTGCGTGTACGCTGCCACTCGCCACTCGACGAAATGCCAAACGACGACGCTAGCGGCGAGGCGCTACGCTACGCTACGCTTCATTAGCCGTGTTAGCGGTAGCCTGGGTCCACGTCGCTGGCCCTGTCAGGCCTCCTCCTCCTCCTCCTCCTCCTCCTCCTCCTCCGCCGCCGTTAGCAAGCAGAACGCATTACTGCTGTCGTCACGGCGATCCCAGCGCCAACAGACTCCTTGCCGTGACATCACAAGTGGGAATGTCCACCTAGATGTGTGACTACTAGATCAGTCTACCAGCCTACCCAGTGGACTGTACCGACAGGTAAACTGATCTAGTCAGCTTACATCTAGGTGGACATTCCCACTTGTGATGTCACTAGACACACAAGGTAGCCACATGGCAATTGTGAAACTGCTTGCAAAGGCTAATCACACTTAATCGGGGACCTTCAAGATAAGATAAGATAGAACTTTATTAATCCCGAAGGAAATTCTTGTGCCAGGTTGCATAGCAATAGAATAAAACAATAGAGAAATAAACAGTAGAATAATACAAATAAAATAACAGATTTACAAATGTACAGTCCTAGTAGAATACAAATAGAGGTGAAATATACAAATATATAGGCAAGATAAGGTATTCAGTCCGCGAAAACAATTGGGCATAATAATACAGCTGTGATAATAATAATAATGGTAAGGGGACGTATTGCATTAAGAATATTGCACATAATGTTGAAAGGTAATGTAGGAGAGGTATTGCACAAGACATTAAGAATGAAAGATATATATAATACGGGAAATAAAATGGGTTCACGGCATTGCTCATTAAACAGCGTTCGACATCACAAACGGCATCGCCACGTCTAAAACAGCTCCGTCATGCGTTCCGTCGCCGTTTAGCGGGAAACAGTGTGAGTTTCCCGCTCTGACAGAACTAACGCCGCATCTCCGTGGCCGTTTTTGGCTTCGCCGGCGTGTGAAGTCATCGTAATGAGCGCACAAATGGCTCGGCTCGGCTCGGCGGGCGGAGGAAACAAAATTCTTGACCTAAAAAACGTGTTGTCGGTGTGGCGACAGTGAGACAGATAAGTGGTTGTGACAGCGGTGAGTGATGTTCGCCGTGCAGCGAGCTGTGCCGGGCCGGGGGGGCGGCTAAATTGACACCGCTGTCAAACACACTTTCCTCAGCGCCGCCGCCGCCGCCTCGACGCCGCCGCCCGGAACTCCCATGAACCGTCTAATTTGGTAAACGGGAGCCCTAATTCTTCATTAACTGGGAGGAAAAAAAAAAGGGGGGGGATTTGGTCCTGTTATTTTCTCCTTCTCTGCCCCCGTTTCAGAGATTCCAATAACGGGAGCGTTTACAGTTGACTGAGCAAGAATTACTCCTCCTCTCTCTCCCCCACCACCTCCTTCTCCCTTCCACTCTCCCCCCTCTCTCTCCCCCGCCATTCCCTCCACCCGTGGCGGCGGCGGCGACGGCCAGGGCGATGAAGCCTACTGATGCTTATAGCCAGACTTATTGCCGTGGTTATCTTTAATGACTTTGAAATGTATTGGCCTCGTTAATAAGCAGCAGGGTTATCAATTCCTCTAATTAGGGCCCCTGCGCTCCCCGAAGAAATTTCACATTAAAGAGCCGAAAAAGGAATGAGTCGGACGCTGGGTGGGGGTTGAGGGTGGAGGCGGTGGGTGGGGGTGAGGGTGGAGGTGGTGGGTGGGTGGGGGTGGTGGGCAGGCCCGCGAGTGTCGACGGTTAAAAGTCAAAGCCTCACCCTGTCTGTCTGAGAGGATTAAGTATTTAATCGCTGCACGCCTTCCCTCCTCCCCTCCTCCCCTCCTCCCCTCCGCCCTTTCAACCACACCAGCACCACCACCACCACCCCCCAGACGCTGTTGCACCACCCATTTCCCAGCTCCCCCCCCACCAGCGCCAGCGCCAGCGCTAGCGCCAGCGCCAGCACCGTGAAATATGACTATTTCATTTACATGCACGGCTTATCAGAGGAGATGTGAGTGGTGGATGTGGAGGGAAGGGGGTGGGTGGGGCTGCTGGGAGGGTGGTCTCCAGAGAGAGAGAGAGAGAGAGAGAGAGAGAGAGAGAGAAGAGAGAGAGAGAGGTGGTGGGTGGTGGTGAGCCGGGGTGGCGGGGCCAGGGTGCTGCTGGGGGTAATGGGACACACTGCTGAGGTGTGTAATACGATCAGGAGTTACCGCCGCCCAGCGCCGCCGCGCATATCTCAGACTGACACGTGGTCCAGGGTGATGGCGGCGGCGGTGGCGGTGGAGGAGGACGAGGACGAGGAGGAGGTGGAGGTGGAGGAGGTGTGAGGAGGTGTGAGGGGAGCTTTATGTGGCATTGCAGGGCGGGGGGGGGAGATGGAGGGGGAGAGTGTCGGGCAGCCACCTGGAAGGAACACCGGCCTCTTAGATGTAATGGATGACTGTCTTCTCCCAGTACATCTGCACGCCTCAACTGCTCCAGTCAGTCAAGTGGACCGTACCATGTAGCTTCCTACGGGGGGGGGGGGAAGATGGAGACAGAACCTTATGTCTTATTCTGTACGCATATATTAGGTATAAGATATCGTGTTGTGTTATTTTATATTTAAATGTATATATATATATATATATATATATATATCCAGGTTATAATTGGAAATATATTGTATGGGTGTTGTGTTTGTGTATGTATTATATATGTATATATGTACTGTATATGTATATACATATACATACAGTATATATATATATATATATATATAAAAAAAGAAAGGAAATTCTCTTGCCAGAGTTTGCTCAAAAACATAATTAACACAAATGTAAATGTGAATGTAAATAAGTTAACTAGAATAGAAAAGTTGGCAATGGTAATGAGAATTATTCTTGCCAATGATATTGAGAATATTATTATAATGAATATGGCACATATATAATGTATATATATATGAATATATATAGATACACACACATACATGCCTGATATATATATCTAAATATATATATTAAAGCTTTTAATGTCTCAGATTTATTCCTGCTGTGGCCTCAGCTTCCCGGCCAAACGTCACTTCACACATGATGGGTTTGTAACAAATATCTGCTGCATATTGTTAAATTAATCTTCCATTTAAAATTAATGGAGTTAGACTCCCCAGGTTCAATGTAATTTGGCGTTTGGTGGGCAGCCGCGCGGCGCGCCGTGAATACGGAATGAGCTCGGGCCGGAGACGCCTAATCTGCCGTCACCTTGAACCGCCGCGGAGAGGACGGCTCAGCTAGCAGCCGCCGCCGCCCCGCCGCCACCGGCTAATGAGATTGTGCCTAGCCTCCCGGGAGAGAGAGGAGGGGGAGAGAGAGAGGGGGGGAGAGAGAGAGGACAGGGAGTGAGGAGGGAGGAGGTGAGAGATGGAGGGAGGAGAGAGAGAGGGAGAGAGGTAGGAGGAGAGGGAGGGTGTGAGGGGAGAGAGGTGGAGGTAGGGGGAGAGGGAGGGTGTGATGGGAGAGAGGTGGAGAGTGAGGGAGAGGGGGAGGTGGAGAGAGGAGGAGAGAGAGAGGACAGGGAGTGAGGAGGGAGGAGGAGAGAGAGAGGGAGAGAGGTAGGGGGAGAGGGAGGGAGGTAGGAGGAGAGGGAGGGAGTGAGGAGAGAGAGGGGGAGAGAGGAGGAAAGGGATGGAGGGAGGGAGGGAGGGAAGGAGAGAGGAGGAAAGAGATGGAGAGAGAGAGATGCAGGTGGAGAGGGGGGAGAGGAGGAGAGGGGTGGAGGTAGGGAGGGAGGTAGGAGGAGAGTGAGGGAGGGAGAGAGGGAGGAGGAGAGAAGGAGGGGGAGGGAGGGGGAGGAAAGAAAGAAAAATGGAGGTGAAGGAATAAAAATGGATGACTGTGCACGGTGCACACCGTGATAGTGGTAAAACACTGCGAGGGAGAGAGAGAGAGAGAGAGAGAGCACTGAAGCGGCAGACAGGAGGCTGGAGGGAGGGGAGTGAGGGAGAGGAAGAGGAGGTAGAGAGATCACATGGTGATAGTCGCCTGCAGTTTAGTGCCTCGCCTCACTGCTCACCGTCCTCCCTCCCTGTCTGCTGCTGCCGGGCATCCTGCGGTCGCGCGAGGCTGACAACAGTGTGAGAGACGAGAGAGAGAGAGAGAGAGAGAGAGAGAGAGAAGAGAGAGGGAGGGCGAGAGATCCCGAGGCGTGTTGAGATGCGATGGAACCTGCATCATTATTTCCGAATCTTCAGCCGGCCGTGACGAAGACAGAGGACGTATTTCACAGTGGTGGAGGACGACCCCCACTCTGCTCAGCTGTCTCTCTCCCTCTCTCTCCCTGTCTCTCTCTCTCTCTCCCTGTCTCTCTCTCTCTCTCTCTCTCTCCCTGTCTCTCTCTATCTCACCACCTCTCTGTCTACCCCCTCTCTCTATCACACCATTTTTCTCTCCTATTCTCCTCCTTCCCTACTCACCCATCTCTCTCTTATCCTCAATCATCCTCTTCTCTCCCTCCATCTCTTCTCTCTCTCACCATCTCTCTCCTATCTCACCATCTCTCTCTCTCCCTCTCTCTCTCTCTCACCATCTCTCTCTCTCCCTCTCTCTCTCTCTCTCACCCATCTCTCTCTCTCTAGCTCACCATCTCTCTCTCTCTCTACCCTCTCTCTCTATCACACCATTTCTCTCTCCCGCTCTCTCTCCCTCTCACAATCTCTCTCTCTAGCTCATCATCTCTCTCTCTCTCTCTACCCTCTCTCTCTCCCCCTCCCTCTCACCATCTCTCTCTCTAGCTCACCATCTCTCTCTCTCTCTACCCTCTCTCTCACCATCTCTCTCTCTCTCTCTACCCTCTCTCCCCCTCCCTCTCTCCCTCTCCCCATCCCTCTCTCTCTCTCCCTCTCTCCCTCTCTCTCTCTCACTCTCTCTCTCTCTCTCTCTCTCTCTCTCCCTCCCTCTCTCTCTCCCTCCCTCTCTCTCACACAATCTCCCTCTCTCTCTCTCTCTCTCTCCCTCTCTCTCTCTCTCCCTCTCTCCCTCTCTCTCTCTCTCTCTCCCTCTCTCTCTCTCTCTCTCTCTCTCCCTCTCTCTCTCTCTCTCTCTCTCTCCATAATTCATAAGGTGTGAAAGGTTCCCTGGTGACGGCGGGGCCATGTTATTGTAATGTTATTGTTAAAGGGCTCCCGGGGAGACTCGCTCTGTGTGTCTCTTAATGTTACATTTAATTTGAGGCGGCGGCGTCTCTGCATATTAACGACGGCACTGAAAACACCCCCTTTAATATCTCAGGCAATTATTATTAAATATTCATTAGTATTGTATGCTGGTATATATGAACGTATCACATACTGTATTGCATTTGTTGTGGCTCCTTGACTCAATATGTTTTTGTTTTTAAATACAATTTTAGCTTTTAACGTTATTATACAAGGGGCAGGATAGTTCATCTAATAATAATCATAATCTAATCCTCAATTTATCTGAATTTGTCTTGCAAATAGTAAATATTAGCTTGTCTCATCATTCCTTTCCCCACCAGCGCTCCCTGAGGATGAAGGCTTTGGCATCAATAACTTAACATTTCTCTGTGTTACAGATATCAAATATTTTCCTTCTTCATCGCCCTTCTTCCTATCCGTCTTGCTTTGTCCCCCAGCCTCGTCCCCGGGACCCTGCTGACAACTGCCACATGTTCTCTGTAGTACATCCTAATTTACTCACCCACACACCCATTAGTTTGTCCATTCATCCATCGATCACATTGATCCCCTCCATTGATCCCCCATTCCTCCTCCTCCTCCTCCTCCTCCTCCTCCTCCTCTTCCTCCTCTGTGGCCCACGTGACTCACGTTCTACTTGACCTCGTGTTGGTGGTGACACCCCCCCCCCCTCTCTCCAACCATCACAACGATCTGGTAATATTTATTTGCATGGTGTGTGAGTATGTGTGTTTGTTGGCAGGCTTGGGTGGGTCTGCAGCCTCACCTGGCCCAGTTAGAGTCTGTCTGGGAGTGGGTGGGGCTACAGCCTCACCTGGCCCAGTTAGAGTCTGGGGGGGGGGGGCTACAGCCTCACCTGGCCCAGTTAGAGTCTGGGGTGGGTGGGGCTACAGCCTCACCTGGCCCAGTTAGAGTTTGTCTGGGGTGGGTGGGGCTACAGCCTAACCTGGCCCAGTTAGAGTCTGTCTGGGAGTGGGTGGGGCTACAGCCTCACCTGGCCCAGTTAGAGTCTGGGGCAGGGGGTGGGGCTACAGCCTCACCTGGCCCAGTTAGAGTCTGTCTGGGAGGGGGTGGGGCTACAGCCTCACCTGGCCCAGTTAGAGTCTGGGGTGGGAGTGGGTGGGGCTACAGCCTCACCTGGCCCAGTTAGAGTCTGGGGAGGGGGTGGGGCTACAACCTCACCTGGCCCAGTTAGAGTCTGTCTGGGGTGGGTGGGGCTACAGCCTCACCTGGCCCAGTTAGAGTCTGGGGTGGGTGGGGCTAGTCGGGAGCGCCACCCTGCCCTGTGTTCTTGGAGGAGTCCTGAACTAAGCCACAATGCCACGTACAGCACGTGTGGCTTAGTTCGGGGCTCCTGCCCACATGGGAACTAAGCGGTATGGTAATCCTGTATGTGACAGAAGAGGCCTTCCTCTGCCACAACAACAACGCCCGCTACAGAGCTCTAACGTTCTGCTTCCATGTCCTCAGTGTGTGTCTGCGTCTGCTCTGAGCTCCAGTACTGATCCTGGGCCCCCACGGCCTCCGCCTCCTCCCCCCTGCTGTGCATACGTATCGACGCGGCCGTTGGGGCGTTGGGGCGTTGGGGCCCCGTCGGACGGTGGACATCGATCTGCAAATAACTCGCTGTCGGCGACTCGCTGTCAGCTTGCGCGCCCTCTGATAATCACAGCCTACCCTGCTTGTTCGTGCTCCCATCCCACCCACCCCTCCGCCGCACCCCTGGAAGCGAGGTGCATCGAGGAGGCAGCAGCAGCATCGTGCGGTTTATACAGTTCCAGCTGGCAGCACTTGTTTCATTACCTTAATCCTCTCGATCAAAGCCCTTCGAGCGGTTGTGTCGGCGCTTCCACGGGGGCCCTGACACAGCGATACATGGATTAATTTCGCCGGACCTTTTGCGTGTGGCAGGCCGCCACCACGGTTTCACGGGGGTCACGCCGGGTCAACGAAGAGCAATCGCAGTACGGCGGCCGTATTGAGTCGGAGGACGAGCGCTGTGAACGTTGGCTCTGCGATTGTCTCGGGGATTATGCGAGGATAACAACTGGAAGGCCTTTAGATCACACCACCGGGGTTACGTCTTGTGGATGCTTAGCGCGGTGTCATGAGAGGCGTCCTGGCAGGCTACAGTGGGGCGGTGCAGTCGTAGTGTGCAAAACAGGCCAACAACAGAAGTTTGTCCTGGAAACGGTATCTTAGGTTAGGTCTTCAACCAAAACAATGTCCGTATGGCAAAAAGTATTCCACACAAAGAGTTCCAGAAATATCCTTAAGATAAAAAAGGTTGTCCTTGATGTCCTGGGTCTCTTCCCCGTCTGGTGGCCCAGCTCCTTCTAGCCCAGTGATTTTTCAAATCTTTTGTAGCTTAGATTTCTTATCATATAATATGAAATATTATATGAAAACAGAGTAGCCCACTCACACAGAAAGAGGGAAGTAATAGTTTTTTGTAACGTGTGAATCACGCCTCGACCTAAAACCCAGGTTTCAGTTTCATGTTTTCAGTAGAAATATGGAAACGGTTCGTTCCGAGGCGATTCAATTAAAATCCCTCGCAGTTACAGTCGCACACACACACGGTGTTGGTACAGTTGCATAGGCGAGCACAGCGTCTCCTTAACAACTTAATTTCACCCACAGCAGCTATTTGTGAAAGTATATTGTGCCGCGGTTAATGTAAAGTAATTCTAAACGTGTCTCCAGAGTAATAAGTCTGTTTTTTGGGGGTTTTTTCTTCCGAACATGGGATCTTGTTATTGCCGATTGTGTTCGTGCTACTCTGACGAAATGTACCCATGTGGTGTGTGTGTGTGTGTTGTGTGTGTGTGTGTGTGTGTTGTGTGTGTCGTGTGTTTGTGTGTGTGTGTTGTGTGTGTGTGTGTGTGTGTGTTGTGTGTGTTGTGTGTTTGTGTGTGTGTGTTGTGTGTGTGTATGTGTGTGTGTGTGTGTTGTGTGTGTGAAACGTCGTGCAAAGCAATGCAACTCAGAGCAACCCATTCACCCACTGCCTGCCCTCCGTCCCTTCAACCCTCCATCCCTCCTGCCTTCCATCCCTTTACCCCCTGCGGTTTGCAGAAGAAGAAAAAAAAAACGGCTTTGTCATGGAAAATGTTCGATGCGCGATTTGAATAGAAAAATATTATTGTGGAAGAAAATATGTGTACATTACTCAGAAATGTGAGATTGGCAATCGGCCGCGGAAAATACCCGAGCTGCCGTCCTTAATGTGCTGTTTTTCTCGTGTTTCCAAGAGAAGCAAAGAAATGTCGCCGTTGAAAAGCGCCTTGGTAAGGTCTCGGTGAAGGCCTCAGTGAAGGCCCTGTCGTCCGGCCGGCTTGTACTTGGTATTTTGTGCGTGCGTTCTCGTTGTCGTTCCTATCTTTTCAACTTGGGGAAATGAAAACACGAGAAGAGACGAGAAAAAAGAAAAACGTGAATGTAAAGTTAGAAGAAAAGAAATCGCATGAGAAACGCAACCGACAACGACCAGAAGATTTTTCCGCCTGACAAAGTAAAAGCCTTTTCACTCGAGCTCTCTGGCGGGCTGGCAGCAGATCAATAGACAAGGCAGTAAACGTGAAGAATGATTTTAGTAAACTTAAACCAAGGTGTAATATTGCAGTTTCCCGTTCAGCCTGTCAAAAATATAACGCGGCTATAACTCCAGTGGATGGCCAATGCACGGCGAGCTTTCTGACAGATTTCGGGTTGCCGTTGCCAACCGACTGGGATAGAGGGATTGTGTTGAAAGTTAAATGTTTAATTTTGTTCGGAAACGAAGGGGAAAAAAAACCTCAATATTATTGAACAATATCTCATTCAGCTGAGTTTTGGAACCGGCTCTTACAGTATACACGTCGTGATCCACTTGGATGAATGTGGTTCGCACATCACACACAAGGCACTGGGGTTCGGGAAAGCCTCCGAGCAAAAACCGCATACATCCTGGATTATTATTATGTCTTGTTTTAAATCAGGCGGGCGTAAGTCTCCGTTGATGGATTGGAATGGTTCGCTCGGGCCCCGGCCAAGACAAACAAATATCGGTCTGCGCGAGTATGAGCAGCTGTAGGAGAGGGTAGAGGAGGGCAGGGGTTCAGGGAAGCACTTCTATATCAGCATCTCTCTATCTACAACACGGAATGGCCGTTCATCTGTTTCAGCGCATTATCGTTCCCCCAGTCTTGCTCGTCCTACCCTTCTTCATACTGGAGGTTTTTTTTCATCGTGTTTGTTTGATTGAGAATCCTTCCAACGCGCTGCAGAGTAGTTAGCTTTGGCTTTGAATTATTTCTTCAAGTGTGCTTTTTGAAAATGAGTTGAGATCCGGGAGAAGATCGAGCACATGGAGCCTCACCCAAAGCCGCTAAGTCGCCCGGCTCAGTGTGGTTAAACTGGTTAATCAAGTAGGGATACATTTAGAAGAATTTTAAATAATGCATATGCACCATAATATTATTGATTAATAACCATGCTATATGCTTTCCTTTAAATTTCTTTCCATCTGCAGATAGTTGTTCTTCTATGCCCAATAATACTTGATTAAATTATAATTATTTGAGATTACTTTTAAGTAGTATTAGGCAGTAGATTAAGTTCATTAATTAATGACCCTAACCCTAGCCCCTTGTAAAAAAAAACCAGTGCCAAAACAAACCTACCCTGTAAATGTAAATGTAACCGGTAGGCGCACGGCTTCTGCCAACGAAAGCCTTCTGCCACATTTGGAACATGAGCCAAGAGTTACAGGAACATGAGTTAGTGTGTACTACAGCTTCAAACGCTATAAATAACATTAGATTACTCCGAGAGTACTGAGTGTCAGGTGTGTGTAATGCATCCATAGAATTACTTGGGGCTATAAATCAGCTCAACATCGTCTTCATTTGGGAGCGACCGATAGAAGGATTACTTTCTCGTCTGAGAATGGATTTTCTGGCAAATAATATTTGAGCTCTTCCCGCTTGCCTCATTTGAGTTGCCAGGTTGAGTTTGGCTTATTTTCGTTGCATTTCCTGTATCACCGGACATTTTTTTTTCTTTTTTGCCGTATTCACATTTCACGTGGAATGAACACAACGTCTCCTTGGGTTGCCTCGCCGCCACGTTCCCGGCGGTGTGTAACGCAGGAGACCGGCGGGTCCCGGGGCCACATGCTGGACGTGAACTCCGCGGATGGAAGGGCGTATTGCGTTGCACGGCGTGAGCGACTTCTCCTCGGCTTACAGCGGGATCAAAAGGAACAGGGCAGGGGGGCTCTTGAAACATTTATGAGTTGTGACGGATCCGACCGCCGGGAAAACATTCTTCACCGGCTTGCAGAGCCCCCGGACGACGGAGTGGGCTCGGGGGGGTGGGGGAAAAAAAAAAGGCCAGGCTAGGACAGCAGCGCAACGGAGGGCGTCCCTTTAACGCCGGCCTTTGTTTGCCGATGCAAAACCGTGTCTCCCCCCCCCCCCCACACACACACACCCTCAACCCCCTTGTGGTGATCCGGCGGGTGACAAATAGCTAATAGGTCCTGCTTTGCTTCACACTCCATTTGGTACGAGGCAGCTGACGCCCGCCACCTCCGCCACCCCTCCCCACCGCCGCCCCAACACCAACCAACACTCATTCCCCTTTCTCCTCCAAGCATGTGACTGCCATCCCATCCCACAGCTCCTGTTTCCTTTTTCCAGGCTCTGACCTTTGAGTTAATCCCTCTCCCTCCCTCCCCCTCCCTCCCTCTCTCCCTCCCTTCCTCCCCCCTCTCTCCTCTCTCCACCAGCCTCCCTTCCCTTCCCTTCCCTTCCCTTCCCCGGCCCGGGCCTGGATAGTGGCTCCCCCGAGAGCTATAATAGACTCAGTGTTAATTGCCTGTTGAAGGACAGAAGCGGTTCCACAAGGTCTGATTGTGGGCCCCCTCTGGGGAGTGGAGCTGTCTGATAGCGTGATCGCTCTAATGCACTGGCACTTGGAACGCTGTTTGTGCCTGTGTGTGTGTGTGTGTGTGTGTTGTGTGTGTGTGTGTGTGTGTGTGTGTGTGTGTGTGTGTGTGTGTGTGTGTGTGTGTGTGTGTGTGTGTGTGTGTGTGTTTTGCTTGTGTACACAACAAGCACGACACAATGTTTGCACATAATTACTTTGGATAGGTAGGAAGAACTCCACGCAGTCATGGCTTTTGTTGTTGTTGTTGTTGTTGTTGTTGTTGTTGTCTTGCTAACTGTATTCTTGGAGCAATCGCGGTGTAATTGGTTTACTACGCGATACACTGTATTAATCAGCAGACATCTCATAAGCTAACTCTATTCAACCAGGCAGCCGCGCTACGTGGGAACAGCAACCTTTTCATCTGTGAACAATTCCACCGGCGGTAACAGGCGGCCTGCTCTCTGTGCACAGTTCAACAAGGCTCCATTCACAATCTCGAAACAAGGTAGGGATTCATTCAAAGGCAACAAAGAGACGTGGCCTTCAAAAAGGCTCACGTCGCTCTCATGGTAACTGGAAATGACAGTATTCATTACCGCAGTCAGTATCTGCCAGGACAAACAACAAGGAATATGCAGTACTCGTGCTCGTAGCTTCTTCGCCAAACGGTGCACAGGTGCATCCTTATTGTTTCTACAATCCACAGGCTTCCTCGAGGCTGACGGCGAACCACTACCTGCTCATTAAGGGTGGACACCGCCCCCCCATCCCCTTCCCCCGTAAGCCCTCTAAGCCTGTGTGTTTTCCTAATTCATAACCATGAAACACAACAGCTCTCTGGGTTGTTGTTGTTGTTGCTGCTGCTCCATGTTTTATTCAGGGGGTTAACTCCTGTGCACCTCTTGAGTCTTGAGGGCCCATTGACTAAAGCTTCTGTCCTGTGCGACCGTGTCCGTGGATACGGCTCCTTTGTGCTTCGACGCCGACGCACAGCTCAAGACCTAACATCCCTGCGATGCAGCGATGAGATGACTCTCCTTGCGTCGTCTTGGCCCCTTTTTTACGCCTGTATGGGTTTTACCGTAAGGCAGTGCTACTTTAGCCTTGTCTCCATTTACGGTGACACCCGACTAGTTCAACTCCTCGACGTGTCATTTTCTGTAGACCCGGCACACAAGGTAATCTGTTGACAGGCTGGAAGCAGAGAGGCAACCAGGTGAAACCACTACCACCCCCCATCACCACCACCACCACCAGCAGCTCCCCAGCGGACTACATATGCATGACCCGTGGCCGGGCCTTGATCTCTTGAGCGGTTTGAAGTTGAAAGCCGGTCCCCGCGGCTCCGCGGTGCGGCCAGAGATCCGCGCCTGCCAGATAAGGGCCATCTTTCATGCCCGGTTCATCTAGGAGCCCCGTTCGCGTCACGGCGAGACGGATTCACATGAATAACCTCCTCCCGTCTTCCCTCCTCGACAGGCCCCCGGCCCCAGCCGAGGGAGAGGCGGCGTGCTCGGGGATCAGTTGGACACGCTGGAAATTCCCACTCGGCGTTGGCACCTCTGTGGGGGGATATTGCCAAAGCGTGGCGTCTCATACTGACCCCTACATTGATTAATGCCAACACTACTTGGCGCTCTTTATCTTGATATCGTGTCCATTTCGCTTTGTTTGCGGCGTGTCTACGAAGTTAGCGGACCCTGTTGTGGAAGCCATATTTGGACGGGTTTCTTTCTCAGACAACTCAATTTACCGGGCTGTTATTACTTCCATTACTCTGGGCCCCCTTCTTATTTTACCTCATTTTGTTTTCCTCTCGGCTCCTTCCTACGTTCCGTGGCTCATCTTTTGATTGTTATCCGTGTGTTCGCGCGATGGGGAAACTAACTCGCCGCGGAAAAGTGGTGTCACTTGGCGATGCTTTATGTTTTGGCGAAATTAGTTTTGGGGTAAGTGGACATGATAAATCATCTCTCTGGTGCGTATGAGTAATTCCCGTGAATTGGGCCGGTGACTCAATTAGCCGGGGTGACTGGGAGGCTGGCAAGGGTGGAGAAGGAGGTCTACTTTGATTCCACACATTGCAGTATAATCCCATTAAAAAGCATGAAGAGGCACTCACTGGGGCCTGAGATGGCGACGTGCGCTATCCCTGAATTTAATACGTTGCGTGTAATTCATCTGTGAAGCTCTATATGATCCGCTTACTCTGTATATTTCAAATGTCTGTGTGTGTGTGTGTGTGTGTGTTGTGTGTGTGTGTGTGTGTGCGCGCTCGCATGTGTGTGGTGTGTGTGTGTGTGTGTGTGTGTGTGTGTGTGTGTGTGTGTGTGTGTGTGTGTGTGTGTGTGTGTGTGTGTGTGTGTGTGTGTGTGGTGTGTGTGTGTGTGTTGGTGTGTGCAGGGTTTTCTCGCCTCGGCAGCGTTTGACACCTCGGTATGTCCGTGAAAGAAAACCTATGGAACCCGCCAGAGGAGCGCTCAGAGTCAAAGCGCAGCCCACCGCACGGGAAAGCCAAACGTGATTAGTTCCTCGGTGAATGCATTCTTCTTATTCTTCTTTTCCTCCCACCGCCGTCCCTCCTTTCTCCTTCCTCTCATCGGGCGAATATCTGTAACGCTTGTCCGTCAGCGCCGGGGCGAGCGGCGGTCCGGAGGCCTTTTGTCTTAACTCAGGCTTCGTCACGGCTGTTCGGCTCCCCTCCTCAAAGCGGGGGGCCGGCAGTCATCGGCCTCTTAAGAACTTCGAGAGAGCGCCTAGCAGGTGGCGGTAGGTGTGAAATGGGCCTTTTTTGGACATTGCCGCCGCGGTGGAGGGATAATGCGGCCATTCAGCTCCTCCCCCCCCCTTTGTACCCCGGGCTGACATGCACTGTAACCGAGGCTTCTGAAAGGGGGCCATTTTGTTCAATTTGTCTAAAAGCCGCTGACTTATGTGACAATTTAAAGACTTTGGATGTTGAAGTTTCCTTAACCAACTGACCACTGAATGTTCTTTTTTCTCCTTCTTCTTCTTCTTCTTCTTCTTCTCCCTCCTGCCCACCCCCTCTGTGATCTGTCTTTTCTTTTCACATGACGAAACGGAAAAAAAAACAGAGAGCGAGAGAGAAGCGTGAAAAAAGCGAGGCAATGAAAGGCAGCCAAGGCAGGCTGACAGCAGCTCTTTATAGATGACATGGGCTCTCTAAAGCAACCCAGATGATTTTGATTCCACGGAAAATATGAGAACCAAAGGGGCGGCGGGGGGGGGGATGAGGCTGTCTAAGGTTTCCAGTTAGTTCCAGAAAACGTGGCCGCTTTCACATGAGAGCCTCGCCTGGGCCCCCATGCATTATTCAAGAGCTTTGACTGGCTGGAGACGAGCTTACTCGCGCTCCTCGGGGCCCAGAGTGACTTGTTAAGTCTTCTCCTCCTCCTCCGCCGTCGGCTCCTCGTACAGTACAGTATGTTCGTCGCCAAGGCTTTCCCGACTTGTAATTAGCGTTGCTTAAGGTCTTCACATCTGGGTCGGTTACGAAATCCTTCGTGTTTTGTCAGCCGGCGTCTAGACGCGCGGCGCAGTGCTAGCCTTCACGACCGCCGTGTCAGACGCCACAGTCCCCGTGTCGTTCAGATACATTCGGCTCGGTTTTGATCGATGGTGTCGATGGCCCCCCGAGTTTTGACCAGAAGCTGCTTCGTGACACTCCAGTGTTACTTGACAAACACGTTTTGAGGCGTCAAGTCAAGTCAATTTTATGGGCTTTTATGGGATCATGGGCCATGTGATGATGACACCGCCCTCGCCTTATAGCGCCTCCTAAGGACAAGAAACGACTCCCTTCATTAACAAGGAGACAAAGATAATAAGTAAAAGTCAGTAAGATAGAAGTAAAAGTTGTTTTGTGTACTACCTATATTCTTCCTTAGGCTTATTCACTGTAACTTTGTCCATTTATTATTTTACTATTCTATAGTTTATTGCTCTGTTCTTTATTATTCCATTGCTATGCTAATGTTGTTGGTATTTTGAGCAACCTCTGGCACAAGAATTTCCTTCGGGATTAATAAAGTTCTATCTCATCTTATCTCATCTTATCTTAAAAAAACGTAGAAAATGTGTTCTTTATTTTTGTTCACATAATACTGCTAGCTTATGTGAACATAAGCTTTTTGTACATACTGTAAGTATTTCAATTTAGTCTACGACTTAACTGTCGTAGACTCATCGTGTTTCTACACACACACACATACACACATACACACAAATAACAGATCCCTTAATATCCCCAAGTGGTTAAGTCGCCGGCCAAAAACCTAAAAGATATAATATATCATTATTCATAGCGATAACGATTTACGCCCCACGGAGGACAACACGGTTGCGGTCGGGCAAAGTAGGGTACCCTTTAAAGAGTTAATTGGCTGAGACGCAGTCGGAGAACTCCACTGTTCATATCTCAACCTGAATTTTGCATGTGGTAATTAAAATGTGTAGGTCAGGCCTCTGAAGAGCCTGCTTCTGTACACCGGTACGGGACCCCAGGCACCGAGGTGGTACTCTTTAATATGCCTCTCTTTCTTGAGTGGAGATTTAACGGATAAAGGGTGACATTTCCCCCCCCCCATTTGTAAGTGAATGCAATTGATCTGCCTAACAAGAACAAAGTTAGGTTCCCAAATACCGCATAATAAAGAGATTAGGCTGCTAAATGGCTTTCCAAAGGGAATCTCTGGTGCAGGGAGGGCTTGAAGTAAGGGCATTGAACTTTCAATTAGAATTTCTAATAGGCTATTGACTGGAATGTATTAAATGTTGCTGGCCCGCCCGTATGGATCCGGGGAGAGGGGATTTCAATTCCTAATCCGGAGTACATGACCCCAGAATCCCTCAGAATGAGATATAGCAACATTTGCCCCCCCCCCCGCAACCCGTCACCGTGATGCATGAACTTATCGAGCTGAACATGTGTTTTCTGTCCGGACCTCAGGTGCTTCTAATTGTGTCTGGGAGACGTGAAAGCGTTTAGTTGAAACAGCATTATGTCAGCCCACCTTTTGTAATTTACGGTAATTTAGCGGCGACTTTTTGATCCTGGCTGCGTTGTTTATTAAGAGTCTGGGTTTCTTCCCTTTCTCCCCTGCGCGCTGAACCTCGGCGTTGGCTGATTCCTCCTCGCCGTCTCCCGGCTTTGATGGCTCTCCAAACGGCTTTTTTCTCGGTTGTTTCTCTTCGTCTCCGTGCCTCCTCCTCCTCCTCCTCCGAGCGCCGGGGCTGTTTCTAATTTCAACCGTGATTGATCTCAGGATCCAAATCCAATTTAATTGTCTCTAATGCTATATTAACTGCTGTCAAAATATTTTTACTTGTCATCCTCGCTCAACGTACCAGTCGATGAGCGACGGCGGCGGCGGCGGCGGCAGCGGCTTTCGAGGGCAGTCACATCTGTTCCTCGTTCCTCTCCTTGGATGCTGTTCCTTGTTCTCCCTCTCTCTCTCTCCCCTCCTCCCTCTCTCTCTCTCTCTCTCTCTCTCTGTCTCTCTGTCTCGTCTCACTTGTTCCATTCCTTCGACCGTCATTCTTTCCCTCCCCTCGTTTTCGGGTTGCGCTGATATTCTAACTGCAGGTGATTATAAGCTTTGAGAAAGCTACATCGGGATACAATTTGTCAGCCACTAACAGCCCATTCTGCTGTGAGAGGGGCGGGTGGGTGTAGGGGGGGAGGCTCGGTTAACATTCTGTTTGTGTTACAGTGCATTCAAACCCTAATTAAAACAACGTTTCATTCCCCCATCTGCCAATCTCCCATAATCTCCTTTAATTGCAGTAATTAAACTATATTTACATGTGCAAAATACTTGTAATTTAGCAAATTGCACTCTCTACAGTCTGCACATTTAATCAGCCACGCTGCAGCGGGAATCGGGAGATTTGGGCTGTTTTGGTTTCGGTGGTTCTGATGGGGTAAGTGGACCTCTGCCTGAAGCCCGGGAGAGGTTAGCAAAACAAGCCATCCCGGTGATTTTTGCGTCTTTGGGCTCTGATTGCGACGCATGCGCCTAATTATACGCCTGAGCTCACTTTTGAAGCCGAGGTGCACGTGAACGCAAACGCTCGTGTGAGTTCTGCGTGCGACCGACGTGTGTGGAATTGCGGTTGTCTGCGGTTTTCGGCCAGCGTTTTCGTTCGACCTCCGTGTTCCTTTGTTGTTCGTTTTTTGGTGACGTCATATCGGTGGCAGTTGCCACATCACCGATGTCAAGCCCGTTCTGGACTCTTTAAGACGGCCAGGTGACGAGGTAAAAACCCTGACGACTAAGCTAACGGATCTGTTTGAGCTCCCGCCGCTTAATGAAAATGTCAAGCACTGGCTAAGCAACGGCTTGCTCTGAGATTAACTGGGATTCATCTGGAAATGGGAAACCGCCATGCCTTGCTTTTATATGAGCATCGCTAATAGCCTAACTTAACAATGCCCCGTGTGGCGAGACTGTACTTCAGAGCGTCTTAAAGCAGACTTCATGGCCTTGTGCTTTTACCAGCACTTAGTCCACCATGTCTAATGGCCACTGATACACACCTTCTCTGTGGATGTTCCTAAATCCAGACACAGCAGGCCTAGTTCAGGATTTAAAGCCCTCCTAGGTAGGTCAGCGGTTTCTGTAACAATAAAATAGAAAAAAAGAGGCACCTGGCCTTTCTCTGACACCTAGCTAGCGAGCTAGCCAGCTAGATTCAGCTGTGTCCTCTTGCCCTAATTAGGCTCCTGTCTGCCTGCATCGGGGGAAAAAACCCTGGCGAAACCTCTGTGTAACAGCTCAGCGGCTGGGAGTCAAGGGTCCTGCGCTGTCTAACCTGCTCCACCTCATACACAGTGAGGTGGAGCACCACCACCACCACCGCCAGCCCCCCTTCACCTGCACCTCCACCTCCACCTCCCCGACCACAGCCAGGCAGCGTGGATGCCACCACTGCTGAGGTAATTGGTGTGCTGCTGGAAGACTTCCACCCACCCAGCCACCCAGCCACCGTTGCGTATTAGTCTCCTGCCAGCACCGTGCACATCATTAGGCTGTGGCTGGGAGGAAGAGGACGGGCAAATCTAAAGGGAGACTTCCTTATTGAATTTATTTTTCACATAAAATAACTCATCTGCTCCGGAACGCTCCGGCCGGACTCAACGGTCTCTTGATGCCCGCTGAACATTCTGTTCTTTGAATGGTCAGGTTTGGTTTTTTTTTCCCTCCGTTCTTCTCACTGGGGCTTTAATTGCCCGCTGCGGTTATTGTGAGATGGTGACGAACACGAAGGAGGAATTCTTCATCTGCTTCAATCAATTATAAAACTGTCAGCAGCTCTCTCTCTCTCTCTCTCTCTCTCTGAGAAAAGACATTTAACACTGCAGCAGAATCTGGCTTTGTGTTTGTTTGTGTATCTAGAGAGAGAGAGAGAGAGAGAGACAGAGAGAGAGAGAGACACAGAGAGAGAGAGAGAGAGAGAGAGAGAGAGAGTGTGAGAGAGAGACAGAGAGCAAGAGTGAGACAGAGAGAAAGAGAGAGAGCGAGAGTGAGACAGAGACAGATGGAGAGAGAGAGAGAGAGAGAGAGCACAAAGGGGGGTTATGGTTGGGGGGGGGGCTCAGTGCAAACGATGTCCTAAGATGGACAGAGAGCCCCAAATCCTCATTAGCCAGCGCATAGTTCCTCTTAATTAGTTCCCATTCAGTGTAATTAGCATGGATGAGGCTAATCATCTGATGTGAAAGCAATCTAACGCTTGGGCTGCGTCGCCCTTGGCCTGTCTTTCACATCGCGTCACGTTCCCAGGTTCTGTTTCTCATTCCGGGGGATTTTCTCGTCGGGATGTTGGACGGCGTTCATCGCTCATCCCCACGGCGCGGCTCTGGCTGACGGCTCTCGCTGATGCTCAGCGGCTGGGATGCTAGTCGGGGCACATGTGTCCGTGGCTTTGATGTGAAACGTTGCGCAGACGTTTAGTTTCGCCAGAGTTCTGTTGTCACTGTTTTGTAGGTCATTTTTACATTCACACATGTTTTTTGGAGGTGGTTTAGCCGAGGTAGGGTTGTATTTACGCCTTTAATCTGGAATACGGTTGGTGTTGCCCAAAGACACTTTGCGTGTGTATAGACGGGTCATTAACAATCAGATCGCCTCAAGGACTCGGGTTACAGGTACAGGGTCGGTGGAGAATATCCGGGCTCAAACGCAAAAACCCATCCCGCCAAGTCCTATCAAGCGTTAATGCGGCTCTTTGTGTACAGTAGGTCCGGGGAGGACACAACAGCGTGGAGATTGCAGACAAGATGAGGAATTGTAAATGTATATGTACAGTACATACACCGTATAAACCCAGCGTATGATTCATAAACTCCCCGCCGCCTGAGCCCGAGAAGAGCGATTCAGCCCACCGATGCTGCCGCTGCATCTGCATCTGCAGCCGATCAAGCTTGATGTTTACCCCCTCGTCCTCCGGTGGTGAAAAGCGCGATCTACGTTCTACAGTTCGTTCTACAGTTCGTTCTACAGTTCGTTCTACGCTCCCCACCGCGTCTCCTTCGTGTGACTCAGATAGCCGAGGCGAGGCGATGCGAGGCGAGGCGAGGAGGAACACAACGAGGTCGTCTTCGTTTCGATCGACGCTTTTAAAGAACAACACCAGGCTCGGAAGGATGTGAGGACGTGCATTCCCAGCTGTTTTGTATTGAAGCGTGGCGGTGGTGGGTGGCGGTGGTGGTGGTGGTGGTGGGGCTGGGAGGTGGACAGTGAGTCACAGGATATGAGATTTTTTTATTGCCCCCCCCCCTCTCCCTCTCTCCTCGCTGTCATAGATCTTAGTCTCCAGCGGTTTTTGCAGTTTTTTATTGATACCAAATCTCCCAAGTGATACTTCTTCCAAATCTTTAACCTGTATCCGCCGCCGCCCCCCTTCCTCCCATCACCCCAATGCGTCTTTGCGCGTAATCTCTTGGAAACAGACCAAAGGAAGTGTGTGTCTGTGTGTGTGTGTGTGTGTGTGTGTGTGTGTGTGTGGTGTGTGTGTGTGTGTGTGTGTGTGTGTGCGGCATCCCAGGCCCGGCAAGTCCTGAGGCGACGTCCGGAGACTACAGGTTCTGATCCGGCGCCGACGGGGAACCGACACAATTCCCGCCTCCCCCCCCCCCCCCCCCGTGCGACTTGGCTTGGCTGGGCTCCACCTCCGAGCTGCGAGATCGTCTCCTGATCTGAAGCAGAACCCGCGCTTATCCCCCTCGACACGCCGCCGCGGGGGGCTGTGATGCTGATTATCTGAGACGGGCGAGCAGCCTGGGCCGAGTCTGGCAGTAAATTAGACGAGCGGCGGCGAGCAGACAGTATCATGTGTTTGGCATCTCAACAACTCCTCGCTCGAGGTCTCGCATCGACCTCTGGTGTTCTCGTATTTATTTTGGTTCTTTTCTTCTTGTTATATATATATCGGCTCTGGGATATTTACTTTTTTATCGTCTTTATGAAACGATGTGTGTGCCGTTAGCTTTTGACATGTGCAACGCACTTTCGCCAAAAATAATTTGGAGCAACTCTCTTTTCTTCGTCTTCTGAGTATTCGGCCATCTGCTGAAGCCTTTAGCCAGCCGTCTCCAGGGACGTGATCCAGCTTAAACTGTTGAATCAAATTATTTTTCCTTTGCGCACAATATAGACCATTCAGTGCGGTGCAGTTGACACTTGTGTTTGGCGCTTACAATGTATGATGTCGGTACATAGTAAATATATATATATCCTCGTAAAAACCCTGAAATTATTCCTCGAGCTTTGGGGCACTTGTAGTCTTTGGACCGCTCGTGATGTCAAAATGAGCATTTCGGACGACCACCATCACCGCCACGACCGACGACCACAGCCACTGGAATTAAACGCATTCACCCCAGACAGACCCATAGCATTTTCTAGACTTTCTACTACTCAGCCCTACTGGGTGTGCAGGGAGGCACACAGAGGGACTGGGGTGCAGAATGAGAGCTCTTCGTCTTTTGCTGCTGAGGACCGCGTTTCCCCTTGGAAAATAGCCGAGGAGCTAAGATAGCTTTTGTGTGGTGGTGGTGGTGGTGGGGAGGAGGTTGGGGGTGGTGGGATGATGGTGGTGGTGGTGGTGGAGGTGGCGATCATTATGCACTGCACCACTACTCCATTATTAGCCCCATTACGCACATTTGACAGCTGCACATTCATTCTTCTCTACCTGCTTTTTAAAGCCGCTCGTAAATAACGAGGCTCGCGGCTCGTCTGCTCTTGGAGGGAAGGGGAGAAGGGCATTATAATAACCCGGTCCTCCATTTGTCAAAATTAATTCATAATCCCCGGGTCACCAAACGGTTTTTTGGGGGGTTGTCGTTTTTTTTTCTTTCGTTAATTGTAGATTAAACCGTTTGACATAAATTCCCATTAGCGATCAAGTTGTTACTCTTTCGCCGTCGCTGGGCTGTGATTCAAAAACCCCGTCGTCTTTTGTTTTGACCGCCGCTGACCTGACCGCCGCTGTCCCCGCTACGCTACCCGCGAAGCGGCCGGGAAAATCAGGGAAGATTACCGGTTGCGGCGGTGTTGTGACGCCGCTGATTGAAGAAGGGGCTTTATTATGATTGGAAACAAAAGCGTAATTACCCTCCTTCATCTTAAGGGCTTTTTTGTCGTTGGCAGCCGTGCAAGGATGTAAAAATAAAAGTAGGCCTGCGCCAAACGTGGAAATATACGTTTCGTCGTCGGAGCACCGGCACCGCCGAGAGAGACGTTTGCTCTGAAAGGCGTTTCAGACCACCAAGCGTGTTAGCGGTGGCTGTTTACTGTTGTGATAGAGGAGGTCATGGCATCGGTTAAAATGCGCTCTGACTGGCAATGGGCTGTGCAGTACAGTATAATTACCCCTGGCTTTTATCAGCCCTAACCTCCCCTTCCAACCCCCTTCCAACCCCCTTGGTGGAAAGGAGACACCTCCTAGCTTCCACACTTCCTATCTGCTCTTGTTTTTTATCGAAGAAGGCCCTTCTGCGCCGGATAAAAGCGGCCCCTGTTCTCCCCACAGACGGATAATGGTCTCTCTCTGGCCGACTACCTACTCTTTCCTGCGCCGGAGAAACCAATACCGGCCCTATCGGCTGATATATGACACTAATACAAAGGCTGACTGGGGCCCTAAACAGAAAAGAGGGATTGTTCCGGCTCTTGACTGGCTGTAGGATCCATGACTCATAGGTACCACACTGTCTGACCCTGGAGACTGCTCTAATTGCTTTACATCTGTACAAAGGTTTCTTGTAATCGGGCCTTCTGCCTCCATTTGTCTTCCTTTCAGTCTCCGGGTAAAGACCTTAATTGGTCTTAGTGCGGCTTGGTTTTTTTTCTTCCCTTCTCCCAGTTATCTAGAGGGGCCCAAAGCGCTTCCAGGGGCCCCGAGTGTGGGAGCTAAGCGAAGGCTTTCGACTCTGTGCTGGGTAGCAGCGTGGGTGGGGTAGCTGCTAGGGGACAGGTAGTCAATATGGATTTGTTATTTTGTTCACCTTTAGCACTTTAATGAATGTGCTTCCTTCACATGATGTCTGTGTTTTTTCGCCCCTCAGCTTGACGAGGGAGTTTTGGGGATGAACTATTCCGCCTGTTTTCGACACTTTGCATTGATCATTTTGTGTGTGTGTGTGTGTGTGTGTGTGAGTTGGGTTTATGATACCTGAACCAGAATCAGAATCAGAAACAGCTTTATTGCCTTATTTTTAGCAAACAAGGAATGTGTTTTGCGCAAATCGCTGCCTAACATTGAACATTAAACAGAGTGAGAGAGTACATAGCCTGGGCCAATAACCTTTTGTGTTTTTGTGTCTTTTCGTGCTATTGATCCACAGTCTTGTATTGTGTTGTATTGTATTGTGTTGTGTGGATGTTGTGACTGCAGGAAGCCCTGGGTTACGGTCACAGGAGAACCCAGGAGCCGCCACTGTGCACATTCATTAAACTCCTCTCCTGCGCTGTGTTGACTTATAGTTAAGTGTGGCTGCAAGACGAGGCAGATTCCCCGGGCGTAAGGCGATCCTCCCCTCTTCATCTGACAAGGCCTTGTTCACACTTGTATTCGGCGCGGCGATAACATCTTAAGTACACTATTTCACAGACCGCAGTGCTCATCTATAATTTCAGACGGCGTGACGAGCGCTCGGTTCTGGACTTCCTCCTCCGCGCTCGTAAGTTAACACAAGTGTGTACAAGCCTCCCGACCGCGGAGCGAGGGTTCACGAGGAACCGCCCGCCCCCCCCCCCCCCCCCCCAAATAGCACACCACTTATGGGCCGGAACGCCGAGACTTTTTTTTTGGCGTCTCACAAAGCGAGCAGTCCCTGCGGTGAGCAGTGTAAACACAGGGCGGTCGATACAGGATCACCACACACTACATTAAGCATGAAATAACCAGAGTGATGCTTTGTGGGCTTTTTTTTTGTGTTCCTCTTGCTCATGTGCAACTTTGATTTAGTTTGAACTTGCCGAGTTTCACGGTAGCAATCTACGTATGCTAGACAAGCCACTTGTGTACCTAACCTCTCATATCAGTAAGTGTCTTCAGCACAATAAGAATCGCCTTAGTTTTTACAAACAAGGAATGTGCGTTTGTGAAAGTGGTGCATGACATTGAGCATTAATATAATAATATAGAAAAATATAGAAATTCTAAAAATGTATATAAAAAATATATAAAAAATAAGTAATTTAAAGAAACTGTGTGCGTTAATGTAACACAATAGTGTCCATAGGGAGAGGTGCGAGTCACTGGGTTTAAACATTAATATATAGTGTCCATCGGGGGGGGGGGGGGGGTGGGAATCAGTGGGGATCGATAAGTATCTGTCTCCACCTTCTCGTCGATCTTCTATCTTCCTCATTCAACTCGGTTGGCTACAAGTCCCGGGATTTAGTGAGTCAATGAGCACCGCTTGACGAAGTACAGGGTCCCTGTCAGCCACCCTCCCCTCGTCCTCCTCCCCTCCTCCCCTCCCTCCCCTCCCTCTCTCTCTCTTGCCGAGCCAGTTGTACTTGAGGAGGATCAGTTGGCCCGTTCTCCCCCCTCTCTCACTCTCTCTCTCTCTCTCTCTCTCTCTCTCTCTCCCCCACTCCCTCCCTCTCTCCTGCTGACTGACTGATGGAGGCGTTCGGCTGCCAGGTCCTAAACAGCAGCTGTAACCGTCCAGCTGCTTCTGCTGCTGCTCCCTCCCTCCCTCCCTCCCTCCCTCCCCGCCACGCTCCACGTCTCCCCAGATGGCTGCTGGGAGACGTTCTGGAAGTCAGTCCCCTCCGGAGGATGCTGCTGCTGCTGCTGCTTCTTGCTCTACTGCTGCAGGGATGGGCATTATGGAGTGTCTCTCTCTCTCTCTCGCTCTCTCTCTCTCTCTCTCTCTCTCTCTCTCTCTCTCTCATAAAACACCAGGGAAAGCACCCCCCCCTGTCTCTCCCCTCACTCCTCCTCCTCTTCCTCATCCTCCTCCTCCACCACCTCCTTCAGACTACCCTGCTCCACCAGCCCCAGGCACCGCGCCCAAATAAGGGAAACGGGGTCTGGCTGCCTGGCTGCCTGGCTGGCTGGCTGGCTGGCTGGCTGGCTATGCAGACCCACCAGCCAACTAACTCACCGACAGGGGGCGGGGGGGTGGGGGGCAGATGGTAGTGTTTGTGTGTGCGTGTGCGTGTGCGTGTGTGTGTGTGTGTGTGTGTGTGTGTGTGTGTGTGTGTGTGTGTGTGTGTGTGTGTGTGTGTGTGTGTGTGTGTGTACGAGTGTGTGCCATGGAGGGGAGTGGTGGTGGGGGGGGGGGGGTCCTGGAAGCAGTGCATGCCAGAGCCTGGCCCTGTGGTGCGCTACTGATGTTCCCCCCAGACGGCGCGCGCCCCGACAGCAGATGACCAGCAGGGGTCCCCTTGCCTCGACTTCGCCCCCCCCCCGCCTCCCCAGTCCACCAAAAGTAAAGTTGTGCTCGGGAAATGCTTTTTTTTCTCGGTTCTTTTCTTCCACTGTCCCACTTTGGCATCGCTGTACAGCCGTCTGTGATGTCACTGCTCTGAGTATATTTACATTTACATTTAGGGCATTTGGTTTTTATCCAAAGTGACTTACAAAGAGTACATTTGTAGAAAGAGAGACAGCAATATATCACTGTGGTACATAAAGATAAGAATAGAGCAGGTTTAGAGAATTCATATTACGAGACGAATAGAACGAGTTTCATAACTGCTAGGTTGTCTGCATAATATCTGAGATAAGAGCAGAAGAGCCATTCTGAGTGCATTACCAACATCTAAGAACATACAATATGCTAGACAATGCTAAGTACTATTAATAATGCCAAGACGTACAAACCTGCAAGTTAGTGTTAGGGTTAGGAGGGGCGGGGCGGGGTTATGCAGAGTCCAGGTGAACTCTGAACAGGTGGGTCTTGAGTCTCTTGTTAAGGAGGGGGGTTATGTAGAGTCCAGGTGAACTCTGAACAGGTGGGTCTTGAGTCTCTTGTTAAGGAGGGGGGTTATGTAGAGTCCAGGTGAACTCTGAACAGGTCGGTCTTGAGTCTCTTGTTAAGGAGGGGGGTTATGTAGAGTCCAGGTGAACTCTGAACAGGTGGGTCTTGAGTCTCTTGTTAAGGAGGGGGTTATGTAGAGTCCAGGTGAACTCTGAACAGGTGGGTCTTGAGTCTCTTGTTAAGGAGGGGGGTTATGTAGAGTCCAGGTGAACTCTGAACAGGTGGGTCTTGAGTCTCTTGTTAAGGAGGGGGGTTATGTAGAGTCCAGGTGAACTCTGAACAGGTGGGTCTTGAGTCTCTTGTTAAGGAGGGGGGTTATGTAGAGTCCAGGTGAACTCTGAACAGGTGGGTCTTGAGTCTCTTGTTAAGGAGGGGGGTTATGTAGAGTCCAGGTGAACTCTGAACAGGTGGGTCTTGAGTCTCTTGTTAAGGAGGGGGGTTATGCAGAGTCCAGGTGAACTCTGAACAGGTGGGTCTTGAGTCTCTTGTTAAGGAGGGGGGTTATGCAGAGTCCAGGTGAACTCTGAACAGGTGGGTCTTGAGTCTCTTGTTAAGGAGGGGGGTTATGTAGAGTCCAGGTGAACTCTGAACAGGTGGGTCTTGAGTCTCTTGTTAAGGAGGGGGGTTATGTAGAGTCCAGGTGAACTCTGAACAGGTGGGTCTTGAGTCTCTTGTTAAGGAGGGGGGTTATGTAGAGTCCAGGTGAACTCTGAACAGGTGGGTCTTGAGTCTCTTGTTAAGGAGGGGGGTTATGTAGAGTCCAGGTGAACTCTGAACAGGTCGGTCTTGAGTCTCTTGTTAAGGAGGGGGGTTATGTAGAGTCCAGGTGAACTCTGAACAGGTGGGTCTTGAGTCTCTTGTTAAGGAGGGGGTTATGTAGAGTCCAGGTGAACTCTGAACAGGTGGGTCTTGAGTCTCTTGTTAAGGAGGGGGGTTATGTAGAGTCCAGGTGAACTCTGAACAGGTGGGTCTTGAGTCTCTTGTTAAGGAGGGGGGTTATGCAGAGTCCAGGTGAACTCTGAACAGGTGGGTCTTGAGTCTCTTGTTAAGGAGGGGGGTTATGCAGAGTCCAGGTGAACTCTGAACAGGTGGGTCTTGAGTCTCTTGTTAAGGAGGGGGGTTATGTAGAGTCCAGGTGAACTCTGAACAGGTGGGTCTTGAGTCTCTTGTTAAGGAGGGGGGTTATGTAGAGTCCAGGTGAACTCTGAACAGGTGGGTCTTGAGTCTCTTGTTAAGGAGGGGGTTATGTAGAGTCCAGGTGAACTCTGAACAGGTGGGTCTTGAGTCTCTTGTTAAGGAGGGGGTTATGTAGAGTCCAGGTGAACTCTGAACAGGTGGGTCTTGAGTCTCTTGTTAAGGAGGGGGGTTATGTAGAGTCCAGGTGAACTCTGAACAGGTGGGTCTTGAGTCTCTTGTTAAGGAGGGGGGTTATGTAGAGTCCAGGTGAACTCTGAACAGGTGGGTCTTGAGTCTCTTGTTAAGGAGGGGGGTTATGTAGAGTCCAGGTGAACTCTGAACAGGTGGGTCTTGAGTCTCTTGTTAAGGAGGGGGGTTATGTAGAGTCCAGGTGAACTCTGAACAGGTGGGTCTTGAGTCTCTTGTTAAGGAGGGGGGTTATGTAGAGTCCAGGTTAACTCTGAACAGGTGGGTCTTGAGTCTCTTGTTAAGGAGGGGGGTTATGTAGAGTCCAGGTGAACTCTGAACAGGTGGGTCTTGAGTCTCTTGTTAAGGAGGGGGGTTATGTAGAGTCCAGGTGAACTCTGAACAGGTGGGTCTTGAGTCTCTTGTTAAGGAGGGGGGTTATGTAGAGTCCAGGTGAACTCTGAACAGGAGGGTCTTGAGTCTCTTGTTAAGGAGGGGGGTTATGTAGAGTCCAGGTGAACTCTGAACAGGTGGGTCTTGAGTCTCTTGTTAAGGAGGGGGGTTATGTAGAGTCCAGGTGAACTCTGAACAGGTGGGTCTTGAGTCTCTTGTTAAGGAGGGGGGTTATGTAGAGTCCAGGTGAACTCTGAACAGGTGGGTCTTGAGTCTCTTGTTAAGGAGGGGGGTTATGTAGAGTCCAGGTGAACTCTGAACAGGTGGGTCTTGAGTCTCTTGTTAAGGAGGGGGGTTATGTAGAGTCCAGGTGAACTCTGAACAGGTGGGTCTTGAGTCTCTTGTTAAGGAGGGGGGTTATGTAGAGTCCAGGTGAACTCTGAACAGGTGGGTCTTGAGTCTCTTGTTAAGGAGGGGGGTTATGTAGAGTCCAGGTGAACTCTGAACAGGTGGGTCTTGAGTCTCTTGTTAAGGAGGGGGGTTATGTAGAGTCCAGGTGAACTCTGAACAGGTGGGTCTTGAGTCTCTTGTTAAGGAGGGGGGTTATGTAGAGTCCAGGTGAACTCTGAACAGGTGGGTCTTGAGTCTCTTGTGGAAGCTGGTAATATGGTTTATACCTCCAATCCTGGACAGAACCATGTTGGGTGAAAAAGAGCACGTTCAAAGTCCCTGTAGTCTCCACTTCCAACACTTGGTGTGTGTGTGTGTGTGTGTGTGTGTGTGTGTGTGTGTGTGTGTGTGTGTGTGTGTGTGTGTGTGTGTGTGTGTGTGTGTGTGTGTGTGTGTGTGTGTGCGTGTTAATATATCATACCTGCTGCCACGTCGGGGGCCCAGGGGCAGCAGACTTTGACCTCTGACCTCTGGGCCACGATGTGATGAATGGTCGTCCCCTTGCGAGATCACAAGTTCACACGACTAGGGCAAACTGTAGCCGTTCACATCAAGCACCAGGCCATCGCCCATGAAGATAATACCACTGTGAAGAAAACAAACACAATTAAAACACAGAGATAAAACTAATTAGAAGCCATGAAAATACACACATTGTAAAACACAAAGGGAGTAAAGGGCATGAAACATTAAAAGGTCAAATAAAATGCAAGAAAATTAAAAACCAAATAAAATCAAATGAGGACACTGATTCGGATAGCCTGATTTCCAGAAGGATTTCCCATCGAGTAAGGAACCTTTATGCCAGTTCTCCAGTGAGTCCCTGACAGTGGAAAGGGTTGATAGCATATATAGTGACATATTGCTAATGTGAATATGGAAAATGGATTGCTTTTATCCAAAGCACTTTACAGTATTGCCTCACATTCACCCATTCATACACCGACGGCGGTGCCAACCATGCAAGGTAACAACCAACACGTCAGGAGCAGGTAGGGTTAGGTGGTGTCTTGCTCAGGGACACCTCCACACTTAGCTAGGAGGAGCAGGTAGGGTTAGGTGGTGTCTTGCTCAGGGACACCTCCACACTTAGCTAGGAGGAGCAGGTAGGGTTAGGTGGTGTCTTGCTCAGGGACACCTCCACACTTAACTAGGAGGAGCAGGTAGGGTTAGGTGGTGTCTTGCTCAGGGACACCTCCACACTTAACTAGGAGGAGCAGGTAGGGTTAGGTGGTGTCTTGCTCAGGGACACCTCCACACTTAGCTAGGAGGGGGAGGAGCCCGGGGATCGAACCAGCAACCTTCCTGTTGCCAGACAACCGCTCTCTTACCTCCTGAGCTACTGCCTCCCCTTAGCAGAAGCGCTAGCTGCCACTCCGGGTGTTTGGCGACTCCTCCACGACCAGGGTCACCAGCGGAGACAACCAACATCCCTGCTCTCTCATTTCCTCCCTCAGGAAGCTCCAACTCTCAACATCTCTCTTACTTCCCAATGTCCTGGCGGAGGAGGATGGGGGTCCACTGAGTCCTCCTCCTCTCTCCCTCTCCCTCCCCCCTCTCCCTCACCCACCCTCCCTCTGTTGTTGTCCAGCAGGTGGGGGAGAGCGCGGACCCCCAAGCCCCGCCCCCCCCCCACTGTTATCCTTGCCCTGACAGGAAGCATACATCATGGCGGGGCGGTGGGGAGGGGCCTTAATTCGAAACACATTCCACCACAACGTGATCAAAGCCGCTGCGGTCTGAGCACAAAGTGCCCTCTTAATGCCACAGTTTGACCGTATAATTGGAGTGTAATTACAGCTGAGAAAACACGTGTATTTTTTTCTCTCTCTGCTTGAGTCCGTGGGGGGGGGGGGGGGGAGGGGGGGGCGTTGGGGTCAGGGGCCGTAGGATACCCATGTCCCGCGTTGGCATGGAGTCGCCCCCCCCCGGAGAGGAACTCTGAGGCACCTTTACTTACCCAGAAACACGAAACATGTGTGGACAGCTGTAGCCGGTGGCCTAGAATAACACGGCATGAAGGGCCAGACCCCACACAAGGCTGACCCCTTTCGCTCTCAACTCTCGGTCTTGAAGACTGATCGTTTCCTCGCCTGTTTCACGGCTTAAAGGGACAGAAGGGACCGACCTGACTTGGTTGTTGGTGGTTGTTGTGCGGCCACCGCTGGTCTCCACCACAGAGGGCCCTGAAGATCAACTTCACGACTTCACAAAGTGTTGTGAAGAGATGTGTAACGCCGGCGGAACTGTTGCTAGAACAGCCGTGGGCCGCTGCAACTCAAGGCCAGGAAGTTATGTCTGAGAGCGGCTCTCCAATGAAACGTAAACAGAGAATGATAGTTCCACAACATTGCTCACCCCGTGACCACTGATGCTTTCTGGCAAACAATGGCCTTCACTCCACAGCTCATAACTGCATTTAGGTTGGTGGTTGGTCAACGCCTCCAGCGAAGAGTTCTTCGAGTTCTTGCAAACTTTGTTGTCAGGGTTCAGCATTGCATGGCAGCATGGAGGAGTCCACCCTTCGAAATCGAGAACCCCTTTGTGTTGCACACTTGTAGCAACAGGCTATTGCATCTTTGTGGGAGTGTGTGTGAGGTGTGTGGTGGCTGGTTAGCCTCACCTGGCCCAGTTAGAGTCTAGGGGGGCGGGGTAAATAAAAGGTAAATGGATTACATTTATATATCACTTTTATCCAAAGCTCTTTACAGTGTTGCCTCACATTCACCCATTCATACACCGACGGTGGTGTCAACCATGCAAGGTAACAACCAACACGTCAGGAGCAGGTAGGGTTAGGTGGTGTCTTGCTCAGGGACACCTCCACACTTAGCTAGGAGGAGCAGGTAGGGTTAGGTGGTGTCTTGCCCAGGGACACCTCCACACCTAGCTAGGAGGAGCAGGTAGGGTTAGGTGGTGTCTTGCTCAGGGACACCTCCACACTTAACTAGGAGGGGGAGGAGCCCGGGGATCGAACCAGCAACCTTCCTGTTGCCTGACAACCGCTCTTACCTCCTGAGCTACCGCCTCCCCACTTTATGTGGCGTTGTGGCAGGGACTATGCTACAATCTTCTTCCCACCGTCGTCTCTCCCGGTCTATTTCGCTTTACAGATTTACAGGGATTTTGTGGACGGATGCGTGGATGCCGGTGGTGGATGTCGTTCGCATCCGCCACAACCGTCACCGCCACAACCGTCACCGCCACAACCGTCACAACCGGTTTTCGGTTTTGGCAACTCGAGAAGTTGAGATGTCAGAAGGGCCGGCTGGTCCGCATGATCTGCGTCCCTCTTGCTCATGCGCCACAGGGGCCCCCGTAGCGTTATTAGCGCGCTAATTAATCCCAACCACAGGTCGAGTCGAGTCACTCAGCCCACGCTCCGCCAGAGACGCTCCCGTCGGAGGGCCCCCTCGGCTTTAATTGACCAGTTTTTTTTTGGGGGGGGGGGGGGTTTGTGTGTGTGCAGGGGCCCCTCGCCGCTGTCCCTGGGATTACGTTGCTCCCGCCTCCCTCCCTCTAATTTACGCTGGCTGCTGCTAGTTCTGGTTCTGCTGCTGCTAGTTCTTCTGCTGCTGCTGCTAGTCTGCTGCTGCTGCTGCTGCTGCCGCCGTCACCGCCGCCGCTGCACAGTCAGAGCCGACGAGGGAGGGAGGGAGGGAGGGAGGGAGGAGAGCGAGATGAAACGGCGAACGGGGGAAATGTATAAATAAACCAAACAAACCGAGCAAAAGCCAGACTGGGTGTTTATTAAGACCCAGGGGGACGGAGACGGGAGGTGAGCGCAGGAAATCATTAGCGTCGGAGAGTCGAAGCGCACGCGTCTCGTTAGATCACGCTGATAGCGGAGCAAATGTAATTTAGCGCGCTGCGAGTAATTTGTTTTAACAGTTAGCGCGCGCTCCGGCTCCTTTTTAATTTCATCTCGCCTTTTTGCATCGCGCTCTTTCAAATTAAATTCAAGTTTGTTTGTGGTTTTTTCTCCCCCCCCCACCGCCGTCCGTTTCCCGTTATGTGGTTATGCAAAGCGATCTTCGCACCGAACCGGATCTCTGCGAGCCCCAAAGTGTCGCGGCCCTCCCTCAACGCCGACGGAAGGATCATCATGTTTATTCATCGGCCGCTTGTTTGCGTGTTCGCGAGACGCCGTCCCGACAGGAGCGAGACACGCACACCGCATGCTTTCATTTATTATCGGTTTGTGTATAATGAGGCGCAGTCGGATGCACCCGGTGACAGCGTCGCACCGCACACACCCCCCCCACCACCACCATCACCACCACCACCATCACCACCACCACCACCACCATCATCACAACGAAAGAATGACAAAGTGTGTTTGTCACCGCGGCTTCAGACGCAAGCATCTGCTGGAAACTCATCACCTTATGCCTGCGTTTGTCTCACTGTCTGTTCCACTTCCAGTTAATTTTGTAAAATCCCGATTTTCATCGAGTTTTTTTTGGTTTATGTTCCCCCCCCCACCCCACTGTTGTTGTTGTTGTTGTTGTTGATGATGTAAACCATCTGCTATGGAGCTGCTAGCACACACCACGCTACACACGGTATTGTGTACTAAATGGTAAATGGATTTCATTCATACATCGCTTTAATCCAAAGCTCTTTACAGTTGCCTCACATTCACCCATTCACCCATTCCGACGGCGGTGCCAACCATGCAAGGTAACAACCAACACATCAGGAGCAGGTAGGGTTAGGTGGTGTCTTGCTCAGGGACACCTCCACACATAGCTAGGAGGAGGAGGAGGAGCCCGGGGATCGAACCGGCAACCTTCCTGTTGCCAGACAACCGCTCTTATACCTCCTGAGCTACTGACGCCCTATGTGTACTACACAGAGTATTGTGTGTTTTAGTCCCACTGACGATTACCCAAAGTCCCTGATGGTAATAGTCAGTGACGAGTGCGTCTTTGGCCCCTGACCTGATATGCTATTTCGTTGTTGTTATTGTTGCTTAGTTACCAGCCCGTTAACCTCTGGATAATAAATCTTCCGGCTACACCTGGCGTCAAGGGACAGCATCGCCTCGAGCTGCTGGTTCAGCACATTTGGGAACAGAAGGACACACCTGTGTGTGTGTGTGTTCGCGCTGTGTTGTGTTGCGCTGAGAAAAATACACCGCGAGTCCTTGTACTGTGCTTACCCAAGGGTACGCTACAATTACACAATACATGAACACACTCCGACGTCTCCTCAAGTGTTCCCGAGGAGGGGGGGTTGTCGAGCATCCATTGTACGCAGCGCACGCACGCACACACACACACACACACACACCTGTGTGGGCTGTGTCTTTGGCAGCGGGGAGGCGGAGGACGTGTTTGCCTGCGTACGGACGACAATGGACGCCTTTATGCGTGACAATTGGAAGCTGATAGCTGCTCAAGCCCTACTGCTTCTCCTCCTCCTCCTCAGTCTGGCGTCGACTGGCGTAGATACTCCCCCCTTCCTCCCCCCTTCCTCCCCCCCCCTAGCACTACCTCTCTTCCAGCCTCAATCACAGCGCGGCCAGCGAAGCCGCCTAACGGGAGCCCATATAATCATCACCGTGCTCGGTGGCTGTGTGCTCTGTGCGCCGCGGGTGTTGTGGGCTGAGCCGTTGTTAACGGGGTGGCAGCTGTGCCGATAGCCTGGATGATGGAAAATGGCCGTCACCTCATTCCGGTGCGCCGGCATGAATATTAATGGCTCGTTTCCAGGCCACAGCTAATGACGAGGAAAATTCCCTAATAAAAACTTGATGTGATGGCCAACGGGCCGCGGGGTCACGGGGGAGACAGTCAAACCTAATAGTGTGCCGTCAGGTGTGAGTCGTTAAGTGATTAGAGGCGCAGCACCTAACCCTGATATTTGGGGGCCCCCTCGTCCTAAGCTTGGGGTCCCTCTGAAAGGATGTCTGGGATGAACATGTGACCACAGGGAAAGTGCGGGAAATCCCTGAACAATGAACAGTTGGGGCCTAAGACAAATGAGCGATTGCTGTACTTTTGCCATCTATTAGCCACTGTGTGGAAGTTCATTGGCGTTCATTGGACACGTTGGCACATCTGAGACGCCTGTCTCATGTTTATTTTTTTTTAATATATTTTTTATCGCAATTATCTCACCCGAGCCTTAAGCTTCAGACTTTTTGACACAATAGCGCGGCAACAGGTGATTATAACGCTCCGCCGACATCTTCTTATAGTAAAGAGTCTATTTAAATATAGTATACCGCTAAATATCCCGAATTGAGTTTGAATCTGTCACTTAGCCGCTCCATCAGCGGACAGATTGAGAACGAAAGTCTCGGAAGGTGAAGTCTGTAATTTAAAAAATGTGAATTCTTGGAATAAGTCGCCTGTAAAAAGGGATTCTGCATTAATTCTGGTCGGCGCTGTCAGAAAAGTTTGGCAGTTTCCAATACCGCACCGGATTATTATTTTTTTTTAAATATAAGAGTCAAGAAAGATTTGGAATCCTCCTGACAGAGCTATATTAGAATTCCATCTGGGCTGTGCAGGCCCTAATGCATTTGAATGATTGGAAACGTTCAAAGCCATTGATGCCTGGTGTTGAACAAATGAAGGATTAAGTGATCGTGATTACCTGGGAAATTCACTTCTCTCTGACGGCTGGCTTTCCACACGGAACGCAGATGCAACGCAACACAACACAACACAACGCAACACAACACGACACAACACGACACGACACAACGCAACGCGACACAACACAACACAACACAACACGACACGACACAACACGACACGACACAACACAACACGACACAA
>PIJE02000742.1:94737-99737 GCA_002895965.2 Coryphaenoides rupestris
AGGAGAGGGGTTGGCTGACCACTGTCTAGCTAGTCAACGCACACAACACAACACAACACAACACAACACAACACAACACAACACAACACAACACAACACAACACAACACAACACAACACAACACAACACCACATGCCTGATGATTCACTATCACGGGCAGGACTCGACACACCCCCGCAAGGCAAGTTTTAAATTCACGATTGACGGGTGATTACGCCTCTCCTGTCCACATCCCTGACCAAGATGTGGACGTAAAACCTGGAGCTGTTGGTCCCCGGGCGCCGTCAAGATGGCTGCCCGCTGCTCCTGGCTGCCCCTGGAGGGGCCGCAGGATGGGTCAAATGCAGAGGACACATTTCCACGGGCCACCCTCCCTGCATGTGTGTGTGTGTTTGGTGGCCACCACTTCCCGCTGTGTGTTGTGTGACCAATATGTGTGGACTAATAAAGATCTTCTTCATCTTCTTCACGGAACGGATCAAACGACGAGCTGATCGATATCCAGCTGATTTAAAAGAAGTTTAATCTTTGTGCTGAACTGATAAGATAAGATAACTTTATTAATCCAGAAGAAAATTCTTGTGTCAGAGGTTGGTCAGAAAACCAACAACATAAGCATAGTAATAGAATAATAACCAATAGAGTAATAAACAATAGAATAATAAAATAAAAGGATCAATTTACAAATTCTCAGTGAATAAGCCGAAGGAAAAATATAATTATAATATTACTATATCTTATAAGTAAGATATAGTAAGCAAAACAAGTTGCCAATGGTATTCAGAAGTCGGATTGCACATGAGGAATATCGCACATGATGATGAAAGGTAGTATTGCGAGGTAATATTGAGACGTAGTATTGCAGTATTTCACTTAAAAATGTCATTAAAATTGATCAATAGCGTTGTCGTGTCTTCACACACTGTCGATAGGCAATGCGTCAACAATGGCTCAACTTTCTCGGGTTCCGTTGAACCCCGTGAGTGGGCGGGGTCACGCTGTATAGCCGCCGGGACAGCGGCGCTCAGCTCCGTTCGAGGTCGGACGCTTTGCGTTTACGACCGGCCCCGCGCTAATGAAGATGCTAAACAGCGCGGATGCTAACGTCTGGCGCGCGGGCTAATTAGCATGCGCCCCGAGCGGACTCCTCCTCCCAGGGGAGTCGCCATAATGGTGCAAACAATGCAATTTGATGTTTGTAATTATCTCAAAATGCTTCCATTAATCTTTGATTAATCCAGCATCTGCTTTGCGGCTCACCCGCACTCACCCCGACTCCCTCCGTCCCTCCCTCCCACCCTCTCTCCCTCCCTCCCTCTCTCCTTCCCATGCAAATAGTGCCTGGGTGAGGAGAGGAGAGGAGAGGTGAGGAGTTTGTGGGTGTGAGCGTGAATGTGGAAGTGTGTGTGTGTGTGTGTGTGTGTGTGTGTGTGTGTGTGTGTTGTACTTTTCCGTCAGCCCCTGGATCCTGGATCCTGGATCCTGGCCCGTGGCCGACAGAGCTCAATGTGTTTTCATTACACACAGAAATCACACACTAGTCTTTGAACCTCATGGTTGGGTAACAAATGGATTTTTTTCTTGAAGCCTTCTTTACTCTTGTTCTAATGCTTCACGTGTGTGTGTGTGTGTGTGTGTGTTTTATTACATAATGAAATGACCAAGCACCACTCCACTTTGACATCTACACATAGCTTTGCCAACCTTCAACCTTGATCTGCATTTGGCATATACAGTCGTTGAACCTTATCTCTATCTATCTATCTATCTATCTATCTATGGTATCTATCTATCTATCTATCTATCTATCTATCTATCTATCTATCTATCTATCTATCTATCTATCTATCTATCTATCTATCTATCTATCTCTATCTATCTATCTATCTATCTATCTATCTATCTATCTATCTATCTATCTATCTATCTATCTATCTATCTATCTATCTATCTATCTATCTATCTATCTCTATCTCTATCTATCTATCTATCTATCTATCTATCTATCTATCTATCTATCTATCTATCTATCTATCTATCTATCTATCTATCTATCAGTCTATCTATCTATCTATCTATCTATCTATCTATCTATCTATCTATCTATCTATCTATCTATCTATCTATCTATCTATCTATCTATCTATCTATCTATCTATCTATCTATCTATCTATCTATCTATCTATCTATCTATCTATCTATCTATCTATCTATCTATCTATCTATCTATCTATCTGTCTGTCTGTCTGTCTGTCTGTCTATCTAAACTGGTTGAAAAGCACAAAGTCCCCATTCAGCTTAAAGGAGAACTGTTTAAAATAATGTACCAGAACATGGCTTTACTTTTAGTATGTCCTCCAACGCAGCTGTTCATCATGGTTGGGTAGAAATAACAGTAAATACAAAACACACAGCGATTGTTTTCATATAAGCCATTCATATGCTGTGGTTTGACTCAAATACGTATCCTTCCCTGTAATCGTCTTACACCAAAGTCCCTCGAACTGACAAAGTATGGTATTTGCAGGTTGGATACCCACTGCACACTATAATAATAATAATAATAATAATAATAATCATCATCATAATAATCATAACTAAGCTAATAATGACTTATGCTCATATGTCATGTGAGCCGGTCGTGTTTCATCGCAGACTGTATTTCAACACACGTCACCGAAACTGCCCAGTCCAGTCCAGCACTCGTAATTGAATATCAATCCCGTTGTCATAATCTAAACCGTTAGATATTTATTATTATACTAAAGAAGGAAACGGCGTGCTACGGGGATGGAGCCAGCGTTTTTAATGTTCTACTCGTCAAACGTTTCTTCCAATGAGGGCCCAGTGAAAGAAAACAGTAAAACAGACACGCAGGACACGCACTCCGCAGGATTGGAGCCAGAGGTCTCAGACTATAAAGTTCTTATTATTTTATGCGCGCTAATTAATCCCAACCACAGGTCGAGTCGAGTCACTCAGCCCACGCTCCGCCAGAGACGCTCCCGTCGGAGGGCCCCCTCGGCTTTAATTGACCAGTTTTTTTTTGTGGGGGGGGGGGGGGTTTGTGTGTGTGCAGGGGCCCCTCGCCGCTGTCCCTGGGATTACGTTGCTCCCGCCTCCCTCCCTCTAATTTACGCTGGCTGCTGCTAGTTCTGGTTCTGCTGCTGCTAGTTCTTCTGCTGCTGCTGCTAGTTCTGCTGCTGCTGCTGCTGCTGCCGCCGTCACCGCCGCCGCTGCACAGTCAGAGCCGACGAGGGAGGGAGGGAGGGAGGGAGGGAGGAGAGCGAGATGAAACGGCGAACGGGGGAAATGTATAAATAAACCAAACAAACCGAGCAAAAGCCAGACTGGGTGTTTATTAAGACCCAGGGGGACGGAGACGGGAGGTGAGCGCAGGAAATCATTAGCGTCGGAGAGTCGAAGCGCACGCGTCTCGTTAGATCACGCTGATAGCGGAGCAAATGTAATTTAGCGCGCTGCGAGTAATTTGTTTTAACAGTTAGCGCGTGCTCCGGCTCCTTTTTAATTTCATCTCGCCTTTTTGCATCGCGCTCTTTCAAATTAAATTCAAGTTTGTTTGTGGTTTTTTCTCCCCCCCCCACCGCCGTCCGTTTCCCGTTATGCGGTTATGCAAAGCGATCTTCGCACCGAACCGGATCTCTGCGAGCCCCAAAGTGTCGCGGCCCTCCCTCAACGCCGACGGAAGGATCATCATGTTTATTCATCGGCCGCTTGTTTGCGTGTTCGCGAGACGCCGTCCCGTCAGGAGCGAGACGCGCACACCGCATGCTTTCATTTATTATCGGTTTGTGTATAATGAGGCGCAGTCGGATGCACCCGGTGACAGCGTCGCACCGCACACACCCCCCCCACCACCACCATCACCACCACCACCATCACCACCACCACCACCACCATCATCACAACGAAAGAATGACAAAGTGTGTTTGTCACCGCGGCTTCAGACGCAAGCATCTGCTGGAAACTCATCACCTTATGCCTGCGTTTGTCTCACTGTCTGTTCCACTTCCAGTTAATTTTGTAAAATCCCGATTTTCATCGAGTTTTTTTTGGTTTATGTTCCCCCCCCCACCCCACTGTTGTTGTTGTTGTTGTTGTTGTTGATGATGTAAACCATCTGCTATGGAGCTGCTAGCACACACCACGCTACACACGGTATTGTGTACTAAATGGTAAATGGCATTTATATATCGCTTTTATCCAAAGCTCTTTACAGTTGCCTCACATTCACCCATTCATACACCGACGGCGGTGCCAACCATGCAAGGTAACAACCAACACATCAGGAGCAGGTAGGGTTAGGTGGTGTCTTGCTCAGGGACACCTCCACACTTAGCTAGGAGGAGGAGGAGGAGCCCGGGGATCGAACCGGCAACCTTCCTGTTGCCAGACAACCGCTCTTATACCTCCTGAGCTACTGACGCCCTATGTGTACTACACAGAGTATTGTGTGTTTTAGTCCCACTGACGATTACCCAAAGTCCCTGATGGTAATAGTCAGTGACGAGTGCGTCTTTGGCCCCTGACCTGATATGCTATTTCGTTGTTGTTATTGTTGCTTAGTTACCAGCCCGTTAACCTCTGGATAATAAATCTTCCGGCTACACCTGGCGTCAAGGGACAGCATCGCCTCGAGCTGCTGGTTCAGCACATTTGGGAACAGAAGGACACACCTGTGTGTGTGTGTGTTCGCGCTGTGTTGTGTTGCGCTGAGAAAAATACACCGCGAGTCCTTGTACTGTGCTTACCCAAGGGTACGCTACAATTACACAATACATGAACACACTCCGACGTCTCCTCAAGTGTTCCCGAGGAGGGGGGGTTGTCGAGCATCCATTGTACGCAGCGCACGCACGCACACACACACACACACACACACACACACACCTGTGTGGGCTGTGTCTTTGGCAGCGGGGAGGCGGAGGACGTGTTTGCCTGCGTACGGACGACAATGGACGCCTTTATGCGTGACAAT
>PIJE02000742.1:104737-125756 GCA_002895965.2 Coryphaenoides rupestris
ATAAGCAACTGCTGTCTGCCGCAGGAAATTAGATGTTCACTGTCATCGCAGCGGAGCCCGGCTTATTTTAATGGTCTCCCACTGTCGGACTTGTCATGTCCAATTTCCTCCAGCCCACAAACTTGAAGGTGTGTTTTCGGGCAGCGGGTTTAACGGGAGGAGGGGTGGACAGAGAAAAAAAACCAAAAACCCTTAGATTTATCGGAGAAAAGTGTTCTCCGATGGGAATCGAACGTGACTCGTGGTACACGTTCGGTGAACTGCGAGTCAATTGAGGCCGTCCTGTAGAAGCTGTTAACCCGGACTTTGGGGTACCGGTGGGTTTATCGGGGGATTACCGTTAACCGGCAGCAACCGCGGGGGGGCTGCAGGAAGCGAACTGGTGGCTACGCTACGCTAAGCTAGTAGTAGTCGCGGAACGCCTCTGTATTTCCATTTACTTCCCGGTCGCACGCGTCCTCGCCGCTCGGTAGTAAACACCTAATTCAACAACATTAGTAAGATAAGATAGATAAGATAAGAGCGAACTTTATTAATCCCGAAGGAAATTCTTAACACGGTTCCCTTAAAGCAGGGGTGTCAAACTCAATTTCATCCTGCGCCACATCAGCATTATAGTTGCCCTCAAAGGGCCGGTTGTAACTGTAAGATTATATAAATATATCTACTCTTTATCATATTACATAATTGCTCCTGCATTTGATTATGATTGGTTTTAGTCACTACTGTCCAGTAAAGTGTAAAGTGTACAGCCATTGTACAATTTAGGGCCAGACTGGGAACATCATTCAGGCAAAAAATAGAATTTCGATTCCGCTTATCGGTTCCTAAAAGAGATATAAATGTTTATTATTGCAAACAAAGGCTATATGTCTGCAAGGACGTGGCGGCTACCTGCCAGGACGTTTAAAACAATGTATCTGCCAGGACCTGACTACGTCACGCATCAACGCAACGCCGCAACGTGTCCATTTGTTTTGATACGAGCTAGCAGTTAGTCAGCAGTGTGGAAGATGGACCGCGGGAAACGGTGAAGTGTGCCTTCACTTTGTAAAAGAAAGCGACGACAAGGCTCAGTGCAGTAAATGTGGGAAAGGCTGATATGGTGATCTGTCTTCTGTACTGGGAGCGTACGGCCGGGCGCTGGGAGCGTACGGCCGGGCGATGGGACCGTACGGCCGGGCGCGGGGGCCGTACGGCCGGCGCTGGACCGTACGGCCGGGCGCTGGGGAACGTTACGGCCCGGGAGTACGGTAAGCAGAAACCGGAACGGGAATCAATAAAATTCAAACAATACCCAACCCTAGACGGACATTATAGTTTAGGTGCCAGTATGTGCAAACTTGTTGAAATTAGACGGCCAGGCCACCATGAAGAGTCGCGGTTCTCCCGATGGCCAGCTGATTTGTACGGTAGGCAAATTATATTCTTTTTATATTATTTCTCTCGCGGGCCACATAAAATGAGGTGCCGGGCCGGATCCGGCCCGCGGGCCTTGAGTTTGACACGTATGCCTTAAAGGACTCCTATCATACCACCAGGTGTGAGCGTGATTAGCCATTGCAAGCCGTTTCAGAATTTGCGGGAGTGTCCACCTAGAATTATGCTGGATCGATGAGTCTACCAGTCGCTGCAGCACTGGGTAGGCTGGTAGGCTGATCCATCCACCATACTTCTAGGTGGACAGTGAAACTCCCACTTGTGATGTCACAAACCAAAGATGACACCGGTTATTGAAACCACTTGGAAAGGCCAATCACGTTCACACCTGGTGGTATAATATGTCTCCTTTAAGAAACATATTTTATGATGTAATAATTGGGAGAAAAGCCTTATTTATGCGCGAACTCTAGCGAGGCCTGCGGCTGCTGCTGCTGCTGCTGCTGCTGTAGAATATTCCGGAACGCTGCGCTCATCAGCCTCCTCCTGCTCTGGGTCTGTTTGTTGATCCTGACTTCGCAGCGGAGGGGCTGGCAGACGGTGGAGTGGGTGGGCTTGGCGTGGGGTGGGTGTCGGGACTCGGGACTCAGGAGGGGCGAGGATGGCACAGTTCCCCATCATCTCCCCCTCCCCTCCCATCCCCTCCCGCCCTCTTCATCATTGGTCCGTTTCCCAGCGAATCGCGTCGCCCAACAGCACGCAGCGGGAATGTGGGAACGCCGCCATATCAATCCCACGGTTTGGGAGCGGCGGGGAAGCCGAGGAGGGCCCCCGCGAAGCGTCTGGCGGCTTCCGGCGGCTCTCGGCTCTCTCTCTCCGCTCTCTGCCTCGCCTCGCCTGGGCCCCGCCTCGCCTGGGCCCTGCCGCGCGGGACGCTGGGCTCCAAGATGGCAATCAAGCCTTGATTTGCCAACACATTTCCAATGATTAAAATGTAATTAGCGCTCGCGAGCACCTCCCCCTCCCAAGCTAATTTCCACGCACGCTGCGACAGGCAGGCGGTCGGAGGCTCCCGGGCCCCCGGCAGCAGATGGAGGAGGGAAAAACACCATTTTGTTTTGCCATGTGACTGTTTGCATCAGAAAACCATTAGGATGAGATGGGGGAGAGCGGGAGGAGGGTGGATTGCTAAGGCTGGGAGAACAAGGGGAGGGGGATGGGGAGGTGGTGCCGGTGCTGTTGGTGGTGGTGGTGGTGGTGCTGGTGCGTGGTGGTGTCTGGTGGCGGGCGATGGCGGTGTTGGTGCAAATGGTGAGCTGGTGATGGTGGTGGGTGTAGTGGTGCGGTGGCGGTGGTGGCGGTGTTGGTGGTGGCGGCGGTGGTGGGGGCGGCTGCAGAGAGCCTTTGATGACGACCCTGGCAACGTCTGCCATCCTTCTTGTCGCCTGCGTAGCGTCCAGGCCTTGCTGTAGCCAGCCAGCCGGCCAGGGCCAAGCCCAGGGGCCAGGCCGGGGCGAGGTTTGGCAGGTTCCCCAGGCTGGCGCGGTGAACCGCCCCTTCCAGCCTGCACAGCTTGCCCGCACAGGAGGGCCCACCTGGGCCATCGCTGATAAATAGCTCCAGCATCTCCACACAGCGGGGCCTTTGGATGATGAAGCCCTTATCAGCTGTAATTAATTCTGCGGTGGTGGACATCATAACCCAGCATAACCTGAGGCTAATGCCACTCCGGGGGGGGGGGGGGGTGGCAACACGAAGCCAGCATTGATCCAGGCTTACCACGCTGGCATTTGAGAGAATCTATGATCAGATACTTTGCTTGTAAGACTACAAACGGCCCGGGCTCGGAATTTCTAACGAGCCTGTCAAGTCGAAACCAGCTAGCCTGCGGTATTATTGTTCATGCATGGGAGTTTTTTTTTTTAATTCTTGACATCTGTTAATATTTTATGTCGGTGGACTTCCCATTACTAGTTTCCATTAGTGTTCGGTTGTGTTGGCACGGGGGCAGAACACGTCACTTTGTTGTCTTGCACGCACCTCCGTGTGATGTGGCTTCCTCTGGTTGTACTACGACCGCCGACACACACACACACACACACACTCACACACACACACACACACACACATGCACACTCACACACACACACGCACACACACACACACAAAGACAGCGTTTCCGTGGATGAGCTCTGGCATGGAACCGCCGGCGAATACTGCTGCTCCATTTAGTACGTGACCCGTGGCTACTTTACTCCTCCTCCCCTCCTCCTCACCCACCACCACCACCACCACCACATCCATCGGGCCAATATTGCTCTCAGCTGGAGAGGATTTAGGACAAGAACAATTTACTCCTGCCTTCAAGACCAATATAAACAATGGCCCGCGTGCGTTGGACAGAGTGCAGGGGAAATTTGTAAAAGCGTCACGCGGGAGGAAAAGAAAGAAGAAGAAGAAGAAGAAGAAGAGAAGAAAAACAGAGAATGAGAGATGTCGGCTGGGCGAGAGCAGACGTGGTCCCGGATGCGAGCCAATGTCAACAGCTCTCGGGGGCCGGGGGGGCCGGAGCTGCTCGACGCTCTCATGTTACTCAAGGTAAACATCGGGAGCTCTCCTCCTCGTCCTCTTCTTCCTCGTCCGTCGCCGCCGCCGCTGCTGCCGCCGCTCCGGATAATTCCCCGCCGTGCACATTAACAGCAGGGACCCTGGAGGCGGATCGCTTTACGTCCGCAGAGACTCCGCCCCTTACGCCCCCCCCCCCACCCAGAACTAACGGCTTCCTTGTTTTTGCCGTTTTGGGTTCTGTTTTGAATGAGCGCTACTCCTGCCTCGTCCATCATCCAGTCTGTCTGTTGCTGTTGTTGTTGTTGTTGTGGGCTCAATAGATCTATTGTTGAAGATGTTGGCTTTGGGTTTTTTTTTTTCTCGTTTTAATCAAAGCGACATATTTGTCTTTGAATAGAATTGTTTGCCTCGGTCCGACTCGCTTACACACTGACGTATCTTTAAGTCAAATAAGGATTGCGATGAACCCGGGCCTATAAATCACGTTAACAACATTTGACTATCCGGTCTGCAGTCATGCGCGAACAATCAAATGGAGCGAACCGCTGCCAAATAGCGATACTATGCAATAATAACATCAGCCCTACTGCGGTCCAAGTGCAGACCTCGGTTGAGTTATTTTCTCAGGAGAGTTCAGCGTTCCCACGGCCGGTAGGAGTCGCTAAATCAGACACAAACACCGAGAAAGTACATGAAGGCTTTCTGCACGAGGCCGTAGGCATTAGCGTGCTTTGAGTACAACCTGCTGTGTTTTGTTGTTTTGTCTTCTTGTTCTTCTTCTGTTCCTCTTCCTCTCCTACTTCTTCTTTGACTTTTTTATTTTGTATTTATTTGCGGTAGCCTTAATTGCTGGCGCCGTGTTCTGAGGCAGCCGCCGGGGCGAGAAGGAGATCTTTGGCATCTGTGTGTGTTCTGTGTGTGTTCTGTGTGTTCTCTGCGTGTGTGTGTGTGTGTGTGTGTGCGTGTGTGTGTGTTTCTTGTGTTATGTGTGTTGTTTGTGTGTGTGTGTGTGTGTGTTGTGTTGCAAACTGCCTGCCCTTGCCTGTCAGCCTTGCTCTCTGTCAGTTTCATTCACTTGTTTATTTATTTACTTGACTTTTTGCTCATTATGAAGGTATTTCCATTTCATTAGCTTCCTCATTCTTGCCCTTTTTTTTTCTCCGACCCCCCCTGCATTTGCATGTGGTGGTGGTGAGGGTGGTGATGGTGGTGGTGGTGGTGGTGGTGGCGGTCTGTGGAGGTGGGGTTGCTGGTGATTGTGGGAGGAGGAGGAGGAGGGTAGGGGAGGGATGGAGGGTGGAGGAGGAAAATGGGGGGCGAAAAAGTAATGACAGCAATTTCTTTAATCTCCCGCTCTCGCCCGGCGGCGGCGGGGGTGGTGGTGGTGGTGGTGGCGGCGGCGGCGGGGACTAGCTCGTTTAGCCGCACCTGCGCCAGGCGACAGTGAAAGGGAGCAGTTGATTAAATCATCATCAGAAAGTCAATTCTGCCGCGCGTCGACAACGATACCCTTTTATCTTAAAGTAATGAGCTATGGCACTCTCTCTCTCGCTCGCTCTCTCTCTCTCTCTCTCTCTCTCTCTCTCTCTCTCTCTCTCGCGCTGTATTTTCTCGCCGCCGCTGCTGCCGCCGTGTAATGCGATGACTTCCATTAGCGCGTGCGTTCCGTTAGCTTCACCGTGGCGAGGGGCGACGAGCCGTTTTGGCGGGAGAGGGCCCTACGCCCCCCCATGCTATCTTGGCAATCAAAGCAATTGGGCCCCCTACCACCACCACCATCACCACCACCATCACCACCACCACCATCACCATCACCATCACCACCACCACCACCACCACCACCACCACCACCATTCTGTTGGACACGACGTCACAAGACGGGTTGTGGTGGAGGAGGGGTGGGAGTGTGTGGTGTGTGGTGTGTGTGTAGGTGTGTGTGGGGTGTGTGTGTGTGTGGTGAGGGGACTGACTGGAGCATGTCTAGGTGGGGGGATGGAACTCATCTCGCTCTCTCCTCCACCTCCCTCCCTCCTCCTCCACCCTCCTCCTCTTCCCCCTCCTCCTCCTTCTCCTTCCTCCACCTCCCCCCCTCCTTCTCCTCCTCTCCTCTTCCTCCTCCTCCCCCCCTTCCTCTCCTCTCTTCTCCTCCTCCTCCTCCTTTTCCTCCTCCTCCCCCTCCACCTCCACCTCCTCCTTCCTCCTCCTCCTCCTCTTCCTCCTCCACCTCCTCCTGCTCCTCCTCCTCCTCCTCCTCCTCCCCCTCCACCTCCTCCTGCTCCTGCTCCTCCTCCTCTGCCGTATGCACAGCTTCCAGGTCCACCGTCAGCACCCAGTTTCTCTGCTAATGAGTTGATGAAGAATTTAACGGACCTTGAAATAGAAATTTTCTGACGAAAAAGCAAAAACGTCGTCCAAGACCTCGTTGGGCTCAACATTAGCTTAGCTTAGCTTAGCTGAGCTTAGCGTCGCGTGTTTTAAATAGAGGCCCGACCCCCACACACCCCCGAGCCCCCTGAAGTGGCTGACATTATGCAACGATGGGTTCATACATTTTAAGTATGAATCTTTGACATTAGCGAAGGTTGGCTCCTTCGGTGGAGTTTACACTCGCGTGGGTTTTGATTTCATTTCACTTTCGTCTTCGTCTTTTCGTCTTCGCGGCTCTTGAGTCGATCTGAGTCGCCATGAGACCGCGGGGCGATGAGGCCGAGGCTAATCTCTCCTCCTCGCAACTCCGCAGTTTATTTCGTGTCATTTGAGGAGGGTCATTAGATCAGGGCCGTCCGTAATCCATACGCATTCAAAGCCTCATCACACGCAAAGTGGCCGCATTATCCATCGGTCAGGGGGATTGCATATTGTATTTTAACCTCTATTCTGTCTCTCTCTCCTTCTCTTTCTCTCCCTCTTGCAGTGTGACAGTGAAAGCGACCAAGAAGACAAGGTAAGGAATATATTCATATTAATATACACTGTTAACATTACATTATGCGACGTACGGCTGTTTTAAAGTGTTTTAAAACTATCAGTGTGGGCTCAGAAGCAGTCAAATATTAAAGTTTCTTTAACAGCGAGACGTTAAATGTAATTAAAACTAAACATGGTGTTAATAAGTGTGAGGCAGACTTAATTAGCGGCATATTAATTATAAAAGACTCGACATTGTGCAAAAATGTAAATCAAACAGGTTTTTTTTACGACAGAAATCGAATGGGGTTTTGCCAGTGTCGGCCCGACACTTAGCAGATATAATTCTTCGAAAGATTTTCTTTCATTTATTTTACATCTCGATTCCACAGCTTTATACAACACACACACAAAACACACACACACACACACACACACACAGAGCAGCCGCTGGCTACTATCTAATTATATCATATCACGCCCGGGTATGTCCTTGAAGCAATTATAATATATAATCATACATTATGTCTAATTATGAAAATAACTAATTATCCATTCATATTAAAAAAATTATAAAAGGCCGAGAAGTGTGTGTGTGTGTGTGTGAGTATGAGTGCAATTAGTCACGTTCGTGGCCCATCAGCAGCAGTAGCACGTCAATGTCCTAGCGTCTTAGCACGCCGTGCTACGCTCCAGTGCCCCGATCAACAGATCCCTCCCCTACCTCCCCCCTCCTCCCTCCTCCCTCCCAGACTCCTAACCGGGGGTCCGGGGGTCTGCATGATGATTTAGTAATGCCGTTTGTTCGCGGTGTTTAGACTGTGCGGCAAATTGAGTCATTACTCAGTGTTGTCGATTTAAATTGCTCCCTGTCTCGCTGGCAATTCCTTTTGTTTCACTGGTTGGCGGGGGGAGGCCGTGATCCCCCCCCAGCGTTTGCATTAATTCACCGCCGCGGCTTGTGTTAGCAGCAACGGTAGCAGCAGCAGCGGCAGCACTAGCAGCAGCAGCAGCAACACTAGCAACAACACTAGCAGCAGCAACACTAGCAACAACACTAGCAGCAACAGCAGCAGCAACACTAGCAGCAGCAACACTAGCAGCAGCAGCAACACTAGCAGCAACAGTAGAAACACTAGCAGCAGCACTAGCAGCAGCACTAGCAGCAACAGCAGCAGCAACACTAGCAGCAGCACTAGCAGCAGCAGCAACACTAGCAGCAGCAACAGCAGCAGCAACACTAGCAGCAACACTAGCAACACTAGCAGCAACACTAGCAACAACACTAGCAGCAGCACTAGCAGCAACACTAGCAGCAACAGTAGCAGCAGCAGCAGCAACACTAGCAGCAGCAGCAGCAACACTAGCAACAACACTAGCAGCAACAGCAGCAGCAACACTAGCAGCAGCACTAGCAGCAGCAGCAACACTAGCAGCAGCAACACTAGCAGCAACACTAGCAACAACACTAGCAGCAGCACTAGCAGCAACACTAGCAGCAACAGTAGCAGCAGCAGCAACACTAGCAAGCAACACTAGCAGCAACACTAGCAACAACAGCAGCAGCAACAGCAGCAGCAACACTAGCAGCAAGCAACACAGCAGCAGCAGCAACACTAGCAGCAACAGTAGCATAGCAGCAGCAGCAACACTAGCAGCAACAGTAGAAACACTAGCAGCAGCACTAGCAGCAGCACTAGCAGCAACAGCAGCAGCAACACTAGCAGCAGCACTAGCAGCAGCAGCAACACTAGCAGCAGCAACACTAGCAGCAACACTAGCAACAACACTAGCAGCAGCACTAGCAGCAACACTAGCAGCAACAGCAGCAGCAGCAGCAACACTAGCAGCAGCAGCAGCAACACTAGCAACAACACTAGCAGCAACAGCAGCAGCAACACTAGCAGCAGCACTAACAGCAGCAGCAGCAACACTAGCAGCAACAGCAGCAACACTAGCAACAATACTAGCAGCAACAGTAGCAGCAGCAGCAGCAACACTAGCAGCAACAGTAGCAGCAGCAGCAGCAACACTAGCAGCAGCAGCACTAAGAGCAGCAGCAGCAGCAACACTAGCAGCAACAGTAGCAGCAGCAGCAGCAACACTAGCAGCAGCAGCACTAGCAGCAGCAGCAGCAACACTAGCAGCAACAGTAGCAGCAGCAGCAGCAACACTAGCAGCAACAGTAGCAGCAGCAGCAGCAACACTAGCAGCAGCAGCACTAAGAGCAGCAGCAGCAGCAGCTGCACTAAGAGCAGCAGCAGCAGCAGCTGCAGCAGCCTCTGATTAATTGCGTGCTGCAGGAACACAGCAGCGAATTAGCGAGCGTGGGAGGAGGCGTCGTGTCAGAGGGGGCGTCGACTCCCACATCTTTTTTTTCCTCTTTCTTTTGGGATTGGGGGGGGGGGGGGGTGCAGTGGGAGGAGCCACAGTTCACTGTAACGGGTCAACTGTATTCCCATTAGGGCACGATGTCGCTGGCTTATTTAGGCTCTCTCCCCGTCAAAGGCAGGAAATGGGGCGGGGAGGGTGGGGGGGGGCAACCCAGGGGCTGAGAAATCAGCCGGTGCCCGGGTGTGGAGGGACGGCTTCTACCCTGATGACAGGAGCTGGCCGCCCCTGATAAGAGACAGACATACTCCTGAGTGTGTGTGTGTGTGTGTGTGTGGTGTGTGTGTGTGTGTGTGAGTGAGTGAGTGAGTGAGTGAGTGAGTGAGTGAGTGAGTGAGTGAGTGAGTGAGTGAAGTGAGTGAGTGAGTGAGTGAGTGAGTGAGTGAGTGTGTGTGTGTGTGTGTGTGTGTGTGTGTGTGTGTGTGTGTGTGTGAGTGAGTGAGTGAGTGAGTGAGTGAGTGAGTGAGTGTGTGTGAGTGTGAGTGTGTGTGTGTGTCTGTCTTTGTGTCTGTGTGTGTGTGTGTGTGTGTGTGTGAGTGAGTGAGTGAGTGAGTGAGTGAGTGAGTGAGTGTGTGGTGTGTGTGTGTGTGTGTGTGTGTGTGTGTGTGTGTGTGTGTGTGAGTGAGTGAGTGAGTGAGTGAGTGAGTGAGTGTGTGTGAGTGTGAGTGTGTGTGTGTGTCTGTCTTTGTGTCTGTGTGTGTGTGTGTGTGTGTGTGTGGGTGTGAGTGAGTGATGTGAGTGAGTGAGTGAGTGAGTGTGTGTGTGTGTGTGTGTCTGTCTTTGTGTCTGTGTGTGTGTCTGTCTTTGTGTCTGTGTGTGTGTGTGTGTGTGTGTGTGTGCGCGCGAGTACATGCGTGTGCCAAGCAAGCGCGTGTGTGTGTGGCTCATCACGTTCACAGCGTAGGTATCAGATGACTTACCTGACCAGCAGGACATGGTTCGGGAGAGGTGTGTGTGTGTGTGAGTGTGTGTGTGAGTGTGTGTGTGTGTGTGTGTGTTCCCTGTTATGGACACACACACTCATGTTCTAAGCATTAGACACACACACACACGCACACACTCACACACACACACACACACACACACACACACACACACACACACACGTACATTAAAGGATAACTTCTGGGTTTTTTCAACCGGAACCCCATTTTCCCGCCATTTTGGGTCTAAGTGACAAATTCAGACAGCAATTTTGGAAATTGGTCCGGTATTGAGCGAGAGAGCTTCTCAGCTGTCAGCTGTCTGCCGTGAAACGCCTGCATTGTAAAGCTTTGGACCGATCGCAAGCCATCAATGAACAACCCATCAATGAACAACCCATCCTCTGAAAGTGGCTGTTTTTACCACTGAAGAGCTCAGATTGTTACCGTGAGTGTCTGACAACAGTATGGGAAGAATCCCTACAGAGACACACACAAGTATATTCCTCACTTTTTTCGCTTGTTTGTTATGTGTGTCTCTAAGTCTCGCCCACGGAGAAGTCCCGCTCTGAGTTATCGGAGTGATTATGGCAACCTCACAGTCTTTCCGATAATAATCAATAACCGGACAGTAATCCGTTTGGAGTCAGGACAGCACGGGACGGAGTCGCTCACCGGCTTCTGCAAGACACTCGAGGCTCACCTGTTCAGAGTTCACCTGTTCAGAGTAGTACTTGCATTTGCATATTTGCATTGTGTCGCATCTTATCTTAGCTATCTTGCAGTTTACCAGCAAAAGGGTTAACCGAGCAATTATGAGCGCTTGAAACTGGTCAGCGATATATTGATTGGCTCTCTTTGGACAAAAGTTACTTATTGTAATGTGATCTTTAGAAAAAAGTCATCTGCTAAATGCAAATGTCAATAATCGCTTTCTCTTCCTCGTCAAATGAGCTTGTTTGATTTGTTTGCATGAATCTATGCAATATACTGTATGTTTTATTGTCACTGTTGCTTAAGAAAAACCAACAACCCATTAATTAACTATCTTCTAGATGGGAGTTCTTTTGAGTTCATCATGAATGCTCAGTCTCATTTCACGCTGCCTTTCATTCAAACGCAGGCTCGCCAGCTCCTAAGTAAGCTTTGTCTTAAGTATGTTTAACGTCTGATAAGTAGCACCGTGAAACCTTTTGAGTGCTTAAATATGTAGCAGCGCTTTGGGCGTTTTGAGCAGCGACATTAGTTGGTGTGGTGTTAAAATCCAGGGCTGCGCTGTGCTGTAGGCCTGTGGCGTGACGAGCCGTGGATGGCACACCTGCTTTTTCCTATTTAATTCTTTATTCCTCTTTTTCTATATTTTTTTGGTCCAGTTTTTGCCGCTCTTAGCCGCTCCAGTGGGTTCCTGAAAAGGCTTTGTGTGGTTAATGCACAGCACTTTGTCTCCGTGCTGGAGGGGGATCTAAGTGGGTGCTTTAGCTTTAGCGCTAGGCTACGGCTACGGCTACGGCGCGGAACTTGTTCTCCTGTCCTTGACATGAAATAAATAAAGATCTCAACCCCGTAATACATTTGCTGTTTCTCTTTTACTTTTATTGTGTTGACGCCGCCACCGCGGCACTCGGCACTCGGCACTCACCCTCCCGGGGCAATTACAGCCCCCCCCCCCCCGGAACCTGTCGTCAAGCTCCCCCCAATCACACGACGGCGGCGGCAGCGCTGTACATAAAACGCTTTTACTACACCCACCCCCTCGCCGCCACCACCCGCCACCCCCCACGACAACACCGCCCTCCGACCCACCCTCCCACCGCCGCCGCAGTGGAGATGGATGAGTAATAAAAAGGAGAGAGGGAGAGCGACTGACTTGTCAACGCTAAAAGATTATGTGTTTTGCCTCCTCCTCCTCCTCCTCCTCCTCCTCCGACGACGACGACGACGGCGGCGGCGGTGGAAGAGAGGGAGGGAGAGAGAGAGGGAGGGAGAGAGAGAGGGAGGGAGACGGAGAGAGAGTCGTGTTTACACGCTGGAGTGGCTTGCTCGCCCGGCCGAGGCTGAGACTGATTGCTCCCGAGTACCCTGTCAGCTCTGTGATTTGTCATCTGCTTCGTCGTCGTCGTCGTCGTCGTCGTCTTCTTCTTCTTCTTCTTCTTCCTCCTCTTCATCCTCACGCTGTCAGAGCGCCGTCGCAGGTAGCGCGCCGCCGCCTGCCTTCGATACTCCCGCCGCCCCCCCTGCCCTCCATCCCTCCGCCCTCCCCTTGCTCTTTGTACCTTGGCGGCGGCGAAAGAAATTTGTATTTACTTTGGGGGAGAGAGCGTAATTTGTTCCTCGTGGATAATATGACCCTTCGCGGCGTCGGATCATGGGTTAGTTGAAGTGATATTTTCCGGTAATGGTGGTCGTACATCACGGCTGTCAGGGCGGGTTAGGAGGCGAGCACATTACAGCTCCATTTTAGCACTGCGGGCATCTGGGATTATTTTCCATAACCAAGTGTGACATGACCGCTCTGCCGAGTGCATTACATTTTTACGAGCTTTTTTTTCTCACTCACTCCCCCCGACGCCCCGCCCCCTCTCCCCCCCCGGTCCCCGGTCTCGTGCCACTGCTGTTGCTCCGCCCCCCCTCCCCCAGTGTGGACCTGGGTCTCTGGGTCTCTGGGTCTCTCTGGGTCTCGGGGTCTTTGGGTGTCGGTGTCTCTGGGTGTCGGGGTCTCTGGGTCTGGGTCTCTGGGTCTCTGGGTCTCTGGGTCTCTGGGTCTCTGGATCTCTGGGTCTCTGGGTCTCTGGATGTCTGGGTCTCTGGGTCTCTGGGTCTCTGGGTCTCTGGGTGTCTGGATGTCTGGGTGTCTGGGTCTCTGGATGTCTGGGTCTCTGGGTCTGGTCTCTGGATGTCTGGAGCTCTGGGTCTCTGGGTCTCTGGGTCTCTGGATGTCTGGAGCTCTGGGTCTCTGGGTCTCTGGGTCTCTGGGTCTCTGGGTCTCTGGGTCTCTGGGTGTCTGGGTCTCTGGGTCTCTGGGTCTCTGGGTCTCTGGGTCTCTGGGTCTCTGGGCTCTGGGTCTCTGGGTGTCTGGGTCTCTGGGTCTCTGGGTCTCTGGGTCTCTGGGTCTCTGGGTCTCTGGGTGTCTGGGTCTTTGGGTGTCGGTGTCTCTGGGTGTCTGGGTCTGTGGGTCTCGGGGTCTGTGGGTCTCGGGGTCTCTGGGTCTCTCTGGGTCTCTGGGTCTCTGGGTGTCGGGGTCTCTGGGTGTCGGGGTCTCTGGGTCTCTGGGTCTCTTGGGGTCGTGGGCTAGTAGCTTGCACTACTAGCCCACGGCTTACACTAGCCCATGCTACGAGCCTGCGGCTACCGCAAGTCCCTGCTACTAGCCCGTGATACTAACCCACAGCTAATGCTATCCCCGACTACTAGCCCATGGCTAACGCTAGCCCCCGTTACTAGCCCATGTAACTCCTCCTCCTCCTCCTCCTCCCCCTCCTCCTCCTCCACCCTTTCTTCCTCCGTCACTCCATGGATAGATTGTCCTCCATCACAACAACAACAACAACAACAACAACCACAACACAACAACAATAACAGCAGCACAAGGAGACAAGCACCGTGGGCTTGTTGATTTCTCTCTCTCTCCCTTTCTGTCTCTCTAGCTCTCGCTCTCTCCCCCCCCTTTCTCTCTCCCTCTCTCCCCCCTCTCTCCACCCACCTCTCTCTCCTTTGCTCTCTCTTTCTCTCTCTCCCCCTCCCTCTCTCTCTCTCTCCCTCCCTCACCCCCAACCCCCCTCTCTCTCTCCTTGGCAGGAGAAGGTCAGTGGTGTAAATGTCTCCTCTTGCCGGTGACTAATGGCGCTCCCCCCGTCTGCTAATCAGCAGGGCCTCAGAGGTGGGCTAGCAGGAGGAGCTCATTAGGGCCGCCGCAGATGAGGAATTAATGTGGAGGTGGAGGGAGGGAGGGAGGGAGAGAGGGAGGGAGGGAAGGTGGGAGGGGTGGAGGTGTGGCGGTGGTGCTGATGGTGGCGGTGGTGCTGATGGTGGCGGTGGTGGTGGTGGTGGCGGTGGTGGTGGCGTACAGAAGGTCAGATCCAGACCACATGTCACCCCTGATTGACATGCCGATAATTAAATGGAGGCGGAAAATCTGTTTCTTTTCTCCCCTGAAAGGCGACGCTGGTGACAGAAGTGAAAAATGTCGAACTGTGAATAGGTTAGGAGCGGTTATTTCTTCTGCTTTGTGCCTGACATTACCACGCTAATGGAGAACATGTGTCAGGAATGACATGTTTGTCTTCTAGCCGTCGATAAAGTCTGTTGCGTTGCGTTTGCTTTTACCGTAGCGGTGTTGTGGAGATTTGCTCGGCGAGGAAATAGCATAAATGTTTATTTATCTTGTGACAAGTTCTTGAAAATCTAATTAGGCCTGTCTCATTCCCTCAGTGTTTGTCTAAAGTGCAACGAACAAGATTAGCCCGCTGAACACCATCGCTGTCATCATTATTGTTGACAACGCGGGATTTGTAACGTGTATTTATTGCATTTTGTTTTATTGCGTTCGTGACAACAACAACACGACGACAACAGCAGCCACCGCTTGTGCTGTTGTCTCATTTCCGCTGTCACCGCAGCACGCCGCCCGCCCGCCCGCCGCCCCCCTGGGGAGAGAGGCGAGCCCTCCGCTATCCTGCTCCCTCCCTCGCTCTCGCTCTCTCTCTCTCTCTCTCTCTCGCTCTCTCTCTCTCTCTCTCTCTCGCTCTCTCTCTCTCTCTCACTGTGACCCATTTACCATCGCGAGCATCACAACCTGTCCCCCCCGGTCTGACTCCCTCCACCCCACCCCCTCCCCTCCCACCGCCCACCACCCCCCAGTCATGCCTCATCTCCACACCCGTGCACCATCGCAGCCTTGTGGACCCGTGGAGCAATCAAAACTGCGTCGATAGCGGGGATGCTAAAAAAAGTATCCCGAACCCACCGTTAATCTCGTGTGACATTTTGTCTTTGCGGTGTTGTTTTGTTCCCGTATTTTAGCGTGTGAATTCGCAGAGAGCGCGGGTTTCACTGATATGCATCCTTTTGTCCGTGTGTCTGCGTTTGATTTCCTGCGTCTCCTCCTCCTCCTCCTCCTCCTCCTCCTCCTCCTCCTCCTCCTCCTCACTGTTTGGGTGTGATAACGCTCGGATTGTGATGAGGTTTAACTCCTACGTTGACACGGAATATTCTACAAGCCTCCCCCCTCCGTAGCCCCCCTCGAGTGCTCGACCCGCTCCGTATTCATTCATAACAATGCAAAGTGATAATGCGGCCGCTTGAATAGGACAAGGTTGCCGGGACCTTGAAATTGGATGAGAAGACGGCGGGCAGGAAAAACATTTGCCGCCAGTAAATCGTTTTTTTCAAAGGCAATGATTCAATTCCCCGGTGCGGAGGCGGAAAACACAAGCACGGGAAAATAATTGAATCAGTGGCAAACCGCGGTTGCGTATACGACGGCGTGTTGCGCATTGTCACGGTCACTCCTGTGGAGCCTGGCAACTCCGTCTCCCCCCCCAGAAACCTGGCAACACACCTCCTGTATGTGCGCATAATGTACACGCTTTGCAATCCACACACTGCCAATGGAATATTTATAAAGAGCATCAGTTTAAAATACAACAAGCCATGTGAATAGCTCTCAGCGTGCCTTTAGATAGTATTATAGATAGTACATTATTCATGGGATATCCCCATTGCTGTCATATTATGCCGACGTATATGAAATGATGTTAAGTGATTTCGGTTTGAAATCAAATGAGATCGCCAGTCATTTCGAGATGCATATATTATTATTATTATGCATTATGTATATTTGTACGTATTGTGCAATTACAGCGCACATATATTCTCCCCACGTGATCTACTGTGCACATATTTGTCGTAACGGGGGGGGGGGGGAGGCCCCGTTGTACACGCGTGTGGGGGGGGGGGGGGGGGAGGCCCCGTTGTACACGCGTGTGGGGGGGGGGGGGGGGAGCGGTTGGGAACGAACGACACCATTTTATTTTGGTAGCTGATTAGACAATTATGGCAGCCATCTGCTAAGCCCATTTCCGAGCTCTCTCCTCCTATTTCATATCACGCCACTTAAGTTCCGAACGTCGACGCTGACACCGCCGCCGCCGACGGAAAATTGCTCTCCGGCGTCCGTGCCAAGAGAAACACCTGGCAGCCATTCTGCGTCGCGACGAGACGACGTTGCATTTTTTAAATAAGCTTGACTCGCGTGATTAGAAAGTTAGCGCACGTTCTGAGCAACAGCGGCGGCGTTGTTAGCGGCGGTTATGGCGGCGGGGAACACAGCGATGGTGGGTCTAGGAGGGTCTCGTCGAGGAGGAACGCTGGGTTCTGATGTCGGGGGAGAAGAACCACAAGGTGGTGTCCTCGTCATCTTTATTGATGAAAGATCGCCGGGTTATGGGTCTTTAATAATGCACGCCGCCGGGCCTCGGGGCTCCGGTGGTAATGGGGCTTTTTTTTTTTTATGAAGGACAAAAAAGCTGTTTCCCTTATGGAGGAGCCTTTCATACAGCCTTCCACCACTCCCTCCCTCCCTTCTCTTTATCTCTTCACTCTCCGCCGCCTCCCTCTCTCTGGCCCGACCCGCCTGCTGGGGCGAGAGTTCCCCCCGAACAGCCAAGGTTAATCTCCCCTCGCCGGTGTCAGTCAAGCCCTGGCTCACCTGCCCATAAGCCCTCCGCTGCAGCCGCTGCGCCCATGCCAGGTCGCGCCGACCGGGTCGGCGGCGCTCAGAACCCTCTGCCCCCCAGCCCCCCAACCTCGTTGCCCCTGTTGTCAAGCGAATGATTTCTGCAGGCCGGTGCCGGGTTTGACCGGCTCCCAGCGCCTTCCTGCCCGCCGCCGTTGTAGCGGAAACCTTGGCGACAGAAAGATTGCTTTTTTTAGCTTTTTCTCTTCTTTTTTTTAACACCAACACTTTTGTGTTTTCTCCTGCAGACTCTGCAGACTTGGCACGGAGCGGTCAAAGCAAAATATGGCAAAATGGGTTGTTGATTGTACACTTCTCTTTAACGAGGGTGGTTTTATGTTACGTACGTTTTTCGATTTTGCCAATGCATGTAATGAATGATACTTCTCGATTTGTTGTAAAATCGGTGTCAGTGCACATAAGGGTGATGACAAAAAGTGCAAACTCCAAACTCCAAAAGCCCCGCCCCCCTCCTGCGTTGGTTAGTGAACAAACACAGACATCCTAAACGCGGAGGACACACGATCTTGAGGGGCAGGCACGCCAAACGGAGACTCGGGACGCGGATCCACCCCCAGCATGCGCAGATGCAGCCACACACACACACGGTCCTAATGACACCAGGGGGGGCCAGAGGTGGTGCTGTATCCTCCACCACTGTGTGATGGTGGCGGTGGCGGCAGTGGATCTTGGGCTGAGCCTTGCCTCCCCCCCCACTCTCCCCTTCATCTCCGGCACCACCAACCCCACCACCACGACCTCGTCACACGCGGCGCTTGTTAGAGGCGGTGTAATTAGGTGCCCGCGTGGCCCCGGGGTCACGGAGCCATGTCCGACCTCTCTGCTGATTGTTCCCGGGGGGATTTATTGACAAAACACAAAGAGGGTTTGCGTGTTGGGCTCTAATTATGTGTACAAGACATGGCCGGCCCCCGGGGAAATTAAATCAGATTCCCCTGCCTGATGGGTCCGTCCCTCCCCCCCCCCCCACCACGCCACCTCACCCACCAACCCACCAACCCACCACCCACCACCGCCTCCCCGGCTCGCTCTCTCTCTCGTGGGACACATCGGCGTTCTTATTAAGCTCGGCCACTGCCAGGCGCTTTATGAGAGCGCGGTGCTTTGAGCTAAACACTTTAAAGCGCCCCGCGGTCCACTGTGACAATACATCAATGGCTCGTGATGGAGAAAAAGCACTCGGTTACCCTGCTTTTACGGCCCCCCTGAAGCGAAATGTAAGCGCCGCGTCGCCCCGCGCCGAGCGAGGGCCGATGGAACCGCCCCGCATGTGTGGATGGGGGTGGTGGTAGAGAAATAAAACACCTGCCCGGCATTTCAATATTCAATCAGTTCCCTATCGCCGGCCAGCCGCCCAGCCCAGACACATGCAAACAGCCGCACGTGTCTCCAATTCCCCCCCGGCTCCAGATAGCGGCGGACAGGAATTGATTGTTCCCCGCCTGTGCAAATGAAGTGATAAGGGGTCTCAGCCCAGATTACATGGGGTCTAAGTGACTCGGAGAAAAAAGCTTATGGAGATGAATGAATTCATCAGCCCGCCCTGACACTTTCTTAAGAAGCGTGCGGCGTGCGTGTAATACGGGATAAATCACGGCCGATGTCGCGCTGTCGCTCGCACCGCCGACTGATTTGGGATTGATGCAGGGGGGAGGGGCCGACCTCGCAGGAGCACCCAGTGGTGAACCCTGGTGTGAAACGCAGGCCGACCCCCCCTCCCGTGTATGTATATTCCTTTCTCATTAAAGCACCCTCATGGCCAATGGGTGGGGGCGGTGTAAGCTTGTAAGCTTGTGAGGTGAGGGTGAGGGTGTGGCTAAAGGGTACCCCCCTGATTGATCATTGTGTTAATAATCGCTTGTGTAACGTTGCCGATTTTGACGAATTCCAGACGCCATTCGTCCATCCATCCATCCATCCATTCTCGTCCGCTTATCCGGGGCCGGGTCGCGGTGGCAGCCGGCTAAGCGGGGCCCCCCAGGCTTCCTTCTCCCCAGCCACACTCTCCAGTTCCTCCTGGGGGATCCCGAGGCGTTCCCAGGCCAGACGAGATATATAATCCCTCCAGCGGGTTCTGGGTCTGCCCCGGGGTCTCCTCCCAGGTGGACGTGGCCGGAAAACCTCCAAAGGGAGGCGCCCGGGGGGCATCCTAATCAGACGCCCGAACCACCTCAGCTGACTCCTTTCGATGCGGAGGAGCAGCGGCTCTACTCCGAGCTCCCTCCGGATGTCTGAGCTCCTCACCCTATCTCTAAGGCTGAGCCCAGCCACCCTGCGGAGGAAACTCATTTCGGCCGCTTGTATCCGCGATCTCATTCTTTCGGTCGCTACCCAAAGCTCGTGACCATAGGTGAGGGTTGGAACGTAGATGGACCAGTAAATCGAGAGCTTCGCCTTCCGGCTCAGCTCCCTCTTCACCACAACGGACCGGTACAGCGCCCGCATCACTGCAGACGCTGCACCAATCCGTCTGTCCATCTCCCGCTCCATTTTGCCCTCACTCGTGAACAAGACCCCGAGATACTTGAACTCCTTCGCTTGAGGCAGCAACTCACTCCCAACCCGGAGGGAACACTCCACCTTTTTCCGGCAGAGAACCACGGCCTCAGACTTGGAGGTGCCGACTCTCATCCCGACCGCTTCACACTCGGCTGCAAACCGCCCCAGTGCATGCTGGGGGTCACGGTCTGATGTAGCCAACAGAACCACATCATCTGCAAAGAGCAGAGATGCAATTCTGAGGTCCCCAAACCGGACACTCTCCTCACCTCGGCTGCGCCTTGAGATTCTGTCCATGAAGATCACGAACAGAACCGGAGACAAGACAACCTTGGCGGAGTCCAACACCCACTGAGCACATGCTTGACTTTGTGCCGGACGCACTTTGTTCGTACAGGGACCGAATGGCACGTACCAACGGCCCCGGTACCCCATACTCCCGTAGTACCCCCCACAGGATTCCCCGGGGGACACGGTCATAAGCCTTCTCCAAGTCCACAAAGCACATGTAGACTGGATGGGCAAACTCCCATGCCCCCCCCCCCTTCAACAACCCTGCGAGGGTACGCCATTCATTCTTCGGAAATCTATTTGCTGTGAGGGTCAAACAGATTCACCGCCCATTTTGCATGGCAACCCGAGATTCAAGATTCCTTTATTGCATCGTACTCGTTAAATATGGCAATAAAGGAATCTTGAATCTTGAATCTTGAATGTTGAGTCACAGCGCGCTCATACACTGAAGTCTTCAATGTGAGGTTTTAAAGTACATGCTGGCGAGATCCGAGTCCTCTCTCTGCTATGACATGACACAATTATTATTTTCTTCTACACTGCGGCACATTGATGTGTTTCGATCATCGCTGCGTTGGTGGTGATTTCAAAAGTCTCCAAAAAACAAAAGCCCCAGAGAAACACAGGTCAACAGCATTTAAATGACTTGTTACGCAACAGTGCGCCCTTCTCCCCTCAATGAGCCGTGGAAAGATGGAAATGCTGCGTAGCTACGGTACGTACCGGCGTAGCCCATCCCAATTAGCTCACAAGCCCTGCAGCGATACCATCCACCAGGCAGGCAGGAAGCTAGCCATCTCGCTAGCCGGCCGGCTGGCCGGCTGGCTGGCTGGCCGGTTTGCTGGTCGGGCAGCCCAGCAAAAACATGACCACTATGTTGCATGTTTCTGGAATCCGAGTTTTCAGGAAATAATTGGCCGAAGATGTAGATCTGCTGCCTGGCGTGTTGCAAGGCCAAGCAGGGGGAGGCTGATGTGTTTGGAATGGCAAGTGGAAATGTCACACTGGCTGTGGCGGCCTTAATGATATTTCTGTTTGGCAAGCGCTCTCCCCCAGAGAGAGAGAGAGAGAGAGAGAGAGAGAGAGAGAGAGAGAGAGAGAGAGAGAGAGAGAGAGAGAGAGAGAGAGCCGATATGAGAGACTCCATTGGCCTGTTGGAACCCAGATAGCAGATCTTCCACAAAGCCCATAAACTCATAAACTTAACACACATGAAGAGCTATCATCTCAGCTAATCAATGCGCAAGAATAACAACGAGCCGGAAGAATCCGTCAAGAACAGAGAAACGCTGAGTATTCGCCC
>PIJE02000742.1:132952-147588 GCA_002895965.2 Coryphaenoides rupestris
GCCCCGTCGAGGGCAGCCGTGCAGAATCCGGGGAGGCGGCGGACAATGGCCGAGGTTTGCACCGGAGCCGGAGTCCGGAGGGGCCCCCGTCCGAGTGAGAGAGTGAGAGAGAGACGGAGAGACAGTACAGACAGGACAGGAGGAGAGACAGAGAGAGGCAGAGAGGACAGAGAGAGACAGAGAGACAGACAGACAGACAGAGAGAGAGGCAGAGAGACAGACAGACAGACAGAGACAGACGAGACAGACAGACAGACAAGACAGACAGACAGACAGACAGACAGACGAGAGAGGGGAGAGGGGGGAGAGAGAGCGGGGGGGAGAGAGAGAGGGGGGGGGGAGAGAGAGAGAGAGCGGGGGGAGAGAGGAGGGGGGGAGAGAGAGGGGGGGAGAGAGAGAGAGAGAGAGAGAGAGGGGAGAGAGGGGGAGAGAGAGAGAGAGGGAGGGAGGGAGAAGAGAGAGAGAGGGGGGGGGAGAGAGGGAGGGGGGGGAGAGAGAGAGAGAGAGAGAGGGGGGGAGAGAGGAGAGAGAGAGGGGGAGGAGAGGGGAGATAGGGAGAGGGGGGAGAGAGGGAGGGAGAGAGAGAGAGAAAGGGGGGGAGAAGGGAGGGAGAGAGAGAGAGGGAGAGAGAGGAGGGAGGGAGAGAGAGGAGAGAGGGGGAGAGAGGAGAGAGGAGAGGGGGGGAGGGAAAGAGGGAGAGGGGGAGGGAGAGAGAGAGAGAGAGAGGGGGGGGAGAGAGAGAGAGAGGCGATAAAATAGCGTTGTTCTGTTGCATTTATTTATATAGGCCGAGCATTAAATTAGTATTAAAAGGTACTTCCGGTTTCTACGGGAATCCCGGGATTTCCTGGGAAGGGGCTCTACAATCCCGGGATTTAAAAAGGGTCAGATTCGGGAATTTTGAGCAACCCTAGTCCACGATGACAAATCCCTCGCACGCCAAACAACAACACCAACAAGTACAACAACAACAACAACAACAACAACAACAACAACACCAACAACAACAACAACAACACCAACAACAACAACAACAACAACAACAACAACACCACCAACAACAACAACAACAACAACACCAACAAGTACAACAACAACAACAACAACAACAACAACACCACCAACAACAACAACAACACCACCAACAACAACACCAACAAGTACAACAACAACAACAACAACAACAACAACAACAACACCAACAACAGGCCTAGCTAACAGCGGAGCAGTCGATTGCAGATATCCTAGAATTCACAACGGTGCGTTTGGAGCTGCAATCATTTCTCCCAACACAATAACTCGTGTCTGGAGCCCGGAAATCAATTGTTCCCAACTCATCGTCTGGCCTCCGGTGTTATTGCTGCCGCTTGCAGTTTTCTCGAGAACCGCTCAGCCAATAACAACTTCACACTTCAAACACTACAGTACAATACAATACAATACACTATACTACACTTCTTTGGGTCCTCGGCGCTACACTACACACCCGCCAGCGCAGTGCGGCGCAGTGCCCGTTCTATGCCTGTTCAGAATGGGGGGGGTCCTCAGCAATGACACCTGAGGACCCACGGAAGTTGATCGGATGAACAGTTGTCGAGAAAATTGAAAGACATACATACAGTATGTATATATATATATATATATACATACAAGCTCTCCAACGTTTTTGTGCGACCCTTCCGAGGAAAATATCCAAAGTTTTCAGAAAGGCACCAAAGTCGTCACTCGTCTCGGTCTCTCTCGTTATCAGGCAGCCAATCATATATTAGTTGGGGGGCGGGGCTTGAGTCGTCAACCAGCGTTTTAGACCATTTTTGCGTTCACTTGAGGGCAGAGTTGTTTCTTCAACAAAAGATGTTATAATAAGATGTTCGCGCTCAGAGGTTAAGCTAGGAGCTTAAGGCGCTAGTCTAGTACCGTTTGACGTTGGCTCGTTTTCATGGAAACGGTAAAAAAAAAGGCCGGCGAGCATTTGGGTTTTTGGTAGTTTTTTTGTGTCCACACACTCATATGGGTGTGTGGCCCTGGGAGTGCCAAACGCGTCTGGTCCCCCAAGGGGCCGACCGGAGGCGTCCTACGGCCTCTCGGGGTGTCTTGGGAGCCAGCCGGCCAACCGGCCAGCCAGCCAGCCAGCCGGCCTTGACACCACCCACCCAACTAACCACCGAGCAGACCCGGCGGTGCTGTACTGTACTGGGGAGAGGACAAGCCAGGAGAGCAACACATGAAAATACACGAGACACGAGGCCCTCCCTTCTCCCGCACCCTTCCCCCACCCTCCCCCACCTCCCCCACCCACCGCCAACAGCCCCTCCTCTCTCACATATTCTCCCCCATCTTTGTGTTTTGGTTTTTTTCTGTCCTCCCTTGACGGGCGGCTCACTTCATTATGCAGGCAGTCCTGACGCTGTGTGTGTGTGTGTGTGTGTGTGTGTGTGTGTGTGTGTGTGTGTGTGACAGTGTTTGCTATCTGCAGAGCCCAGCTGTAGACCTGCTCTGCTCTCTCTCTGCTCTCTCTCTGCTCGCTCTCTCTCTCTCTCTTCTCTCTGGATTGCATCTCTCTCTGTCTGTCTCTCTCTGTCATTCTCTCTCCCTCTTCCTCTCTCTTTATTTATCTCTCTCCCTCACTGCTCTCTCTCTCTCTCTGCTCTCTCTCTCTCTCTCTCTCTCTCTCTCTCTCTCTCTCTCTCTCTCTCCTCTCTCTCTCTCTCTCTCTCTCTCTCTCTCTCTCTCTCTCTCTCTCACACACACACACACCACACACACTATGGGCCCGTCACTGACTGCTTAACCCCTCTGCTGCCTGCCACACGGGGCAGGTGTGTTTGGACTATCTTGAGAGAGAGTGAGAGAAAGGGAGGGAGGGAGGGAGAAAGAGACACACACACACACACAGACAGAGAGAGAGAGAGAGAGAGAGAGAGAGAGACAGACAGAGAGACAGAGAATCCAGCCACCCCTGGCTATATGTATGTATGTGATTATTGTTGTGTTGTGTGTTTCTGAGTGTGTGTTCTATAGCTCTGGACACGTATCATCAGAATCAGAAACAGAACGGCTTTATTGGCTTCGCTTTTGCAAACAACGAATACAAACACAAATTGCATATTAATTGATGGTAATTTACATTAACAGTATGCATTTGCATTATATTACTGGTGTATGCTAATAAACACCAATATCTCCTGTAGAACACAGCCCAGAGTCCTGTGTTGTTCCTGGAATACGCGATCAAATGAACGAATGAACATGAATACAAATACAGCTATTGTGTGTGTGTGTGTGTGTGTGTGTGTGTGTGTGTGTGTGTGTGTGTGTGTGTGTGTGGGTGTGTGTGTGTGTGTGTGTGTATATAAGTGTGTGTAAATGTGTGTAAATGTGTGCATGAGTAAGTAAACGTGTGTGTAGTACCCATATTTACGCTGGTGTCGCTCCACCAATCAACATGACTGTACTCACTCTCTCCACACACGCACACACACACACAGCAGGGCCTCAGCAGCAGTAGAGAGCACAGAGCCACTCTCTGGATGAGTCTCTGGAGAGCCCTAAATGAGCTTTAATGAATAAACAAAGCGACGGCTTTAAGGGCCCGAGCCTCGGAGCCTGCTAGGAGCCCGCGAGGAGAGGAGCCAGATCGCTCGTTTGTAGGTTAATGTCGTCGCTACGTGTGCAGAAACCCGGGCGCCGTGTCAACGACAAACACACCCACCGCCGCCATGTTGTCGGCAGCAGCTGTGACACGATCGGTCGCGTCGGGTTTGTCTGTGTTTGTGGGGAGATTACGCGGCGCACTTAATATCAATATCGACGACGGAGCTGCTATCGGCCCTCCGGTAGGACGCCAAGGTGGACTTAGTGTGTGTGTTGTGTGTGTCTGTTATGTGTGTGTGTGTGTGTGTGTGTGTGTGTGTGTGTGTGTGTGTGTGTGTGTGTGTGTGTGTGTGTGTGTGTTATGTGTGTGTATTGTTGTTATTTCACCGTGTCCTGAACGTGTCCTGGTCGTCTGTATTGTTTTGTACCGAACCACCGCTCATGGTCAGGTCAGGTCAGGTCAGGTCAGGCTGATTACCGGGGATGTTTAGTTAGCAGCTGTGTTGATGCACACACACACACACACACACACACACACACACACACACACACACACACACACACACACACACACAAACACACTCTTGCACGTACACATGCACACAAGCACACACAGACACACACACTTGCACGCACACACGCACACACACACGCACACATAAGAAACACAAACACACACACACACTTGCACGCACACACACACACACACACAAACGCACACAAGAAACACACACGCACACACGCATACGAAACGCGCACACACACACACACACAAGAAACAACACACACGGCTGCATAACAGCCGTGTGCGTGTTCAGTGTGTTTTGCTCAGTGAGTCCTCCAGGACCAGCCTGCAGCCTCTGGACTCCACCATCACCACCACCGCCACCGCCACCACCACTGCCACCACCACCAGTCACTGCGTGCAACAAACTGTCAGGTGTTCTGGAGACAGACAGACGGAGCGGGGGGTCTCTCGTTTCTATATTTTTTCCGTTCTCTTTATATTTATCAGTCTTATTTTCCCCCGTCTCCTTCTCCCCTTTCCGTCAGTTTGCTGTCATCTGCTTCTGATTCCGTCTCCCAGAGGTGGACGGGACGGGTGGGGGGACTCAATTGTTAGTGACAATGAGCCGTCCCCACACACACACACACACACAAACACACACACACACAGACACACACACACACACACACACACACAACTGCACATGCACGCACACACACATGCACACACACCAGCCCCCCCGTCTTATCTTTGGTATCATCCCAGCCTGCATCTGAAGGTGGGGTATAATCGGCAAGCTGTCATTTTTATATTATTCTGAAGCGGACGTAGCTCCACCCACCCCCACCCCCCCCATTCCCCCCTCTCCCCCCCTCTCTCCCACCCACCCCCACCCCCCCGCTCCCCCTCCCCCTCCCCAGTTATGTTCTAAATCCTCTATACATAATCACAGTGTTTCTCCGCTCCCAGTGGGCCTATTACTGCCTGTGGGTGCCTTACGGATCATTTATAGTGCTGTCAGGGAATGAGAGAGAGAGGAGAGAGGAGAGGGAGAGAGAGAGAGAGGGAGAGAGAGGAGAGAGAGAGAGAGGGAGGAGAGAGAGGTAGGAGAGGAGAGGAGGTGGGAGGCAGCAGCAGCAGCAGAGGGTTTTGCTTGGCTGAGCTCGTAAACGGGAAATTAATGCATCCGCTAGGCTGTTAATGGCGCCTGCATGTTTGATGTTTGTTCGCTGGCGACTTTAATGACGCAGGTTTGCGGCCGACGGGGGGCGCTTGACTAAATCTGATTCGTCCAATTAAGTCGTCAGGGTTCCTTTCCTTTCGGGTGAGGACTAATTATGCTCTCCCAAAACCTTCACTTTCCTTTCGCTCGCTTCTCTCTCGCTTCTCTTTCTCTTTTCTCTTTTCTCTTTTCTCTTTTCTCTTTTCTCTTTTCTTTTCTCTGCTCGTTTGTTTCTGCACGACGTTCCCTCGCTCTCTCGCTCCATCTATCTACAGTATCTGACTATCTCTCACTGTTCTCTCTCTCTCTCTCTCTCTCTCTCTCTCTCTCTCTCCCTCTCTCTCTCTCCCCTCTCTCTCTCTCTCTCTCTCTACCCCCCTCTCTCTCTCTCTCTCTCTCTCTCTCTCTCTCTCTCTCTCTGTATCTGTCACTCTCTACTCTGATTGCCGGGGCCACGTTTTATCAGCCAAGTTGTTTACCGTTCGCTAATCAAGGAGAAATATTTTAATCAGCGCCCCCAACTCCGGTTAATTGGTACGGACAGATCAGATCTATAGCGATTAAGACAAGCTGGCTAAGAAGGCTAGCAGAAGATATAGGCTAGAGGTTATGGATAGCTAGGATTAGCTACTGGAGCAAGCTTCTGGGGCTAGAAGCCTAGCTACTGGGGATGAGTGCTAGAGCTAGCGGTTGGTGCTAGCTGTGGCTGGATGCTAGAGATACACAGATTTAGAGATGTAGTTTCATTAGTGGCTGTAGCGACAAAGGTCCACAGACTGGAGATGACATGTCTGCTATAAACTAGCAAGTGTGGCTGGACTTGATGTGTGACCGCTGGCTTCAGAAAGCACAGGCGTCATAAAACCAGCACACCACCGTGACGAAGTACCACGACGAGCAACGTGTAAAAACAGCCCAATTAGTATCAAACGGCCATGGAACCCAGGTGATGGGCAATAAATGATCCATCCGACGGGTGGTCATTAGCATGCATTAGCATAATGGCTAAAAGTTCTATTTGTATGATCGAGCCTCAGGACGGGGCCAATTGGAACTAGGTAGCGGGCGAACTGCATGGACGAGCCTCCGGGGGAATGTGACGGCGAACGCTGAAACGTACGACTGAACACACAAAGGGATCGCAGAGTTGTGTTAAAACCTTACAGACGCATTGTTGTCTCAATGATTGGTTCTGATCACATTCTGTGTGTGTGTGTGTGTGTGTGTGTGTGACCATACATACGCGCACACACACACACACACACACACACACACACACACACACACACACACACACACGCACACACACACACAGACACACACACACACACACACACATACACATATCTCTCCTCTTGTCACACGTTGTGATGATGAGTGTGTGTGTGTGTGATGTGTGCTGCCTCGAGTCCCTCCCTGCTGCCGTCCATCCCATCTCTCCCTCCAGTTGTGTGTGTCTCTGCCTGTTGCTTGCTTCTCGTGGTCCTTCCGTGGTGTTGAGTGTGTGCACGTCCGTCGTGTCGACTTGTTGCTACTCTCGTGCGCTCGCTGTGGTGTCTCTAGCGCTCTCTCACTCTCTCTCGCTCTCTCGCTCTCTCGTGCCTGTTATGCTTCTCTCTCTTCTTCTCTCGTCTCTCTCTCTCTCTCGTGCCTGCTCTCTCTCTCTCTCTCTCTAAATCATTCTCTCTCTTGATCCTCTCTCCCTCTTCTCTCTCTCTTCTCCCGATGCTCATTCACTGGTCTGTCTGCCGTCTCTTTCGTCTTGCTGTCGTCCTCTCTCTAGATCTTTCCTCTTGCGTGCGTGTCTCGTTTACACTCTCATCGACACTCGAACTAGGGCTGATACTGCGTCACTGCTCGTTCTTCTCTCCGCTACGCTCTCTGTCTACTGCCCTCCCACATAGCTCCTGCTATATCAATCTGTCTCCTCAACTCGATCCAGTAATCTGACCTCGTCCCACTCCTCTCTCCCTGTCTCTTTCTCTCCATCTCCACACTCTCTCTCTCAACACTGTTTTCTCCATCTCTCTCTCTCTCTCTCTCTCTATCTCTCTCTCTTTCTCTCTGTCTTCTCTCTCTCTCTCTCTCTCTCTCCTACTCTCTCTACTCTCTCTCTACCTCTCTACCTCTCTCTATCTCTCTCTCTCTCTCTCCTCTCTCTACCCCTCTCTCTCTACCCCTCTCTCTCTCTACCTCTCTCTCTCTCTCTCTCTCTCTCTCTCTCTCTCTCTCTTCTCTCTCTCTCTCTCTCTCTCTCTCCCTCTCTCTCTCTCTCTCTCTCTCTCCTCTCTCTCCTCTCTCCCTCTCTCTCTCTCTCTCTCTCTCTCTCCTCTCTCTCTCTCTCTCTCTCTCTCTCTCTCTCTCTCTCTCTCTCTACCTCTCTCTCTCTCTCTCTACTCTCTCTCTCTCTCTCTCTCTCTCTCTCTCTCTCTCTCTCTCTCTCTCTCTCTCTCTCTACTCTCTCTCTCTCTCTACCTCTACCTCTCTCTACCTCTCTTATCTCTCTCTATCTCTCTCTCTCTCTCTCTGTCTCTCTACCCTCTCTGTCTCCTCCCCGCCCTCTCGACCTTATCCGAGCCTACTCGCGACCCACTCTGCCGACTGGCCCCCACCGCGTTACTGCCCCCCGATGACATCTCACTCTTTCCACCCCCCAACCCCTTTTTCCTCCGCCCAGGGTCGGCTCCATTTTCATTTGTCGATGGGAGGCGCACTCGGAATCCCTTGCTCAATTATTCATGGAGCAGATCCCCTCTCCTCCACCTCCTCCTCCTCCAGCTCCCCCATCGTCTCCTCGTCGGAGCCGGAGCCGGAGCCGGGGCGGGCGGCCGGGGGGCAAGGTGGCGGGCGCTGAGGTTGATGGGCTGGGGGACGGCGTCAGAGGAGAAAGCGGAGGGGGCCCCCGGGCTCCGTGGGGGCCCAGGCCGGGATAATAGTCACTGTGGAACAACCGGTCGACTCAGCGGCGCTCTACCACCCCGCTACCGCAACCTCCCCTCCCCTCCGCCACGCCGCACCGCCCCGCTAACCTCTCGTACTATAGATCCCCGATCGCGCGGTCGTGGAGTCGTAGCCGCGAACACACACACACGCACACACTTTTTATTTGTGTCTTTTCCGGTGTCTTGATTGCCGTACGTTCCCCCGCGGCGGTGCTCCGATGTGCGGCGCCAAGACGAGTCGCTCGCCTCGCATTCGCGATCCGATCCGATCCGATGCCACAGTTCGAGCCTGCGGAGCAACAGTGCGGTCGTTGTGGAGCGAGGCGTGTTGTTTATCCAAAATCCCGGGTCAATCTCAATCCAAAAGCCTCTCAAAGGGACAAAACCAAAGCAAGCGACGCTGCCGATATGCGAACCAGAACGAAGTGTACGGTCCTGACGTCGGGTTCCACCACAAGCCAGAATAAGACGTTCCTCGCTGGAGCCGCACGTACCCCCGGGGTCAAGAGCCTTTTTCCATTTGGAGATGAGAAAACATGTCAAAAACATGTCAAAAACATGTCAAAAACATGTCATTTCGTGGGTGGAAACTGCCAGCGTTGATATCCTGAGGTGGACACAAGTGTACGCATTCACAACAGCAAGCACTGCAGTCTCCACACAAAGTATGCACAAAGTATACGCCCGCGTCGTCTCTTTATATCGGTCGTCACGGGGAGTCACGGTGAATCTTCCTCTCGCCTAAAGCGTGACGGACACATTTGTAATTGACATTCGGTATTCGGATGGGATTACAATTTAGCGGTATTTGTTGGGTTCACCCGTTATTGCACGATTCTGGGAAATGACCTCTTTATGCGACAAATATACAAATACATAGCATCGACGCTCGCCGCTCAGAGACAAGATGGCGGTGGCGGTTTAGTGACGGCGATGTGTTCTGTACGCCGGAGGGAAGATCAGCGACGAGGACGCGGAGGAGCGGCTCAGTGTGCAGCAGGAGAAGACGTGTTTGTTTGCAGGTGTCTCTGTTTGCTTGCCGCGCTCGGCCTTACCTCGTGCGGGCCGAAGCCTCGCTATTTCCATCTTCCTCTTCCCTTCGGGGAGGGTGGCGGCGTGCGTCGGCCGGCGTGGCCCACCGGCGCCGCGCTCCACGGAACATCTGCTGGGACCAGTTGTCATATTGGGGTTTTTTTCCGGAGCAAACAGCAAAACGCCGCTTTCCTGTTTTCCCGCTTGTCTAGTTCTTCTTCTTCTTTTTTTCCCCTTCGTCTCACCACCATATGCCACTGCGTGTGTACCGGAGCGCGGTGGCGAGTATATTAATGAAGCTGATCAAAAGGGGGGGGGCGCTCGCTGGCGTCTGCTGGGGGAATTTATACATCGCTTTAATCCAAAGCTCTTTACAGTATCGCCTCACATTCACCCATTCATACACCGACGGCGGTGTCAACCATGCAAGGTAACAACCAACACGTCAGGAGCAGGTAGGGTTAGGTGGTGTCTTGCTCAGGGACACCTCCACACTTAGCTAGGAGGAGCAGGTAGGGTTAGGTGGTGTCTTGCTCAGGGACACCTCCACACTTAGCTAGGAGGAGCAGGTAGGGTTAGGTGGTGTCTTGCTCAGGGACACCTCCACACTTAGCTAGGAGGGGGAGGAGCCCGGGGATCGAACCAGCAACCTTCCTGTTGCCAGACAACCGCTCTTATACCTCCTGAGCTACTGCCGCCCCATGCATTAAGTTAGATTTTTGGATATAAATATCAGAAACTAAAGTTATTGCATTGGATCTTGTTTGACCCCAGAACAACAGTGAGAGTGTTGATTTGGTTTGGACTGAAAATACAAATGTGGGACGGCAAGGCATTCAGCCTCATGACAGATTTACTTCACAAATGTTGTGTCAATATTGTCCTGCTCCTTTTTAATTTATATTCCTTATTGTGTGTGCATCAGTCCGGCGTGGGGGTGAGTTTATTGAAACGAGGATTGCCGCTGTCACTCAGCATTACAACGCTCACAGATGCACCGTCAACAGACCCGCGGTTGATGGATTATCAACTTTGTCTCGACTTAATTGACGACATTTCCCCCCCGCAAACCTCTCTCTGTTTCATCACCATGGTGATCCCTGGGAAACAAACTAAGTCCATAAGTTGTTTGTTTGGGCGCTCTCTCTCTCTCTCTCTCTGTCTCTCTGTCTCTCTCTCTGTTTTCCTCTGTACCAGCTGATGCTCTGAGGTGTCTGACAAGGCCCTCCTGCGCTGTCTGGTCCAATATCAGACAAACTAGACGGACGGTGAAGCCCGCGTGCCGGAGGCCTCTGGCTGTGGTCATGCAAGATTGAAGATCTGCTGCCCGACCGGCCGGCGAAATATGTTTTACAAAGCGGCTGCCACAGCCTCCCACCCCCTCGCCACACGATGATGGGATGGGAGGTGGTAGATACCTTGCAGGCCTTCTCTTATTGACCCCTGACCCCCGACCCCCTGCCCCTTCACCCACTAGTGAGAGAGAGAGAGAGAGAGAGAGAGAGAGAGAGAGAGAGGGAGAGGATTATATACACAGGGTTCCTAGGCAGTCAGAATGTCATTTCTCTGTTTAATGTTCAGTCTTATGCACCAATTTCACAAAAGCACATTCATTGTGCAAACTGATTCTGATGCAAAATATACAATTCAGAATTTCTAAAAATAAATTGGTCATGTTTTTCATGGCATTTGGAGCAGTTGTAGTTTACTACAGAGAAACTTCACGTTCAACTTCAACGATCTTCCGGCGATGATGTGGTGACATAACAGCGTACATAGTCAGAAAGTGTGGAGACGGTGTAGGAACCCTGAATCCATCTCGACACCCTGGAGCACCCCTGCACCCTCATCTTCTCTCCCTTTCCCCTTCCATTAAAGCAGGGGTGTCAAACTCAATTTCATCCCGGGCCACATCAGCATTATAGTTGCCCTCAAAGGGCCGGTTGTAACTGTAAGATTATATAAATATATCTACTCTTTATCATATTACATAATTGTTCCTGCATTTGATTATGATTGGTTTTAGTCACTACTGTCCAGTAAAGTGTAAAGTGTACAGCCATTGTACAATTTAGGGCAGACTGGAACATCATTCAGGCCTGGAAATATAGTCCCAGTGACGGACATAGGTTGGGAACCGAAACTCTACGGTTCCCACGGGTTTTGGGTACCCGACCCGTGAAAAAAATTGAATTTCGATTCCGCTTATCGTTCCTAAAAGAGATAATAATCTTTATTATTGCAAACAAAGGCTATATGTCTGCAAGGAGTGGCGGCTACCTGCCAGACGTTTAAAACAATGTATCTGCCAGGACCTGACTACGTCACGCATCAACGCAACGCCCGCACGTGTCCATTTGTTTTGATACGAGCTAGCAGTTAGTCAGCAGTGTGGAAGATGGACCGCGGGAAACGGTGAAGTGTGCCTTCACTTTGTAAAAGAAAGCGACGACAAGGCTCAGTGCAGTAAATGTGGGAAAGGCTGATATGGTGATCTGTCTTCTGTACTGGGAGCGTACGGCCGGGCGCTGGGAGCGTACGGCCGGGCGATGGGACCGTACGGCCCGGAGTACGGATAAGCAGAACCGGAACGGGAATCAATAAAATTCAAACAATACCCAACCCTAGACGGACATTATAGTTTAGGTGCCAGTATGTGCAAACTTGTTGAAATTAGACGGCCAGGCCACCATGAAGAGTCGCGGTTCTCCCGATGGCCAGCTGATTTGTACGGTAGCTCTCGCGGGCCACATAAAATGAGGTGCCGGGCCGCTTCCGGCCCGCGGGCCTTGAGTTTGACATGTATGCATTGAACTAACAGGTTCATCTCGCTCGGGCCATCTCTGCAGCGGCGGCCTAGCTGTCGGCACTATGGCATCGGGCTAACACTCTCACACACACACACACACACACCCGAGGGGCGGCAGAGGCTCAGGAGCTAAGAGCGGTTTTCTGGCAACAGGAAGGTTGCTGGTTCGATCCCCAGGCTCCTCCCCCTCCTAGCTAAGTGTGGAGGTGTCCCTGAGCAAGACACCACCTAACCCTACCTGCTCCTGACGTGTTGGTTGTTACCTTGCATGGTTGGCACCGCCGTCAGTGTATGAATGGTGAATGTGAGGCAATACTGTAAAGAGCTTTGGATTAAAGTGATGTATGAATGCAATCAATTTACTATTTACCACTCCCGCCCCCCCAACTCAATCAAGGCTTCATTGTGGACTGAAGGGCTCATCAGCTGTAGAATTTGTCGGGCTTGTTTCTGCGGTGAATACGTCCCAAGACAACCTTCTCGGCGGGGCTATAGGCTGGATATAGGGGGAGTGTAGGTCGCAGAACAAAGTCCTGAACACACGTCCAGAAATAGACGACTGCCTCACCGTAGCGCAGGCCGACGCTCTACCGGGCTTCTGACTTTCTGCCTGTCCTGAGGCGAGTTATAAACAGCTACTTGCTGCAGTCCTGGGAATTGTTAAGGGCGGCCTGCCTTTCATGCCTTCTCAGACAAAGTGCGTGCACACACACACACACACACACACACACACACACACGCACACACACACACACAGATTCACATAATACATCAGGATGTGTGGATGCATGAATCGCATATTCCCTCACGTGTGACCCTCGCAGGATACCGCTCTGGCAGATCAGACGCTTGCACGCTGTCAGTGGCTGCAAGATAGATAACATCAACCGGCCTCCCATCACCTCCCACCTCCCACCTCCTCCCCCCCTCCTCCCCACTGTGCTTCTCAATGATCTCAACCCTGGCTTGTCCACGCTTACAACACCCCCCCCCCACCCTACGGCTGGGGTCGGGGGGTCAGGGTGATGGTGGTGGTGGTGGTGGTGGTGGTGGTGATGGTGGTGGTGGTCACTGTAGCTCTGCGCTGGGCAAGTGTGGGGTTCACGGGGGTCATGATGAGCTAGATTTGATCCTCCCTCCAGCCAATGACGGACGAGGTCTGGGCCCCGGGGACAGCGCAATGTGGGCGTGTCCTGCTAATCTCAGAGAAGCTGTTTCGTCGTCACTTGCTTTCGTGATTGTCGCGTTTAAACGTTTAATGAACGTCTTGAGAGGACGTTAACGCCGCCACAACAGGGTCGAATGGCACAAGAGAACAGCAATTTATCCGTAATTATAATGATGTACACAATATTGCATATGCATTGTCTTCTCGTCGGGGGTATGGGGCATATATAAACAACACATTTTGCTTCCGATGTTCTATATTTTGCTCGCCGAACGAGCTACAATTAACAAAGAGCAATTAACACTAACGGATGCAAGAGAAAAAACTAGAAATGACTCTCACTGGCATCTGGCGAGCTGATTGGCCCTTATATGTTTTATGTATGCGGTGCGAGGCTAGTAGTATTGTTAGCGGCGAGCTAACAGCCCAGATGGTGCTCTCCGGTGTCACGCTAATAATAGAAAACTTTTTACAGTTCCACTTCCCCTTAAGGCTGCCGGAGATGCTCTCTCTCTCTCTCTCTCTCTCTGCGCACACACACACACACCCACCCACACACACATAGAGTGTGTACATAATGTATACATGTGCACACACACACACACACACACACAGATACACACACACACACACATAGATATGTACAGATATACACACACAAACACACACACACAAAGACACATACACAAAGACACACACACACAGATACACACAGATACACACCAAACACACACACTCCTACACATTCTCCCCGTGTTCTGCCAGGCGGTGCGTAACAACGCGCACACACCAGCTGATGTGTGATCCATGGGGTTGACCCCGTGACCCCGTGGCCCTGTGACCCCGCGACCCCGACACACACACACACACACACACACACACACACACACACACACACTGTTCCAGAAGGTTTACATCGTGCACAAATTGACAAATGTGTTCATGAGGCCTCCTCGCTGTCTCTGGATGTACGAGGCTCGACACCCTCCCTCTCTCTCTCTCTCTCTCTCTCTCTCTCTCTCTATCTCTCTCTCTCTCTCTCTCTCTCTCTCCTCTCTCTTTCTCTCTTCCTCCCTCTTTCTCCCTGTCTCTCGCTGCCTCTCTCTCTCAATCTCTGTCTCTCCCTGTCTCTCGCTGCCTCTCTCTCTCTCTCTCTCTCCCTCTCTCTCTCTCCCTGTCTCTTGCTGCCTCTCTCTCTCTCTCTCTCTCTCTCTCTCTCTCTCTCTCTCTCTCTCTCTCTCTCTCTCCCTCTCTCTCTCTCTCTCTCCCCCCTCTCTCTCTCCTCTTCTCTGTACCTTCTCTATCTCTCTCTCTACCTCTCTACCTCTCTCTCTACCCGCCTCTGTCTCTCTCTTATCTCT
>PIJE02000742.1:158301-168301 GCA_002895965.2 Coryphaenoides rupestris
CCGTCTTGCGGATTACTCTCTCTCTCTGTGTGTGTGTGTGTGAGCCAGCAGCAGCCCTCCGCGATACCCTGCACCCCGCAAGGAACCATCCTGGGGTGAGAGGTGGGCAGAAGTGGTGTGTGTGTGTGTGTGTGTGTGTGTGTGTGTGTGTGTGTGTGTGTGTGTGTGTGTGTGTGTGTGTGTGTGTGTGTGTGTGTGTGTGTGTGTGAGAGAGAGAGAGAGAGGAGAGAGAGAGAGAGAGAGAGAGAGGAGAGAGAGAGAGAGAAGAGAGAGAGAGCTAAGCAGCATTGTCATGGCTGTCTCTGCGTCGGGGAGGATTTGGCTCCTTTCAGCGCCTCCCTTTGTGACCAAGTGCAATGTTTTGTTCCGCTTTCAGACTATTATAATTATAATTATTATTACTATTATTATTATTATTATTATTATTATTTATAATTATTATTATGGAGGCATTTTTGAGCAACCTCTGGCACAAGAATTTCCTTCGGGATGAATAACCTTCGATATTATCTTGTCTTATCTTATGATTATTATAAGCATTATTCAAGCTATACATCGCATTCCAGGATAAACTTTCCATTTAAAAAAGTGTAATTCTTTGCCGTCCGCCGTCCCAAGGTGAGCTCCTTTTATCAGGGCTTGATTCATCTTGTCTGGGCCTTGATGGGAACACACAGCCGGATGAGTGCCCAGGTGCAGAATTATAATTTTTAGATATTATTATAATTTTTATTATTCATTTATAATTATTATTATGGAGGCATTTTTGAGCAACCTCTGGCACAAGAATTTCCTTCGGGATGAATAACCTTCGATATTATCTTGTCTTATCTTATGATTATTATAAGCATTATTCAAGCTATACATCGCATTCCAGGATAAACTTTCCATTTAAAAAAGTGTAATTCTTTGCCGTCCGCCGTCCCAATATTTGCATCGTATTTCATCGTATTTTTATTTCATTTCGCGTCTCATTTCGCATCGACACCTGAACACGGACACGCGAACACGGCAGCCGCACAGAACATCCGTGTTAATTAGCGCACACCTTAACTTTCCCTCGTCCCGCGTTTTAGCACCGCACTCAATAAGCTAATGAGCTCCTGGCTGTATGTCAGCGCGTGCGTTCTATCCATTATCTCCCGAGAGGAGACGTTAACGTGGACCCCCCCCCGCTGTGCTAACAATTGCGGTGATTGTATTTAATCACAGTGCTTCAGAATTAATTGCCGGCGTAGTAAATGTCACGCTTGTAATCAAACAGGAGCTGTTTACAAACCCAGCCAGAGAGCAATGCTTGTTTTTGTCGGAGGCGTCCATTCATCCGTATTTTATTTTACCCTCGACGGCACGAGGCTGGGGATCAGAGTGAAATCGGCGGGAAAATAAGTTGGAAAACTGAGAAATGGATGAATCCCGGTGCAGGATTCTCAACGTGACCGTTGACTTTTGACCCCCACATGCAGCTCTTGGCTGAGAATCAGCAGCAACCATTTTTAGACGTGAACGAACAAAAGGAAGGAAAGAAAGGAAATTTAGGGCTGGTTTCTTCCACGCTGTCAGAGGGCAAAGGTCAGCTCACAATAAGAGTTACCTTGCTTTGGTCCTTGGCTTAGTACAAGAACGGTACGTGTGTGTGTGTGTGTGTGAGTGTGTGTGTGTGTGCGTGTGCTGTGTGTGTGTGTGTGTGTGTGTGTGTGTGTGTGTGTGTGTGTGTGTGGAAAAAAGTGTTCAGACAAAACTAGTACTCGTCCAGATTTGAACCGTCTATTAATTCAGAATTTCTTGGTATTTCTTGCATGCCTAATAACAAGGATCCATTCTTGTCAAGAAAGGTCTCTCAAATACACCTGCCTACTAATTGACAGACAGGTGTATTACGTTCTTGATTGGCTCTGAGAGGTTGTTTACAAACGAGCCACGATCTGATTGGATGAGACCCCCAGCAACGCAATTTGGCCTCACATCGACCCGTTCAGCAGGTAGGGTTAGGTGGTGTCTTGCTCAGGGACGCCTCCACACTTCCGGCCAGGAGGTCGAACTAGCAACCTTCTAGCTGCCAGACAACCGCTCTACGTCCTGAGCTTCTCCCACCCCCTGTGTGTGTGTGTGTGTGTGTGTGTGTGTGTGTGTGTCTTTCTGTGTTTGTGTGTGTGTTGGGGGGGGGGCCCTGCTGTTCCCTTTAAGAGCCACGCGTCACGCAGCAGACACAAACACACACACGAGGCCAGGGGCGACATCATCATCATCATCATGCGTGCCGCATCCCGCTACTCCCCCCCCTCCCCCTCTCCTCTCCCCTCCTCCTCTTCGGCGGCATTATCATAAAAAGTGATTTAGAGTTGATTGATACAAACACTCCTCTGTTCTCCTTCCGTCGTTAGCGGAGGCCACAGGCTGTGATTAAGGCTGTCAGTTGAAGCTACTTATTTAGAGCGAGAGGGGAGTGGTGGCGGCGGTGGAGGGTGGTGGAGGGTGGTGGTGGTGATGGGGTTGATGGCGGTGGTGGTGGAGGTGGTGGTGGTGATGGTGGGTGGGGTTGATGGTGGTGCTGGAGGTGGTGGTGGTGGTACAGAGCTTGGGGTGGAGGCGTTGCTGGACGTGGTGTGGGAAGGAAACAGTTAACCAGTGTGTGTGTGTGTGTGTGTGTGTGTGTGTGTGTGTGTGTGTGTGTGTGGCCACGCGCACACACACACACACACACACACACACACACACACACACACACACACACAACACATACACTCACAACACACACACACACACACACACACCATAACCACACACACTCAACACTACACACACACACACACACACACACACACACACATAACCACACACACACGCTACATACTCACACACACACACACACACACACACACACACACACACACACAGACCCCATAATAACCCACACCTGCTGCATGGCAACCCTCTCTCCACCGCGTCCCACATCAGTCATGGCCCCGCCCCCTGACGTGGACCCCCTGAACGTGTATAAATAAAGGTGACTCAACCAACCAATCAGGTGTGAGTATGGAGTCGTGGGCCCAGGGCGACAGAGATTGCTTTCGATTGGTCGATTGGTATCATGACTCAGGGGGTGGGGGTGGGGGCGCACGCATAAAATCACTTCATGCGTGGATCTCTTCATTAAGAGCAATTAGTTGTGATAGAAGAGCCCGTTAATTATTAGCCGCGGGCGAACCGCCGCCGCCGCCGCCACCGCTGCTGCCGCCACCGCCGTTGTGTCACGGGTAATTCTGGCGAGCTCACGTCGCTCTGCGGGGCATTGATATCTATTACACCTCCCGCTAGCGAGCAGCGACAGAGCGACCAACACAACGACCAAACCAACCCTCGGGTCAGCTGGGGATGCTCAGCACGCCACCCTGACTACCCTCCCCTTCCTCCCTCTCTTTCTCCCTCTCTCTCTCTTGCTCTTCCTCCCCCTCTCTCGCATTAAAATACATGATTGTACCTCCGGGGGCCAGGGGCCGGGGGGCCAGCAGCCAGGCTCTGCGGTCCTTTGTGTGCGTTCATCTCGTCTACAACACCCACACCCCCTTCAGCTGTCCTTGACTTTGTGCCGCTCCAAAGCAGGATATTGTATTCATAACTTAATAAACAGGGGCTGGCTGAGCCGGGAAAAGTCAGTCAGTTTGGGGTTGGCTTGGGTTGTTGTTGTTGTTGTTGTTCCTCTGTTGTCTCTGTTGTCTGGTGGCCCAGAGTGAACTATGGGACACACAGAGAGACAGAGACAGAGACAGAACACAGCAGCAAGATTTGTGAGCTGTCTATTTTTGTATTTGTTATATTTTTGTATTTTTTTTGACTGTATATATTTAGTTCTTTATAAATATACTTTTTATTTACCACCCGCTTTGGCAATGTAAATGTACGTTTCCCATGACAATAAAGCTCTTTAAATTGAATAAATTGAAATTAAATTGAAAATTTAGTTGACAGAGAGAGAGAGAGCAAGGGGGGCTTAGTATGAGACTCTAAATCCTCGGAGTCTAGAACACAGCCCTTAGGTGGTCAGAGTCCTCCTCAGCCCCAGCATCAGCCTGCGAGGACCGATAAGAACGCTGTCTGTCTTTGTTGTGGTGGTGGACTGAAGAGAGATGTGATGTAGCCTAGCGAGCCGCGGCTAAACCCTCAACCGCACGGAGCTCCGAGGGCCTAACCCTAACCCTAACCCTATCCCTATCCCAACAACACGGAGACACGACAAAAAGCTTTTGTTTTTCGTTTTTTGTGTCGCTAAATGTTGTCGAGCGCTGTTTTGTTGTGTGCGTGTCTGTGTGCGCGTCAGTGTGTGTGTGTTGCTTTGGAAACGTCCCATAATAATCGTTACCTAATGGCGACGTCGTGCCTCGATGCTTGATACAAATCCTCTCCCAGGCCCTGCGCCGTCTGCGACCCCCCGGCCCAATATCGCGAGCGAGGTTGTTTCGCAGGAATTTCCCGCGCGCCCCGTCCTCTCCAGCTCCAGCTCCAGCTCCAGCTGTTTCTCACTAAAGTCGAACTTCCAGCTGCCAGCGATCCTCGCGGTGGGACCGTGCCCAGGGCTCTTCTGCTGCCGCCGCCGCCGCCGCCGCCACTGCTCTCCTTTTGATTAGCAATTATCCTCGGGAAGGAGGAGAAGAAAAGCACACGGCCCAACTGGGAGAGCTAAGCATGTTCTCCGCCCCCCCCCCCCCCCCCCAAACGTGTACTTGTGCTAAGCGCTGTTCCGTCGGGGCGGCGGGCGGCGGGCGGGTAGATGAGGAGGGAGCTCCGATTCGCTCGCTGTGAACCGAAACCCTGCGCTTGTTCTCCCAGATGTCGAGGACCGGGCCGCTGCGTTCTGGTTCCTCGACCCCATGTGCTTCCACTTACTCTCCAGGAGAGAGAAGAATAAATTATTTGTTTTTCTATTGTGGGTCCCGGTCATTATGCACTTATGGAGCTGGCTTTTTGAAGATTAGAAACTTGTGGCGGTGCTTAGCCCAGACGTAAGCTGACATGCAAGAGTGGAATGCGTCCTTTTTTTTTTACACAAGCTATTCTCTCTCTCTCTCTCTCTCTCTCTCTCTCTCGCTCTCTCTCTCTCGCTCTCTCTCTCTCTCTCTGTCTCTCTCGCTTGTTTCTAAAATAAACTTGACAGCACCGTGCCTGACTCCCGATGTTCCACATCATCGCATCGTCTCTACTTTTCCGTCCAGTTTCTGTCTGACCTATTTGATCACGGTGGAAACACACGTATATATATATACACAGTATATATATATACACAGTATATATTCCCTATCTTCGTGGCTTTAAAAAGTATTCTCCTTGCCTCGCCTCAAGCTGACTGGTGGACCTGGTAGATGCTGCTGCAGCTGCTCTCCGCTTCCTGTGATTGACGGCGTCTTTGTTTTGCAGACGGCGTCTTTGTTTTGCACCCTGGCATTCCTGGGCCCCGTCCACGGCGACCCACCCTCAGCGTTGGCCCGGTGTTGAGGAAAGGCCTCTTCTTGCCCCTGACCCCGCCGGCGGGTGGGGGACGGCTGACACGTCTGTCAGCGGGTGAGGGGGTCTTTAGAAGAGGCTTCGGGTTGCTCCTCTCTCTTCCTGGAGGTCAAACACCGCGTAACACGTTGTGAAAGGCGGAGGCTGGGTGGGGACCGGGAGGGTTGTGGGTGCGTGGTGCGGGCGGGGGGCTCGTTGGTTGTTTTTGTCGGAGAGAATCGACCGACGCTGAACTAAAAGTATCACGCGGAGACGCTTCTGGTTTTCCACACCTGAGGTTGTGTTTTTTTGCGCGGGCCTCGCGTGATGATGAGCGCACACGTCTGAAAGGCTCTTCTCATCGCTGTCAGTCGAGTCGTCCTTCAACCGATGAAAGGTATTCGCCTGCGAGAACGCGCCGTGAGTGACAGCTCGGTGTTTTTCCGCCTCGACTTTGTATTTTGACCGGATTCCGCCCGAAAGGATTCTGGGGGAATGCCGGGGCGGTTTGTTGAGTACAGCTTAAGGCGATGTTGTGCGGATCAATACGACATTACACTTGTGACAGGAATTCATTGAGTGAGCGGGCCGGGCTGAAGGGCTCAAGACATCATTGTTATGTTCCGTGCAATGTAAGCACACCGGGGAGCAACAACGGGAGGAAAACTCTCCGTCGGCTTGTCGGCTGCCTCGCTTCATCGCTTTCCTTTGGTTTTTTTTCCCTTCCCGAGATCACTTTTAATTTACTCCACTCAACCAAATAGATATTGTCTCTTTTCGTTTAATAGCGCCTGAGGAGAAACAAGGGGAAGGCGGGGAGGCGTTGAATATCTTCATTAAACCTTTGCTTAATTAGCTTTGTAAGGAATCATCTCGGCGGCTCCCCAGAGCTGCCGGCGCTGTCAAGACAGCCGGCGCGCTCGGAAAACATCGGCGCTCACCTGTCAAAACGACAGCGGGACGTCAGGAACAAAAAGGAAGCACGTGTCGACAAATTTGTTCGACACGGCGAACAAACGCCGCGGATCAGATGCCGCCGTTGTCAGCGCGGGGTTGGAGGAACAGGACGCCGCAATCCTGGTTCCTGCTCCAACCCAAATTAGGTTTTTTCCCCGACAGATCAGTCAAAACTCCAACTGCCTCGAGCGCCACAACCCCTTGAGGCAGTTTTTTTTAATGAGTGTGTGTGTGTGTGTGTGTGTGTGTGTGTGTGTGTGTTTGTGTGCGTGTGTGTGTGTGCGTGTGTGTGTGTGTGAGTGTGTGTGTGCGTGTGTGTGTGTGTGTGTTCTTCCTTCTCTGTCCTCATTCGGGGTGGAAAGCACCTCAGGCCTCCAACATACATCCGTCATTACACTGTTTGTCAGACTAACACTCGAGCCAAAAACAAACACAAAAAACAATCGTCAGTTTGCGGGACGGTTTGTGTTTGACGATCCCGATCCCCCCCCCCCCCCCACCCTACCCCCCTCATCGGAAACACTTTGTTAAAAAGTTAATCCAAACGCCGACGACAAATCGAGAGCAAACATGCGCCCGGCCCCGGTGGCTCCTGGCCTCCAAAGCGTCAAACAATCCAATAGAACGAGCCATGTGCTCGTTTGTTCCGTCATCAGTGGCCCCTGGTGTGGTGCCTCTGCGTCCTTCATGGAAACCTCACTGACGAGCAGGTTGACAAGCAGCAAAACGTGCAAAACAAGATGGCGACCGGCATATCAGCGAGCGACTTGGCGGTTCAGTGCCTCCTGCAGATTCCCTCGGACCCACTTAAGTTAAGATCCTGTACTATAAACCTTATAATGCTTTAGATATTATGTCCATCTTGTCTTCCAACATCAAATGGTACATTCTTTGGCAGCAGTTTCCTTTTTGGTCGCAGTTCCGCAGTTGGTTTCAACGTTTTCATTGTTGAAACCGACAGAATATTTGCTGGAAGCAAATATTAACATCATCACGTAAAACAAAGCACATCAGCATCTTGTCGTCGTACTATTTCTGTATTGCTAACTAAACGATCTGCAGCATACGTCTAAGGCACAATATTTTGGATGTGCAAATATACCCCGATAACACCTACCCAGTGAAACTGGAATATTAGAGTAAACAAGACTTTAACTACGAGACATTAGAACTGATTAGCATGCGTAATTACCAAGAACCACAACCAACGACAAAATTATTCTTCATATATTTACTCACTCACTTTCCAGAAATTACCCAAATTGCATCAGCTAGTTTCCACCATCATTGGGTGCCTGTAGCCACAGGGAGACCTGCCAGGCCCACGATATCGGCCAGATCTTCTTCGCATGGCGTTCTGCTGCTCCGACATCCGACATCGTTCCCGGGGAGCCTTGCTGAAATTGAGCCCATGTGCTAAAGACGTCGCTAAAGAGCTTGACGCGCAGGCTTCCGACAACCAAAGAGACGACGACATCCGTGGACGTCGTGGCTTGTGGAGATCGCGGCTTTGGCCTCGTGGATCGGAGCGAAGACTCGTTCCCTGAGTCTTGGCGGACCAATTAAGCGCTAACAGACTCACGCGGCCGGATCAATCTGAAGACAATAGCTGGTGTCGGCGCTACGCTACGCTACCCGTCATCTGGTGGTGGTGGCGGTGGCGGTGGCGGCGGCGGGGGTGGCGGCTCCTGAGCATACATTAGCGTTAGTGAGCGCCGCCGTCACCGCTAACGCTAACGATAACGCCCTGACCCCCGCTGCCCTTTTCTTCGCTACGTCGTCTCGCACACATCCTGACATCCCCAGAGGCCTCGCACAGACACTCGCTTTCATCTGGAGAACACACACGCTGACACACACACACTTTGTGTGCATGTGTGTGTGGGTGTGTGTTTAAACAAGTGTGTGTGTGTGTGTGTTTGTGTATGTGTTTCCGTTGCGTGCACATCTGTGTGCGTTCCCTCCCTTGTTTCCCTCCCGTCGTCGTCGACAACCTCGCTACACAGTTAATTAGCAGTTATTAGCGTTAGCGCAGCGCACCGGATGAGATGTCACAAATCATCAAGTCTCTCGTGCGGCGCGGCTGCAGCAATTAAGAGCTCTCTCGCCCTCTCTCTCTCTCTCTCTCCCTCTCTGTGTATGTCTCTCTGTTTCTCTCTCTATATCTCTCTCTCTCTGTCTCTGTCTCTCTCTCTGTCTGTCTCTGTCTCTCTCTCTCTCTCTATTTCTCTCTCTCTCTCTCTATTTTTCTCTCTGTCTCTTTCTCTGTCTATGCCTCTCTATTTCTCTGTCTCTGTCTCTTACTCTGTCTATGCCTCTCTATTTCTCTCTCTCTCTCCTCTCTCTCCTCTCTATCTCTCTCTGTCTCTCTCTCTCTTTCTCTCTGTTTCTCTCTATCTCTCTCTCTCTTTCTCTCTTTCTCTCTGTCTCTGTCTCTCTCTCTTGCTCTCTCTCTCTGTCTCTCTCTCTCACTCTCTCTCGCTTTCTCTCTCTGTCTATGCCTATGCCTCTCTGTTTCTCTCTCTCTTTTTCTGTTTATGCCTCTCTATTTCTCTCTCTCTCTCTCTATTTCTCTCTCTCTCTCCGCCATCGCTCAGTGAACATCGCCAGGGTTTTTTTTGGTTTTGGTTTCTCGTCTTCTTCTTTTCAGAGAGAGAGAGAAAGAGCGAGCTAGAGCTACTAATCAAACCGCTGCGTTCGTGTCGGGGTTCCTGGAGTTCGTCTGGCTGTCATTATTTTTCCGAGGCCCTTAACGACGCTCGGCTCCGCAACACAACACCCGCCGCCCGCCGCCCACTACCCCTCTCACTCCGACACACACATCCCGCGGCGGCGGGAACTGTTATCTCGGCGAAGAAAAGTTTCCGTCGTGAGTCTCCACCCCAATCGAAAAAAAAGGGAATATAATGAGTCGGAAACGCTGCGCTTATCTTATTCCTCCGCTGTTATTTCCGGAACCATCCGCCTGCCTATATCGGGGTATGCTAATGGACCGCCAGAACTCTGCTCGCGGTGGGCGGGTGTGTGTGTGCTGCTAGCTTTAGGTTAGCACGTTAGCACACACAGGCGACGACGCAGCACCGAGATTAGCCCCCGCTGCCGCCGCCGCCGCCGCTCGGCTGTCAGTTGGTTTCGCGTCGGCGTCGTCTCCGTCGTCTCCGTCGTCTCCGTCCGAAATGGAGATTTAATTGCGAGTGTTCAGTGGCGGGAAACGGGAAAGGGAGCCTTCTGGTGACAGGTGTCCTTGACTCAACTTTATTCGTCTTCCTTTGTCGAGACGCCTTCACGGATGGATCACTGCGCGCTGGCTCCCCCCCGACCGCTGAATGCTAACACTTGCTAGGCAGCATGTTGTAGTCTGAAAGTCATTTGTTATTTTATTTGTATTATTCTATTGTTTATTTCTCTGTTGTTTCATTCTATTGCGATGCAACCTGGCACAAGACTTTCCTTCGGGATTAATAAAGTTTTATCTTATCTTATTATATGGTACGGGTGCTGGCCGGCTGGTAGATGGATGGATGACACTGATTCAACCTTAATATTAAAGGGGACATATTATACC
>PIJE02000742.1:173301-183301 GCA_002895965.2 Coryphaenoides rupestris
AACGTTTTTGCAGTCCGGCAACCGGCAGGGGCAGCCCTCCGCACAAAGTGGTCTATTAAGGACCCCGGGAGCCACTGGACATCGCCAGCACTCCCCCCCCCCACCTCTCAAAGGCATCACTATTAGGCATGTACAAGCGAAGCCTTATGTCACCGTGACAACCCCTGACGGAGAGGGGGGCCGGTGAAACTGAATGGAGCCCTCTGGGAGAGACCACAGCACAGCACGGCACACTCTGGAAAAGTACAGACACACACACACACACACACACCCTGACACCAGAACAGAGGCGGTTCCCACATGGGCGTCGGGTCAACCATGTGATGATGACCCCCCCCCCGCAGCACCGATGGAAGCTTCCAGGCGTTTAGAGGAGCTTGGCTTGTTTCATTTTTTGCTTTGTCCTCTCGTCGGCCCCGTCGACCGACACCGCCGAACGATGGGGTCACGTGGGTCACACCAGCGCCTTGTGTTTTGCGCTTGATATCATTGTTTAGTTTCATGTCCCGGGGTGGCCATAGCACTCAGGAGGTTAAGAGCGACAGGGAAGGTTGCTGGTTCGATCCCCGGGCTCCTCCCCCTCCAAGACACCACCTAACCCTCACTGCTCCTGACGTGTTGGTTGTTACCTTGCATGGTTGGCACCGCCGTCGGTGTATGAATGGGTGAATGTGAGGCGATACTGTAAAGAGCTTTGGATAAAAACGCGCAATAAATGCAATTCACTTACCATTTAGCATGTCTCGCTCGTTTTTGATTTGAAGCGTACTCTCGCCTCTCTCCCCTCTCAACACATACTGTACTGTACTGTCTTGTATGACTCCGTAGAGAATCTCAATCTTGGGTTGAGATATAACGAGGCCTGTGTGTGTGTGTGTGTGTGTGTGTGTGTGTGTGTGTGCGATCTCCCTCCCTTCATCTCTCCGCCGCGGACGACGGCAATTAGCGTGGCAGCCGCTAACGTAGCATGCTATGCTAATCGACTCATGGGGAGAGAGGAAAAAGCCAAATGGCTTCTCTTTTATGCACTTGAGATGATCTGTGATGTTCTTTCGAGGTCTCAAATTAGCCCAGAGTTAGCCCACCCGGAACAACCATATATATAGATATAAATATATATATAAATATAGATATAGATATATATATACAGATATATACAGTATATATATAAATGAATTAATTGGTGAGGGAGTGTGTGGATTAAAAAGATAAATGTATTATGTATAACGACACAAAGTCAGACTTTCTCATGGGGGTCATTAGACAGACTACAACCCCTCTCTCTCTCTCTCTCTCTGTGTCTCTCTCTCTCTCCCTCCCTGTCTCTCTCTCTCTCTCCATGCTATTAATGATAGATCTGCCACAGGCCACAGCGTACATGTGATGGGTGGGTATGAAATATTTAAATGCACCGGGCTTCAAAGTGGAGGCTCGTCAACAGACAAGACCCCCTCCCTCCCCCCTACCCACCCCCCTCTGGTCGACCCCCACCCCCCCCCACCCGGTATCAGACACCCGGTACGTACGGCATGTAGGTCATGAACCGCCTCCCCTACCTCACTCACCCCCACCTCACCCGCTGTTCCCCGCAGCAATGACACCACGATGGGGGAGAGAGGAGAGAGAGGTAGAGTCACCCGCCCTCGTCTCTCTCCCTCTCTCTCTCTCTCTCTCTCTCTCTCTCTCTCTCTCTCTCTCTCTCTCTCTGAGCACACACACACACACACACACACACACACACACACACACACACACACACACACACACACACTCCTGCTCAACCACCCTGTGAGTCTCCTGTGCCCCGGCATTCCCGGGCGGAGGAGGAGGAGGAGGAGGAGGAGGAGGAGGAGGATACCCCCTAACCCCGTCTGGGCCTCCTCCATTACAACCCCCCCCCCCCACCCCCTCCCACTGTGTCGGGCCCCTGCAGAACAACTGCCTTATTTAGCTCGGTCCCTGTGAAACACAATTAGAAGCTCCTGCAAGGCCATAGGGAGGGAGAGAGGGAGAGAGAGAGAGGGGGAGAGGGAGGGAGAGAGGGAGGGAGGGAGGGAACGAGGGAGGGAGGGAGAGAGGGAGAGAAGGAGGGATAGAGAGAGAGGGAGGGAGAGAGAGACCTCCATTGCCACTTGTCTATGTTTGATGTCCCCCCTCCCCCTCCCCCCTTCACCCCAGAGAGCCCATCATCAGGACCCGACCACCCCTCCCCTCTCTCCCACAGGGCTTGTATGTCTCTCTACCTCTCATAATAGTCTCTCTCTCTCTCTCTCTCCAAGCCCCTTGGGGAAAGAGAGAGAGAGACTATTATGAGAGGGAAAGAGAGAGGATCTACGGGGAAGAGTGACAACAGAAAGACAGAGACAGAGAGAGCGAGAATATGAGAGGTAGAGAGACATAGAGAGGGAGAGAGAGAGGATGAAAGAGGTAGAGAGTCATAGAGAGAGAGCGAGAGAGAGAGAAAGAGAGCGAGAGAGAGAGAGAATGTAAGAGGGTAGAGAGTCATAGAGAGTCTTAGTAGAGAGAGAGACAAAGTGCCAAATCCCTCGCTGAGCGTACACCTGTGGATACAAGGGGGGGGGGGCGGTGGCCCGGGGGCAGGGGGTGTGGCCTGGGGGCAGGGGGGGTGTGGCCTCGAAGCAGTGGGCGGGTCGAGGGGGGGGGAAGAGTCCATCAGGGTTCATCAGGTGTATTTTAATACACTTCCCTTCCCGCCCATTACCTCTGCCCCCCCTCTCTCTCTCTCTCTCTCTCTCTCTCTCGCGCTCTCTCTCGCTCTCGCTCTCGCTCTCCCTCTTGCTCTCTCTCCCTCCCTGCGGCAACTTCTCTCCTAATAGCCACCCTCAACACACACACACACACACACACACACACACTTCTGTCCTCATTGTTTCTCTCTGTTGGGTGCCCTATTGCTTGGGGTTAGGGTTAGTTCTTTTGTTAAATATGAAGAAAGACAAGTAAATTATACTTACATATATCTATATATACTGTATATACTGTATATATATATACAGTATATACAGTATAATACTCTTCTGTACAACAATTGGAGTGAATTATTATATTCTTGCCGGGGCCATGAGCCTTGAGTGTGCGATACAAAGGCAGTATTTGTGTACTTGTACAACATGCACTTGGCTGGGTTGAAGTCATTCAGCGTTCAGCATGTATTTGCTTGCATTATTATTTAACTGGCGCCATTAAACATTCCTTGTACCAGCATGTATATTCCGTTTGTGTCTGCATGTGTGTGTGTGCGTGTGTGTGTGTGTATGTGCGTGTGTTTTTCAACGTATATGTAAATGTATGGTTGGTTGTTTGGGGGGGGGGGAGGGGGGCTACAGGCCGTGATGATTGACAGGTCCTGAGATTACCCCGAGCTGCACGGCTGCTGCCTGCCTGCATTCCACGCCGATGTCTATAATTTACACAAGACGGTCTCTCATCTCTCATCGCTCATCTCTCCCCGGCCTCCCCCCTGGCCTCCCCCCACGAGTGGAGCATTAGAGGGTGTTACCGACGCACTTGCGAAGTATACGCCCCCAACACCCCCCCAACACCCCCACCCCCCCCCCATTGCAGTGTTTTCCAAACCGGATTGCTCCTGTGTGATAGTTTATTTTCTCTCTCTCTCTCGTGCACGCTCTCTCTCGCTGTCTCCCACTCCTTTGTGTCACCCGTAGCGATCAGATTAGGGCCCGCCCCCTCCAGATAATGTCTACCATCCGACAACGGACGCTTTCCTCGGAATTCCTCCGTCTCAGAATGTGTTCACGAGCGAGCGAGCGAGCGAGATAGATAGACGGAGAGATAAGCAGCAGCAGAGAATTCTCCGGCCCCTACTTCTCCTTCTGCTGCTTTTAGCGTCGGCCGTGAACGATGTTTTGAAATGCATTCTGCAGCCGTGGGAGGGTTGGGAGTTGTGCTGATTGCATACCGATATCTTTGTGTTTCGTATCTTCTTGTCTCTCCGAACGGTGTCTGCGGCCTCGGCGGCGAACGTGGCCCGGGCTTGTATCGGATTGTGTGCGTCTATCGCCCGCAGATCTCTTCCGCGATTATATTGTGTTGTGTTGTCCTCTACGAATGTGCTCTCTGGAACCCCCCCCCCCCCCCCCCGCCGTCACATCCTGAGACGTCACAGCGGTTCCACTCGCGGGGAAGGAATGAAAAACAACATTGTTTTAAACGTTTTAAAAATGCCGTACATCTTCAGGCCGTGTGTTGTCACGTGTCTGAACTGAATCTCGCCCCACACACACACACACACACCTCACTCACGGGTAAACGTATTTCAACTTCATACTTTCGGCGAGCTCCGCGTAAAAATGGTAAATGGGTTGCGTTTGTACATCGCTTTTATCCAAAGCTCTTTACAGTATCGCCTCACATTCACCATTCATACACCGACGGCGGTGCCAACCATGCAAGGTAACAACCAACACGTCAGGAGCAGGTAGGGTTAGGTGGTGTCTTGCTCAGGGACACCTCCACACTTAGCTAGGAGGAGCAGGTAGGGTTAGGTGGTGTCTTGCTCAGGGACACCTTCACACTTAACTAGGAGGAGCAGGTAGGGTTAGGTGGTGTCTTGCTCAGGGACACCTCCACACTTAGCTAGGAGGAGCAGGTAGGGTTAGGTGGTGTCTTGCTCAGGGACACCTCCACACTTAGCTAGGAGGAGCAGGTAGGGTTAGGTGGTGTCTTGCTCAGGGACACCTTCACACTTAACTAGGAGGAGCAGGTAGGGTTAGGTGGTGTCTTGCTCAGGGACACCTTCACACTTAGCTAGGAGGAAGCAGGTAGGGTTAGGTGGTGTCTTGCTCAGGGACACCTCCACACTTAGCTAGGAGGAGCAGGTAGGGTTAGGTGGTGTCTTGCTCAGGGACACCTCCACACTTAGCTAGGAGGGGGAGGAGCCCGGGGATCGAACCAGCAACATGTACCATGTATGCGTACAGCTGGGATACTGGCGGGTGTGTGTGTGTTTGTTTGCTGTGTGTGTGTGTGTGTGTGTGTGTGTGTGTGTGTGTGTGTGTGTGTGTGTGTGTGTGTGTGTGTGTGTGTGTGTGTGCGCCGTCTCCTCATTACACCGCACGGTGATGAGTGACAGGTTATTTATGGCTCGGTTCATGTTGGAAGAGCGAGGGAAGAAAGCATCCTGTCAGGGTTACTTGTCGGAGGCGGAGGCGGAGGAGGAGGCGGAGGAGAAGGAGGGGGGGTACAGATTGTAGGCGGGCCTTTGCTGGCAGCCACCCTACCCCCCCCAACCCCCTGCACCACACACACACACACACACACGCAGGCTTCTGGAGATAAGGTTGGATATGCTGACAGTTAAAAGGGTCCTCTTGTCTTCGCGGTGTGTGATGTGTGTGTGTGTGTGTGTGTGTGTGTGTGTGTGTGTGTGTGTGTGTGTGTGTGTGTGTGCGTGCAGTCACGGTGGTGTGTGATGTGTGTGTGTGTGTGTGTGTGTGTGTGTGTGTGCGTGCAGTCACGGTGGTGTGTGATGTGTGTGTGTGTGTGTGTGTGTGTGTGTGCGTGCAGTCACGGCGGTGTGTGTGTGCGCTATGAGGCTGTTTGACGTGTGTTGCCAGATATTGCAAGTAACGCAAACAAAGAGTCTGTGATCCCGTCACATTCGCTTCAAATCAACGAGCGACTAAAGCCGGAGAGACGAAGATCATCATCGTTGTCACACTCATCGTCATCATCATCATCATCTGTAACACGTTTGGTTTTTGGCGAGACACAACCGTTTTTTTTTCGTAAAGTCTGCGGTGGTGGGTTCTTTTTTAATCCGTTGATTTCTTTCCCTATTTTTAATCTCATTAAACACGCGAGGAAATGCTGCGCGCATCATGTAAACACGATTAATCCGCGACACGACCGACATCTCGTAATGCGCGGGAACGTAAACGTCGGCCGCCGGATGGATTAGCCCTGGCGCCGCGCCACCGCAAACATTAGCGGCGAGCGTCCGCACGAAATTCACCGCCGCGGTTCCACAGTTAACGAGCGGTTGTTTGGTTCCTGTTTGTGAGTTGAATGCGAAAAGTGAGCTTGTTGCTTTGTAATAAAGATGTCTCTTGTTGTTCATTTGCGCGACAGCAACACCGAATCGTGTTCCAGAAAATCTACGAGGTTAAATCCATATCGGCGGTGTTCAAATCGTCCATTTGGCACACGATACGATTTTGCAATATTAATAATAACTGAAAAGCATTTGAATTAATTTGTTTCCAAAGGCATCAAACAGTCCTGCCAACGAGGCAGCGTGTGAACCACAGAGGACTCTCCGTGTCCATGAATCCAGATTATCAGTAGGCACCGTGTGAAATGATTTCTGAAATTGAATTAAAAAGAAATGAAAAATAGTAAAGGATTCCTTGGCCTCGATTCCACATCCAAATCTGGTGTGAATAAACCAGAGAGAGAGGGAGAGGGGGAGATGGGGAGAGGGGAGATGGGGGGCGAGAGAGGGGGAGAGAGAGAGAGATGGGGACAGGTGGAGGGAGAGAGAGGGAGAGAAGAAGAGAGGGAGAGGGAGAGAGAGAGAGAGAGAGAGGAAGGGAGAGGTAGACAGAGAGAGAGCGAGAGAGAGACCTCCGTAGCAACGGGTGGATTTAATAACGTCTCTTGCGCGTACGGACGTCTCCGTCTCTCTCACGCTCAACTCAACTCATCACGGATTTGGTTTTTTAAACGAGGAGGAGACGAGGAGTCGCGGAAAGACGTCAGGCCCGGCTCCTCGGCCCGGCCCGGCCCGATCCGATCCGATGGCACCGCGGCCTTTGTCTGATGTAATCGAGCAACAGAGGATCCTGTAAATTGAATCCACGATTACACGCCAGTAGGGGGGGGGGGGGGGGGGAGGGTTGGGCTGCCTCTGGTTCCGCTTTTGAAGTGGAGAATCGAGGTCCGCGCGCAAAAAAAAAGAAACGAGGGAAAGACAAAAAGAATAAAAGATGACAACGTGTCGGCTTGCAGCTGACGACGCTCGGTGGACGGGGGACTCACACACACACACACACACACACGCACACGCGGGCGGCAATTAGCGTGACACACAACACGCAACACGCAACACGCAACACGCCACGTTTGAAGACCGCAGCGCCGCTTCACTCCAGCGAGGAGACACACGTTTCTATCTTTCTTTCTCTCTCTCTTTCTTTCTGTCTTTCTGTCTTTTTTCTTGCCGTTGAAATAATAACACGATAAAACGATGCCCCCCTGTCCCGTCTTCCGTTGTGTTCGCCGCCCGTCTCACCGTTTGTTTTGTTTGAATATGAATTTGAATTCGAAGAAAAACCTTCGAAGCGGGAGAACCGTGCGCTGTGATTGGTCGACAGAGCCGACCAATAATAAAATGGCCGTAATAACAGACTTGCGGCCGCTCGCTGTTAAATCGGATAATGGCGGTTTTAGGAGTCTTAGCTTTCGTAACTTTTGCCTTTTGAGGCTGCCACACCACACTGTAGGGGCCTCGGTCGAGAGAGAGAGAGATAAACAGAGAGAGAGAGAGAGAGCTGGTAGCCATTTTCTGTCGGTGGTGGTATAAATACATATCTCGCGACCGACCGTGTAATAAATTTGAAGGCGGACTCACGCTAAGCTCTTGATGTGTCCCGGCGCTCGCCACATAAGACGTGAGAACGCCGGCCCCATAACGCTCACCACACACACACACACACACACACACACAATGTTACTACATCTGTTTGCCGCTAATGTTAGACATGCTCTAAACGGTTTGGCTATTATCTTCAACCGTCGTTATTTACAATGTGATGTTGTGGCCGGTCTGCGGGCCGTCCAATTACATCTTGTTGCACTTTAACGATTTAAGTTATCATTGACAGTATTTCCCAGACTACGCCGCAAAGGTTTTTTTTGTAATATTTTAAACAATGAAAAAGAAAAAGTCCGGAGACTTCTCGTAGTTTTTCGCTTGTGCGTGCGATGGCCGAAGTTTAGTTCTAGTTTTGATGCCGTTGTTATGAGGCGGAGGACCCGTTCGCGAGGGCTTCATGTCGTTGGCTCGATCCGTTTGGTGGGCTGGCGAGGTCGTCGATATGTGGTTCTACGTGGTTCAGGGGTCGTTCCGGATATAAGTTCTGAGGGCCAGGCCGACAGTCGTCTTAGGGGGTCCTCGAGGCCCTGAGTCAGGTCTTTTGTTCTTTTGAGTAGCATCAGCCGGTACGAATGGCGAGGAGAGGACGCTAATTAGTGCCTCCCCCTTTTTAGCGTACTTCAGCATTTGTGTTTCATGTTTGTTTTCTCCGGCTTATTTTAGCAGCGTTTTACTGCTCCCAGATGGGGAGGTTGGTTCAGTTACGATGGTCGGTTGGTGGTTCCAGTACGGTTTAGGTTTCTTGGGACTGGTTACTGTGTGGGTTTATCTTGTATGGTCTGTTTTACTCTAGTTTGAAGACGCAGACATAGACCCAACCCAGTCGTCAACGTGCTTAACGGGCCCCTGGGTGGTGGCCAGTCTGGGGCTGGACTGGTTGCCCTGGACCTGCTGGTACAAACCCTGACAGACTGACCTCAGGTTCTTCAAATTTGCAGCGAGCTCATCTTAGTTTCTCTCGGGCTGGTCCCTCGATCTAAGGTCTTACATAACGGATGAGCATCGGTCTCCCTGTTTTCCCGTGGAGTCAAATGTATTTTGCTAGCCATGCACGTTTATATTCCATATATCCTTATATTATATTTCATGTTCACGGTACGTGTTAAAGCAAAGCGTTACAATGGCAGATTCGTACGAGCAACACGCAATCAGAAATACATTGGAGGAGAAATGGAAGAGATTGAATCTGCTTGGAGTGGGGATTAATTATGCAAGCTTTTCTAAAACGGCTCGTATTATTTAGCTGAAATAAAAATACGTTAGTCAGTGAATGGTAATGCATTGCACACACATTATGCCATTCACTGGGCCTCACTCAAGGCTTTCACAATAACACCCTTAACACCTCTGAACAGCCACCTTGACATCTTTACTGGAACGCTTCAATCTATAGCCTCTGAACAAGCAGCTATTGAGCCTGTGAGTGGCACCTTAACACCTTTACTGCACTGCATCTATACTGGTTCTTCGTCTGTATTTCAATAGACTCTGAACTGTAACCTGTCTTGACTGGGCTATTCATGCATAAACCATCTGTATGTCACTCATTGTTCCTTTAACTTTAATGAATTCTCGACACTGAAGGTTACCAGAATCAGCTTTATTGCCTTAGTTTTTACAAACAATGAATGTGCTTTTGTGAAATTGGTGCGTAACATTCAACATTAAAATAGAATGTAATAATATAGACATCATAAAAAATGTCAAAATAAGAAATGAATATACAAAAATGATTAACCTTGTCTTTCCTGGACCATATGCAGATGATAATGCGTCATCTTTTCTGTCCACGTCAGACGCATAACCCTAACTGCTCCTGACGTGTTGGTTGTTACCGTGCATGGTTGGCACCGCCGTGTGAGGGAATGTAAAGCACTTTGGATAAAAGCGCGATATAAATGCAATCCATTTACCATTTAGTGCTGCTGCCGTGACACGCCATACCGAGACCATATTTCCATTACAGTATGTCAATGAAACGAGACAGCCCCGGTTTCTATGGACACTATCTGCTCCGAGATGCTATCGGGTCAGATCTGTCGAGGTTAAGCGCTCGGTGACTTCATGAAGTATGCGTCGTCCGGAGTAGAACCATTATTTTCCATCGCGCTACGTCGTCGACTTGTTGTTGTGTTCACCTCCGGTGACCTCTGGTTTCACAGAACTCGTCCGTATAGACGGTGACACAATAGCCACTCGATAGGGTATTAGGGTATTTATAGACTAGCTGGAGTTCATGGCCCCTATGTCATTATTATACGGCATTCTAGTGATGGCAGGCAGCTCAATACTTCCCCATTCCTACATTTTATAGATAGAACAGCTGATGTGTTTTCCTTATGTATATTGTGTTATCTTTATTAT
>PIJE02000742.1:185801-198301 GCA_002895965.2 Coryphaenoides rupestris
TCTATCCCTCCCTTTCTCTCTCTCTCTCTCTCTCTCTCTCTCTCTCTCCATACCTCTCTCCCTCCCTCCCTCCCCCCCCCCCCCCCCCCCTCTCTCTCTCTCTCTTCATACCTCTCTCTCTCGCTCCCTCCCTCCCTCCCTCCCCCCCCCCCCCTCTCTCTCTCTCTGGAACCTTGTTCAGGGCTCTCAACGTGGGGAGGTGTTGTCAAGACAATGCAGCAGGGGGGCTGTTGTTGTTGTTGTTGTTGTTGTTGTTGTTGTTGTTGCGAGGGTTCAAATCCCAACCAAGTGAGGTTGGAGGAATCGGGAAGTGGGAGGAGACACAGCAGCAGCAGCAGCAGCAACACGCCTCCTCCTCCTCCTCCTCCTCCTCCTCCAGCGGCTCAGAAGGTGTCGTGTGATGAATGGGAGAGTGTGTGTGTCGCGCTCGGAGCGGATGAGGAGACCGAGTCTAGTCTAGTCTGGTCTGGTCTGGTCTAGTCTGGTCTTATCTAGTCTGCCCCGGTCTAGTCTGGTCTGGTCTAGTCTGGTCTGGTCTGGTCTAGACCACCACAGGACGCTCCAGGACCTCCAGACGCACGCACACACACACACACACACACACACACACACACCCAGACACGCGTCGACAGGGGGCTTTTACTTTGGAATATCTGGATCCGTGCGCTTTATTTTGTTGAAAGTGACGGGGGAACTGATGTGTGTGCTGCGTCTGCGTGTGTGTGTGTGAGAGAGAGAGAGTGTGTGTGAGTGTGTGTGTCAGTGTGAGTGTGTGTGTGTGTGTGTGCACAAGCGCGCTTTGTTGGATCGCAGCTCCGTGGACGCGCGTCAACCCAGCAACCCGCCAACCCGCTCCTCTTGTGTGTGCGCGTCTGTGCGTCTGTGTGTGTGTGTGTGCGTCAATTTATTGATTCGATTCCCACGCCACTGCGGATATCCCTTATGATCGGCGGCAGGACGCCGTGCGACGTGGTTTGACGTTCGGACGACGGACGGGGAGCCGGGGGGACCTTTACGCACGGCCGTGTCCACGTTACCGAGGCTCTCCAGGACGCACGGACGCACGGACAGACGCTCTTTGTCCACAAGACGCAGTGATCGTCTCTCTCTCTCTCTATCTCTCTCTCTCTCTCTGTGTGTGCGTGTGTGTGTGTGTGTGTGAGGGGCTTTATTCTGCTTTGGAGACATTTTTTGGACACGTTTATTCTTGGAAATGCGTCGACGTGAGAGGAATAGACGCGCCCCGTGTGGATTAACGCGCACAATGTAAACGGAGGGGTTTTATTTGATTATATTTCCTATAAAGAGAGACAAGGAAAGTCATTGCCTTGAACCTTCCCGTTAAAGGTATGTCCTGGTTTTATCCTCAAGTGTTTATCTCTGCCGTCACTTATTATCTTATTATCTTATTATCTTATTATCTTCATGCCTTGACATCCAGTCACACTTATTCTATAATATATATTCAGCTCTTCCATAAAACCCTTCATTGTTCGGGGGATTTGAATACAAAGGAATTACCAAAAGACATTTGGTGATTTGGGGATCAATCAATAAAACATTTTATTAATGCAAATGCGTAAATGCCCTCGGTTTGGACACATTCTGCCAGTATATGCAGTATATAGACTATAGGCTGCAGTACAATTAAACGCAACCAATACTAAACAGCAGCATATATAATACTCACCAAAACACATGGCTGAGGTGCCTCTTATTATTATCATCATCATCATCATCATCATCATCATCATCATCATTATTATTATTAATAAACATTATTATTGGAATGAGTGACCTGCACAATAACCCCAGATCATCATTCATCCTCCTCCTAATAACGTAGCTTTTATTCTCTTTTATATATAAGGCTGTGTGTCTTTATTAGGCTGCATTTCCATGAGGTTTTGTGTTGTCCCCCTTCCTCACCTTTCCTCCCCCACCTGGACCCTGCAGGTTGGGCCCATAGTATGAGGTCATCCTTTATGGAGGTCACGGGTGGTTGATGTAGTCCAATTCCTCTTTGGCATTACCGTTTCAACCCCATTATCTAAGCCCTATCAGGGTGCCATACTACAGCTCCGGGATGCTGGAGACGAGTGAGGACCGACAGTGCCATCAAGTGGCCAACCCGCGAACTGCCGCTTGTTTTGCTCCAAACAGCTCCTTGCCCATTTTTTTTTTGGTGCCAGTAATGAATGTTCTTATCATCTGTGTTTATCTGTATTTTTTTGCCTCTTGCAGGTGTCCGATGCCGGTTCCGAGAAATTTTTCAGCACAGCAGCTGCAGTCAGAGGTAATGGATTTTCACCGTTCTGTTCATTACTGCAAAGTGTGAGTGTTGAGACGTACCTGTTTCCCACGCCGGTGTTTGGAAGCACATTGGTTCTGTTGTGTGTGTATGATGATGTATAATCAACAATATCCAGAATATGACTCGTAGTTGATCCCACAGCCATGAAATACACCACCACACGAATTAGCATGAGGACACAGAGTGACAGACATACAGACTTACAGACATACAGACTTACAGACATACAGGGGCGGCAGTAGCTCAGGAGGTATAAGAGCGGTTGTCTGGCAACAGGAAGGTTGCTGGTTCGATCCCCGGGCTCCTCCCCCTCCTAGTTAAGTGTGGAGGTGTCCCTGAGCAAGACACCACCTAACCCTACCTGCTCCTGACGTGTTGGTTGTTACCTTGCATGGTTGACACCGCCGCCGTCGGTGTATGAACGGTGAATGTGAGGCGATAGTGAACTGTTCAACACACAAGTGAACTGTAACGCTTTGGAGATCAATGTCTCCTCCATGTTCTGATCGATCACCTGCTGTGATGTTGATTCTCTGCAAGCATCAACATGGCTGACAAGGACGTAAAAGAGGGGAACGAGTCTTGTTTGGTTCATGTTGTTATCACCAGACGAATGTGTGTGCATTTGTGTGTGTGCGTGTGTGGGTGTGTGTGTGTGTGTGTGTGTGTGTGTGTGTGTGTGTGTTGGGTGTGTATATGGCCTCAGTGCACCTCAGACACCATACATGACATCATTACCACGTCACTAATGTGCTGTTAAAACCCCCCCACCCCCCACACCCTCCATTTCGTGACCTGCCCTCCGGTGTGTAATAATAGTGGATGTGAACGGACATTCCTCTGTAATGGTGGTGATGGTGGAGGTGGTGGTGGTGGTGGGGGGGTGCAGTAACTCTGCAGGGCGGAGGAGGAGGAGGAGGAGGAGGAGGAAGAAGAGGAGGAGGAGGAGGAGGTCGAGAAAGGTTACAACCCTTCCTCAGAACAGTGGCAGGCGCCGCGGGGATCTGTCGCCGATTGCGCCTTGTATACATAACCTTTCCGCCTGCTCTCTTCCTCCCTCCCTCCCTCCCTCCCTCCACCAGAAAACCCATTCCTCCCACCATCACCACCACCACCACGCTGGCCTGGGTCTGGGTCCCAGCCAGCGGGGTCTTGACTTGTGGAGTCCAGGCCTTGTGGGGCTTCAATGGCTCGTCTTAACGCGGAGGTTTCTGTCTCTCTCAAGGCCGTCTTCTGTTGGCCGCGTTTGCGCCTCCCATTAAGGCGTCCTTTGTACGAACTGAATCAACAGTGGCATTCCCTCCCTCCCCACCTCCCTCTCTCTCCCCCTCTCTCTCCTTCACTCTCTTCTCTCTCTCTCTCACCCGTTAAAGGACCTGGCAAGGGGGCGTGAAGGGGCGGGAGTGGGGGGACGAACGATACACAAAATTAGCTTTATCTGCGTCGCTGGGTACTCGGCTTCCCTCACCTTTATTTCCATGTAAATATCTTCCTCCTCCTCCTTCCTCCTCCTCCTCCTCCTCCTCCTCCTGTCCTGTCATATGCTAATGGCCGCTCGCTGCTTTCAAAAGGCCGGAGGGCGGAGGAATGCAGGTGCATCGTCAGGGCAGAGGGAGGCTCTGGTATTTTTATTGTGGAGATGAAAGGAGCGCGGCGTGGCGTGGCGCGGCTCCGGTGTCGCGGTCCGAGAGGATTTACAACCGGCCAGCCAGCCGCCGCCAAAATGTCCGCCGAAAAGCCACACCGTGTCTCATTTGTGGAGGAGTTGTCGGTCAATATTTTCCAGGAAACGTCCATTTACTGCGTTGCTTTTGTGTTGGCTGGCAGATGCCTGTTTATTTAGCGCTAACACTAAAAGGCTTTACTGAGAAACCTAAATAGACTCACGATTCAACCGTGTGGTGCTGGGGAGGTTGATGAATGCGTTGGTAACCACAGCACTGAAGGACAATACTGGATGATGGGGGGACTTTCCCCAAAATCCGATATTCCCGTGAATGTGATCCAGAACAGAATGTCGCGTCGCACGGCTATGACCACAATGTGTAATATATTGTAATTCTGCAGCTTGTAGGAATGCCCCTAGTTACCCCCTGCATCTCGTGTGCTTTTTATTGTTAAACACTGGCAATTTTTCACCGCTAATAATAAATAGTCGTAGTCTGGCGATATTCCCCCGTCCACCATCTGCGTTGGTTGTACCTTCTGCTTGAACCCAACCTGTTTTTCCTCTCTCTTTTCTCTCGTCTTTCTCTGTTTTTCTGTTTTAGTTTTTGTGTTTGTCGCTCGACGTCTCGCCGCGTGTTGTGTGTGGCGACGTCGCCGCCGCCGCCGCCACCGCGCGACTTCCATTAGCTGGCTGCCGCTAAACGTTAGCCGTGTGATTACCGCCGCTGTGGAGGCTGTCAGCCCCGCTAATGCGATTCATTTACTCTCTCTGGGAGAGAGATTGTTACGGAGGGAAACCAAACAAAATCAAAGAAATGGCTGCGAAAAAATCTACCGGCCGTGAAAAAATACAAACGAAAAAACGAAACGGAAACAAAGTCTCTCTGAAGTCTCAACGGTTTTCATGGTGCCATGGGTGGTGGGAAGCCTTGTTATTATGGCTGCACGTGTGTGTGTGTGTGTGTGTATGTGTGTATGTGTGTATGTGTGTGTATGAGTGTGTATTTGTGGGTGTGTGAGAGTGTATTTATGTGTGTATCTGTGTGTACGAGAGTGTATTTATGCGTGTGAGTGTGTATTTGTGGGTGTGTGAGTGTGTATTTGTGTGTCTTGTGTATGAGAGTGTGTATAAGGGTGTGTGTGCGGGCTTGTGAGTGTGTATTTATGTGTGTGAGTGTGTATTTATGTGTGTGGGTGTGTATTTGTGTGTGTGAGTGTGTATTTGTGTGTGTGAGTGTGTATTTATGTGTGTGAGTGTGTATTTGTGTGTGAGAGTGTGTATTTGTGTGTGTGAGAGTGTATGTGTGTGTGAGAGTGTATGTGTGTGTGAGAGAGTCTATTTGTGAGTGTGTGTGTGTGTACGGGTGTGAATTTAGGTGTGTGAGTGAGTATTTATGTGTATGAGAGTGTATTTGTGTATGAGAGTGTATTTCTGCGTATGAGTGTTGTGTGTATTCGTGTGTGTGTGTGTGTATAAGGGTGTGTACGGGTGTGTATTCATGTGTGTGAGCGTGTATTCATGTGTGTGAGTGTGTGTGTGTGTGTATGAGGGTGTGTGTGTGTGTGTGTGTGTGTGCGGCCGTGCAAAGCACCGTCATCATCCAGGCCCCCCCCCCCCCCCCCCAGCAGAGTGAAGTCTGCTGGAGGTTCTGGGAGAGCTGGTTGACAGAGCGGGCCAGAGGTGTCATCACCACCACCCACGCAGCATCAGGACCAGGCGGCCAGGCAGGCAGGCAGGCAGGCAGGCAGGCAGGCGGGCCACTGGAGCCACTCTATCAGATGATTAAAGCCACATCCCTCTGGGCTTATATCTTGTCACCAGCATACAGGCTCCATCAGTCATGATACCCCCGCCATCCCCTCTATCCCTGGCCACAGCGGCAGGAACTCGCTTAAGTCACTGTAAAGCGGCAGATAAACACATTTGACAGTTTTTTTGTGGAGCACATATGAAGCCCAGGGGGAGGACGAGGAGGCACGTTGGTGGTGGTGGTGGTGGTGCTCTGGGTGGGATATCGTCTGGGTGGTGGAAGAGACTGGGTGGCATTACTGGTACCGGGGAAAACACCAAAACGCGGCCAAAAAAGCTGAGGTCCCATGCTGTTACTGTTGTCAGGTCTTTGAAGATTTACATTTCGATTTACATTTCAATTTAGATTTAGCATGCGACTGACAATAAGTACATGTGTAGAAGGAGAGACAGCAATATATCACTGTGGTACATAAAGATAAGAATAGAGCAGGTTTAGAGCATTCATAGTTACAAGGTTAATAGAACGAGTTTCATAATTGCATGCAAGATGTATGAAGTACGTCTGAGCGATGTGGACAAAATCCTCCATCCTTCTATGCAGCCATTTCATATCTCCGTAACTATATCTCGATGTAGTCTAGCATGTTTTCGAGTAAATCAATAATTAAATAGTCAATATAAAATAACCACATGTTAAAGCCTATTATGTATATACTCCTGTGATATTCCGATAATCCTAAATCTGAGACAATATTATGTTGTCTCAGATTATTATATTATACTAGAATATATACAGTATATATAATAATTTAATTCCACACAGAGATGTCTCTCTGTAGCATACAATAGCGCCTAGTTAGTCATATACTGTATATATAATTCATATCCTTACAGATATGGTTCCCTCCCTGTGCAGTTTGGCTTCATTAGCTCTGGATTCATGGCGGCGTGGTGGTGTTCTGAAGGAGCACTAGAGGCTGTTTTCTGCTTTTTAAGAGCGACTGCCTTCCCGCTCAGCTGATGTATCACGGCGCCCAGAGGCACTTGTCTCTCTGTCTCTCTGTCTCTTAGCGGAGACGGCGGCGGCGGCGGCGGCGTCTGGTCTAGCGGAGGCGGTGAGGCGTTGGGGTTGGGAGCGGTCGTTCTAACTCAAGGCTCTGTGAAGCCGACGCTTCGACGCTTCAAACGCTTAAAGCGGCGAACGCGACAGGAAAGCGGTGAAGAAGTCGTTGGTGGTGGAGGAGGTGGCGGCGGTGGAGAAGGTGGCGGCGGTAGTGGTGGTGGCGGCGGTGGTGGCAGTGGTGACGGTGGTGGGGGTGGTGGAGGAGGAGGTGGCGGCGGTGGAGGAGGTGGCGGTGGTGACGGTGGTGGGGGTGACGGCGGTGGTGGTGGTAGAGGAGGAGGTGGCGGCGGCGGGTGTCTGAGTGTGAAGAAGAAGAAGAAGAAGAAGAAGAAGGCTGTCGCCGGTGAAGTGATCTGCTGATCTCCAGCAAAGCTTGAGTCTGTCATTGCGTCGGTGCCGGGCGGGGGAGAGAAGGGGGGAGGAGGGGGAGGAGGATGGGAGATAGAGAGGCAGACGCACGGATGGACCTCGCATAAATTGCGAGCGCCGAAGGGGGAACTTTATCATCAGGGCCGAGTGACTGCTATGCTAACACAGTGAGACACTTGTATCTCTCTCTGTCTCTCGGTCTCTATCCATCTCCTCGGTTCTTCTCACTCGCTCTCTCTGTTGCCTGAGAAGGGGAGGGGCTTGGTGGGTTGTCGGGGGAGGGAGAGAGGGAAGGAGGAAGGGAGAGAGGGAGGGAGGGAGAAAGGGAGGGAGAGAAGGAGGGAGGAAGGGGAGGAAGCCATAGCACCTCAAGGCTACAGAGCCACCACCACCTGCCCTAATCTCCGGTGATATACAACGCAACAATTGCGCCACAAATCACCCGGGAGGCTCCACCCGCCTCAACTCATTCAGATGGACTGGGAAGGCTGGCCGGGGTCTTCTTTTTACAGCACACCCCCACCTGGTGTCGCTTTACCACCCCCCAATCCCCCCCCCGCCCCAACCACCACGACCTCCCAGTGACCTCTGTCGTCTGCGGCCAAGCTTGTGTGTCCGGGAAGGGTGGGGGGGAGGGGGGGTTGGGGGTGGCGCCCCGTGCTATTTGACCCCCGGAGGTGACCCCGGGAGATGACCCCTAACCCCGCCTGCCATCGACCAGATCGCTCCGTGTGTTCACAGTCAGCTCACACAGTCTGTTTTTATCATTATTATTAGGAATTATTATTATTATTATATTATTATTATATCTTATTTACAATGTTTATTCTGATATGATGGTGTATACTGTATATCACAACATACGCTATGCTGTATGTATGATATATACTACATATATACAGAATAAAGCTTAAATTGCTGCTGCCTGGTGCTTAACGATTTGAAAGCCAAGACTTGAAAGGATTTTGCAGTTTAAATCTGAAATCTTAACACCCAGAGGCGGAGGAAGTCTGGTTTCCTGTATTGCAGGAAGTCCCTCCCCCTCCCTCCTCCCCTCCCCTCCCCTTGCACATCACTCTTCAGACCGGAGCGAGAGACAGAGAGAGAGAGAGAGAGAGAGGCAGGCAGAGAGGGAGAGAGAGAGAGAGAGAGAGAGAGGCGGCGGCGTATTTCACGACCATGAAAAGAGGCCTCTCTCGCCCCGCGGTGCAGGGGCCGACGGGGGCCAGACAAAAGGGCCACAAATCAAAGGAGGAACCCGTCAGGTGATTTAGTGCCCCGCCCCCGCCGCCAGCAGAGGGCCCCGGGTCCCGTTGATGGACACACTGACACACACACACTGACACACACGTTAGGGATGAGCAGCGAAGCTATTTTCTCACCCTCGTCACCATATTGCTGGAACCGCTGTTTATCAACGGGAGATTGACACCCGACCCGCGATCGCTTCCCAAACGGCTATTATATAATATTCAACGGTGCTGCGGAAGACTACAATAAATTGTTATAAATTAATAATTGAGTTTCAGACGTGATCCGCAATTTCAAACTGTTATTTCATGTGAAAATGTGTCTAACTTGTCACCAAACAAACAACAAAATGCGTTGTGAATGTTTGACTTTATTACAGCATAATTGGTTTGTTGAGGCAAAACGTTATTGAACAGGAAACACAGACCAGCTGAAATGTTATAACACACAACGGCAAAATAAAGAGGCTTTCGCATGTGAACATAAAATGTCTGTCATAAATGATAGATAAATGAGACAGTGAAATACAGTGTGCGTGTCATTTATATACGATAATCCATCCAACAAAGACAGAAATAGCATAGCTAATAACATAAATCACAGATAATAAAAGACATAAGAAATCACGGGGATTTTGCCAGACAGACTATAATGGCATTAAAAGGATATGCAATACTGAATTCATTTAATTAGGATGGCACACAAGAAATAAAGAATCTTATTTTAACCAACCATCACACCTCAGCCAAGGGGACCATCTCAACTCCACCACGGGGACCTCTGCCGACAGACCCTTAATTGGCCTGAGCGAGCCAAGAGGACACTGGGAATTGCACTGCTGAGTATTGCTAATTGGGCGAGAGTGGAGGGTCGAGCCATGTCTCCAACCACCATGTTGCTGAACGGAGGTCGCACCTCGTCAATAAAACGCTACGGTTACGCGGCACAATTGTTGCAATTGTTGTTTCCGATTGGCTCAAATTGGTTCCAAAGTGAGGTCAATCTTTATTGACAGTGCAGGGAAACACATTTTTGATTCGCTCACTCCATCCTCAACAACAACACCACACCCACCACCTGGAGTAGTAGTGGAGTAGTCATCTTAGGGTTACCGCACCGGGCCCCCCAGACCACGCCAGATTGCACGAGTAGCCACTCCTACACCTCTTTGACTTGATCGAAAATTATACTTCCTTCTAGGCAGCAATCAGCATCCTGTTGGATTGTTGCATCGGCTCAGCGCAGTGCGGCGCACAGAGCGACCAATCAGAGCCCTCCAGCCCCACAGTTCTCCACCACTGATTGCACGTCTCAAGTCCGGCTCGCGACCGTCGCCGAACGCGGCCGTGATTGGGTCTGGTGGCGTGAGCGCTCGACACAAACACACACACATATATATATACAGTATATATACATATACATAGGTTCACACAGAGCAGCCTGGGTCCAATCTCCCCTCGTCGCCCCCGGCAACACACAAAGAGGTCATTCGGAGTTTGTTTCCCCCAAGTCCTGAGGTTGAAGTCTAAGTAAATCCATCCATCTTAATGCACTTATTTCAGCACCAGGAGACCGGGGTTGGGGGGGCGAGGGGGGCCGGCTGTGTAAACACGCCTATATCCGACATGCCACGCTAAACCCTAAAGTGGCTGCAACGCGTCAGGAGCCCGAATTAAAGGCCCTACATCTCCAACACAAACATTTAAATGGGCCTCACTCCAGAGATCAAAGTCCGCCGGAGAGCCTAGCCTGCGTTTTTTTCCTGGCCGATCGTTCGCTCCCAGTCCCAGTCCCCATCCCCCGGGCCTCCCAGCTCCCCCACACCCACCCAAACTCCCGACACCACCACCACCTCCACTGGAGTGGGCCTGGAGTGAGATAAGTAGCGGTCTGGCGGTCAGGATTGAATGATAAAGCGATGTATAATGTACAGCCCCCCCCCCCCCGGGAACTCTGTCTCTTAGGTAACTGCCCGTGGCACTGGCTCAGTTGATCCAGGCCGCGTAGGAGAAGGATTTATGGAAGCACGCTCAGTTTACTCAGGAATCCGTCTTGGGTTACAGAAACAATGTTTATGTCGACGATAGAGAAAGGGAACATTTGTTCTCCTGGCCTCAGCTCAGCTCAGCTCAGTGCAGCGCTGTGGAGACGTTTTGCTGCAAATTAGCTTAACCTTCTTAGACTCTGGGATTATGTGCAGTCTCTTATGTGGATAGGGGGGGTTGGAACACAGTGACTGGCCCGGAAGCGTGATATTAGCACTGTCAACAGAGATTGACGTCACTTTGCAACCAAATTGGGCCCATCGGGAACAACGATTGCAACAATTGTGCTGCGTAACCTTAGCGTTTCTTAGCCATATTGACGAGGTGCAACCTCCGTTCAGCGACATGGTGGTTGTAGACCCGGCTCGACCCTCCACTCTCGCTCAATTAGCAATACTCAGCAGTGCATCGATCAGCTGGCTAGGAAGTGAGCTAAGGCCAGCAGACCGGATCATCTGGGATGCAACAGTCCTCCTGGGTTCTGGCAGAGTTTCTGGGGAGACGAATACAGGTCGTTAACCAGTCACAGCACGGGAGACCATGTACACACACAACCGGCTAATTCCCAGTGTCCTCTTGGCTCGCTCAGGCCAATTAAGGGTCTGTCGGCAGAGGTCCCCATGGTGGAGTTGAGATGGTCCCCTTGGTTGAGGTGTGATGATATGATGATGGTGGGATTTTGGTGGGTGGGATTTTCCCAGTGAATTGGCAAAGCTTTATATCCAAAATATACTGCTGGGAAATAGGTTTATGGTGGGTATATTTAGAATATATTAGTTAATATATATATATATAAAGAGAGTTCCTCACTCCGGTGCTAAAAATAAATAATAATAATTGAGGGTTCCTAGAGAGAGGCAACCTGTTAAATTCTCCATGAGCCGCAGATCGCGAGAGTTCAGAAAGGTTGCCCTCTCAGGTTCCCTGTTCCTGCTCTCCTTCGAGTGCCGAGAAAAGGGCCACTTTAAAGGACGAGCTAGTACAGTCACGAGTCAAGAAAAAGAGAGAGAGAGCGAGAGGGATAACTTTGGCCAGCCTCTGGTCAGGATTAATGAGAGCGACAAGCTTCAATGGCTCCCCCGCACTAGAGGATAATATCCTCTGTATTGCTCTGATTCCCGTCCATATGCAGTCCGATCCAGAGGAACGGGGCTGGGCAGACAGTCAGCGCCACTGTTTGTGTGTTTGCAACATAAATCCCTCGTCCAACACTCCAGATCCCTGGCACTGGTACCAAGGAGTTCCCCTCCAAATGTCGTCCTTCTCAAGAGTGCTGATCTGCTCTAGAAGGACCTGCCTTGACGCCCGGGCCCATCTTAACCTTTAACCTTTTACATTGTGGTCTGGAGGAGGAGGAGGAGGAGGAGAAGGTGAAGGTAGTGATTTATTGGGTGGACGGCAGCGGTGGCCGCGGGTGTCTAACGTTACATGAGGATGTTGTAAAGGAAATTGAAAGCATGTGCGCTTCACATAAAGTGCGTTTAACAAACTGCAAAATGTTCCATTTTATCACCCCCCTCCGCCGCGTCTCCACCTCCCAGCGTTCGACATCACTGACTCGGCTGTCTTGGCCCGCGGTTCCCCTCCGCACGCCCAAACCCATCAGCGTCACCCGGCCTTCCGCCATCTGCTACAGATTCAGCAGCTCCTGGCGGGAGATATTCGATTTCAGGGGTTCCAGCGCCACCACCACCACCACCCCTCTCCTCCATCACCACCACCACCACCCCTCTCCTCCATCACCACCACCACCACCACCCCTCCTCTCCTCCAACAACACTCTTTATCCCACATGTCACGTTCTACTGTAAACAGCGTCACACAAAACCTCCAAAGTCCCAGTGGGGGACTACGTCTATGCTACCCGGGCAGGACTGAAGGGCCCTGTTGTTGTAGTAGCGATGAGAGGCCAGCCAGCCAGCCAGCCAGCCAGCCAGCCTGCCAGCCAGCCAGGCCAGGCCAGGGGATGAGAGACGA